>CAAAJI010000025.1:34516-56361 GCA_900642245.1 Fragilaria radians
TCGGGTGTGAACAATTCTCTTAGTGGCAATATTTAACATTCGATAAACATCATTTGCATGGTCTACTTTACTGAGTAGCCCACAAGAATGCAAGCTGTTCCTTGATTCTTTAACCTCCCTTGGATGTCATCCTTGGAAGTTACAACGCCCATCTCTCCAATTATCCTTAAACTTATAGATAGCTTGGGCTTACTGCCAAACAATAGCTGATAAGTGCACTTCTTCTTTGTTTTAATAGTAGTGGAAAAGGTGTTTTTGGAATCGTAGTGTGATGATGGGCATGATGCTTTAGCTGGGAAGAAACTTAAGTAAAAATTTGACGCGGTAATTGCTCCTTAATTGAATGAGACGGGCAGAATGTTGAGAGAGAACAGTTGAGAAAAGATGAAGGCCCCGAAATTTCGATAGTGAATCTAAAAGATCTAAAAACAAAATCTGATTGTTACAAATGCTCGTATTGGCGAAACGAATCGGTAACAAGGAAAACCGCTAATATTTGAAGATTTGAAGGAAGAGTTTATTATGAGGTTTGAAAACCTTTCTATTAAGAAGGAAGATTTTGATGAGGAGAGAGCTTTGGCTGCTATACAAATTCAAGGGAAAGTGTAGGAATTGCGGTACCTTGGCTCACAAGGCAGCACAATACAACAACCAGGACAGAGAAGATAGAATCCTGGACTTGCAAAGTCTAACTTTTTTAAATTGGTGAAAATGAAGGGATGGAATTTCAACTGATGTGGGGAATGGTGTGGCAGGGACTGCAACGAGTAAAGTGTTGACAATAATGACAGCAACAGGAAAAATTGACGGCAAAATTTGGATTCATGACAGTTTTGCCTCATACCATCATTGTAGCAATGATACGGATATGCAACAACGTCTGAAGACATAATGGTGGGAAATGGCAATAAAATGATTGCAAAGAAAGCCGAAATAATCAGGTGCACGGATCAGCAGAAAATGGTAACACGTTTATCGTGCGCTTGAGAACATAAATATGTACCAGACCTGTGATTGAACCTATTCAATGAGGTTTGAAAAAATGATTTTATCTTGGCAACAATGATGTTACGATGAAGATTACCAGAGGATAAACAAGTTTGTTGTTTTCCAATGCCTTGAAAAGAAAAAGTTGATTTGTTGCGTGAATGAAGTTGATACCAAAGCTGGGAGGAGTGGCAACAACTGTTATTGAATTCAGCACAGAGATGCGAAAAAGGAAAATTATACTAAGAGTCTGCACAAGACCATAGGATATTGCGGAGAAGTAACTGTTGGATTAAAGGGAAAGGCCTCATGGATACAACGTTCTAAGTCAATTTGAGACATATGAAGTCTGTTTGATTGAAAAGGGGATACAGAAAAATGTAAGTAAGGACTACAAGGGTGATAGTGAAACTGCCCGAGAAATGTTGAAAGATTAAGGAAATTCTCTTATGCTATTGCGATTAGGCGGTGCTGGAGAGAGCGTTGCATTGGAAAGAGCTTGTTAACTGCAGTGTCTTCAAGGAAAGTTTGAATACAGAATGCCGCATGGAAATGTAAAGGTGAAGCGAAAGTCTGGTCACTTTATGGAAGAACTCGTGCCATCATGAATGACTTGTTAATTGAAGGTAAATTTGAAGTGGACTTTGGACAGAGTATGTATCAACAGCAACCTTTTATGAAGGTAGCATACTAATAAAGACAAAGGAAAAACGCCGTTGGAATTGATGTTCAGGCGTCAAATTAAAGGACTCATCAATTTTAGGCTTTTCGGAGATGTGTGATATAACAATTTTAAAAAAGGACCTACGAGGAAAGTTAAATAGAGGAACTGTTTGTTTATTGGTTTCCTCAAAATCCTGCGGATGCTATTTAAATATTGTTTAATTGGAAGACAAAGCGGATTGTCAAGTCAAAGGGATCTAATCTTGAAATATCATTATGGAGATTGGATTGAGCTAAATAAGCATGTTGAAAATGTTGATAAAGAATTATCAGACTCTGAACGTGATAATAATGATGATGGTGTGAGAGGAATCTTCTGTCGGCAAGATACAGGTTTTCGATATTAAGAACTTCTCAAAAGAAACATAAGAACTAACCTTTTTTCTATGTTGGCTCATGACAAGCCTGATTAAAGGCAGAGGCGCATCTCATCCCGGATGATTCTCAGATCTGCTTTTTAGAGATTCCAAAAGGCTGCATCATATTCATAACTGATGCGTTATTTGGCAAAAGCAACACCATTTTCGACTATGAATTCTGTTTGACTCTTGGTATCTATGGTGATAACATTTGTTCCAATTAGAACAGTCCCGTTTTCCTTTGAAGCTAACTTTTGCTAGAAAGTCACGAAACATCGTTCCCAACGCTGCTTTGTCTTGTACAACTGGTAATCTTAATTTGGACGCCAATAATCTCTTTTATGTCCAGTCGTTATACATCGCAATAAAAAATAAAGTTTTAGATGGTTAGAGAATTATTGACATCTAGTTATATAATTAAGTTAAAACGAGGAGATGCAGCTCTCCAGTTGTTGTATTGAATTTAGAGGGAAAGAACTGCTCTTAAAATGCTATGACTATAAGTTTTTGAATCGCAGATAATTTTAAAAAAGTATCGCAAAATGTATCTAATACCCAGCTTGAATAGCTTGAATAGCTTGAATGGTAGGTGAGATAAGCAGATATAGTAGACTTCGAAAGCCACCAAAAAGAAACTAAGGGGAATCAAAAGCTTTCCAATAACGATTGGATTTGGCAAATCATTTGTTTTCAGAGCGTCATTGGAAACTTTCTCTCACAATCTATGTTAAAAGAAGTTTACCAAGCGTGCCATACTAGAAAGTCTTACAACCATTTAAATGTTACAATGAAACAGAAATTACTAAGCTGACCAACATAAACTTTGAATGAGAGAAAATCATTATTTGAAAACATGAAGGCGATTCATTACAAAAGGATGATAAAGACATCTTGCATACATAGAAAGTTCAGAAATTATGCGGACAAATATGAGAGGGAAAGTGAGTTGTAGCACTCTTAAATTATAAAACCTATGTATGGCTTCCATCAGGGTCTATCTCTCAAGCGCCTGGTATTCGATTTGTAAGGTAGATTCCCCAAATTTTTGGCATCGCCTCTCCGTCTTACAAACAACCTTCCATGAATCGTAAAAACTAAACACGAGCACAAATCGTAGGCAGGGAAAATGTGTGTCTTCGAAATTTTCCATTTATTTTTTTTCCGGGGGGGGGCTACATGTTGTAAGTTTTATATAGGAGAAGATATTTTTTCGATTGCGAAATTTACTATATACTGTATATTCATCATTGCTTTGTATGGAATCTTTAACGGAATGAACAATGACGAATTTTGGCGTCTCACTTTAAACCAATTTCACGCCTTCTCCATTGCTACGCTTGGAAATTCCAGACTTCACGCGGACTATTTATTAAAAAAGTAAAACTTAAATTCCATTTAAGTACTCAGCATTAGCACTACTCTGGACCGTCAGCCAAATGATGAAAAAAAAGCAAGAGTTATAACCCCACAAAACTCTTCGTAAAGGACTCCACTAGTGTGCTTAAGCTGTCAAAGTAACGTTAGTCTTGCGTCGAAGACTTGACAGACAAAGCAAATGATGTTACATGTTTTCCCATCCCAACTCACACAATTTCTTCTTGTAAAACTGTGGCGAGTGGATTTCCCATGCTAAGTCTTGACTTGAGAAATTTCAACCGAGGGCCTCCAACACATTTCATTTCCTCTACAAACCCAGAATCATTTCGATCTGTCGGCAAATTTTGGATTTTAGGTTTTTTGGACGGTTGGCACGTCCAATCCTTAGAATGGCCAGTGTTTACAATGTCAGTAAGGGTCGTAGTTAGCAAAGTTGTGGCGTCGCTAATTTCACCGACGCTGCTGCTGCTGGACAAAGACCCTTCAAAGAAATTGAAGTGGCGTTACTTTCATTCATCGTTCTGATTCCGTTGGTTTCTGTTTGTTCACTAAACGTAGGCGATGATGATTGAGAACATGTTAATGACACTTTCCTCTTTTGGAGATGAAGAACGTTGGGATAATCGTGATCTCGAATTTCTGGGGCACCTTCTCTCAATGCTTGGGAAGTCTTCTCTCTAGCCTTATTATTACCCACATCCTTCCATACCCCTGAAGCAGGATCTTTTTTAAGGAAACGGCCTGTTCGACGCCGTACTGTATCCACAATGAGACGAGCAATCTTAGGTTTATCGCGCCGCTTGGCTTTGAGGTAGAGCCTCTGATACTTTTTGACTAGTCCCCGATATTGAACATTTCCTGGATGGTGGTTAGTTTCTCCTCCTCGACCACACAGGACGTCATCCATTTGTACCGTAGTTATGACCTCGTCAGCTGAGGGAGGCGGTGGCACATCCTTAGGTTGTTCTTGCAAAATCCTAGCTAGGATTTCCTCAGGATCCTGGATGGCATCTTCGTCCGATGAATCAGAGGCATTTGAGACCATGCGGACTACTAATCCTGATTCCGATTTATCGGCTAAGTTGCTTTTCTGTGAAATTGGTTGGTCAGTCGAAGTCATCGGCAAAGAGGAGGGAATCGTGCCTATACCTCCATTCACCTGTTGTGCCTCAAGGTGCGCTGCAGCTAATGCGATGCAAACAAGTCCTTGTGTCATGAGTGGAACGCAATGGTCGAAAAAGTAAAGTTAGAAGTAAGAGGTCAATAGCCTTAAGTCGTCGGATGAAATGTAAAATTGGTGCTGAAAGACAAGACTCATTTCCTTCTACAGAGTGTCCAGTATGATTTTTTTACGTTCGTGAGCAACGAAACTTCCGGACTGAGTGGGAGGAGTCCCGTGGTCTGTCCCCATATCAGAGTTAGTTGGCAGTGCAGTACTGAGAACAAGGCGACGTCTAAGGTCAACAGTACTTTTGTACACCTTTTCGAGAAATACCTTAATCGTGTTACACATGAATAAATTTATCATGCCGACTGAAATTGCAACGACGTCGACATCTTAACGTTTAGCCGAATTTGATGATAGTCAAAAAACAGTAAAACAAACCCAGTATCCATAGTACCCACCCCTTCTGCTAATTAGGAAACTTCACAAAATTAATTCTGCATCTCTGATGTTGAATTCTAAATTTAAAAAATCTTGACGTATATACATCTTTAGTAAAGTCAACTGGAAACAAACCAATAGATGCAAGAAGAAATCGTTTGTATTCATTGAATTATAGCTTAATATTGCTCAATCAATGCAGGCACGAAACCGGACAAATTACTCAATTTCGGGTCAACTGCTTCAAGAAAGAATGCTAATAAAAATCAGGCATCGGCGTCAATATCATCTTTTCTGAACAGTCTCAGCAAAAAGACCTCACTCTATCCAGACTGAATGTCTTTATGAGTTGGACCTCTGTACATTTCCTTTACCAAGGTGCTCATCCAAGCGGCAAATAAATTTCATAATTTCGTCCAGACCCAGACATAGGCTGTGCATAAGTTTCATTACCAACCCTTTCTCACGTGGATCTCTTTCTTTATATGTGAAAATCATGCTGAAGTCTCACATTCACTTTGCATTCATGCTTGAGCCATTGTTGTTTTACACTTTTTTCTATCTTTATTGAGACGATTAATTTGGAACTGTTATTCTGGCATCCAAGGCTTCAAATGTCTTCTATACTTCACATGAAACTAGATGCTGATCCTCCAACATTTTATACATACACGTTCAAAACACGAATATAAGCTCATACCCATGGGGATCAAAATGGCGTCCAATTTTTTAATGTCAGAGACAAAAACGTCAAATATATTGCATGCATTCATCTTTCTTGATTATTGTAGGACCTAGCAGCAATAGCATCAAAGGCCATCCCTTAACTTAGAACTGCTGATATAAGACTAGATATTTCAAAATCTAAGTTTATTGTAGATCAAATGATAAATCTGCGCTATTGGATTACCGATGTGTCAATGATGAAATGCTTTCTGTCCACACCAGTATAATTCATGAATGCTGAAAATCTTTTTAAAATTTATAAATTGTTTTGCCACGTGTCTTCAACTATGTATACACATCACTGTGATATAATTTATCAATCTTACCAACTATTGAGCCTTGATATCAGGGAAGCATAAAATATAGATGTTGTCACTCCTTGCACTATTGTTCTGATGAATTAACTCAAATTGCTGCTTATTCTGATGTTGTTCTAGAAGCTGCTCTATGTAGAGTGATGAATGGACATAATGTGAAATAATAATCTAATTTTAGAGGGTTTCTATAAATGAATCTCCTCTTGTATCTTCAACTCTTGTGAAGCGTTGGAGTGTAACATGATTCGAACTATTTGAATCATAGTGCCTTCTGCCTAAATTGTTAGAGCGCTCCCGGAAAAATTACACATACTTTCCATTTACAAGCAATTTTTGTTCATCACTAGTATTGTCTCATGAACAATTATTTTTAATCATCCAAATATGTGGATGGAACAAAAGGGACAGTTACATTGTTACCTTATAGGAATACATGTGTAAATACATAGAATATCCGTATTCTCTACATTCACTTTTATTAACAATAAAGGACATTTCAGCTATTTCTATAGAGAGTCAAAGAATGCAGCTGTTTTTGGAGAGTCAAGGCCGTTGTCGAAAGTCATAGAACTATTATCATTTGTGGAAAGTCACTAGCAATGTTTTGTTTGTTGTTTTCTGTATATACCTTGCTTGCACGTGGGTTCTAAAATTTGAGAAAAATGGAGCAGCATCCTTCTAAATGTGCAGCAAATTATTGATTCATTTGATTGCTGCTGTGTAAACCAGTTGAGGCTAGAATTAAGATTATACAATCTAGTTACTATAGACTTGAAAGATAACTTCTTGATACATACAGGCACAACGTGATTTTCTTTCGATGCTTTGAACAATTTCATTATAATTGCATTTTAGTGTTGCCATGATTTTTTTTTAAACTTGTGCTATAATGCGCCAATAATTATTCTTTTGACTCTAAGCAAGTAGCAATGCCAGTATATGTGTATATTGGGACTCACAGCCATACATTAATGCAAATATTTTTGAGTTTCAGAGCCGGCTTCACTCTTTCCTTATGCCAAAGCGTAAAGTGAATGCTGAGAACACCAACGGAGAGAAATTCTCTGCTACTGATTTGAATGCAAATCGTAGTAACCATAACGCGGTTCGCCGCGGATTAGATGATTTGGATGAAATATTCGCCAAAACCACCAAGAAGGCAAAGTCGAAATCCGAAACAGTCAAAGAAGGCAAGCATTCTTCGAGGGATACGACTCTAACCGCAGATCGCGCCCCCACAACTGCAAAAAAGGTCGTCATTCGGTCTCGTTCCGATTTGGAACTCTTGGCCAACAACGAGTGGGCAGACGATGGCAGAGGAGGAAAGTTAAATCGTGAGGGCTTTACAGGGCGATTTGAGGGAGGAGTTAAGGTTTTCAAGGCTCATTTGCTGAATGCTCCAAATTTTGGTCAATCTAAGAATTGTCCGTTTGATTGCGATTGTTGTTTCATATGAGGAAAAGTTAAAACATGTAACTCAACTTGTCGATGTTATTCCGGCATCCTCATCATTCAGTCCTCTTTGGAACCCATGATAGTAAAGGAGGCAAATTAAGTCATAAGACCTTCACGTGAGTAAAATCTCTCGAGTTATCGTCCTTTTCAGCATCATCGAAATTTTCGCATCATGTAGAGATTCGTTGATTTTTTGCGATTAAAAAGCAATCCCCTTTCTTTCTTTCATCCGTCTAGCAAATTTCAAAGTGCTTTAGAGATTTGTTACGGAACCAAAATTTGCCAGCTCACCAGTAGTGCGAGCTTTTGCTTAGTCTGCTACACTTTTTCAAAAGGCATTTACTCTCAACATTTGAAAACTTTACGACAGCTCTCATTGCATTTTATTCTAGATTCCGAAACGAAACCTATTGGTGACGTCATGTCCATGAACTGCGATGAGCATTTCCAGAGTATAAATGATTAATACGGCATGAGCATTTATTTGACGTAGCAGCAACATTCGAGAATGCGTGCAAATGTGGGAAAAAATGAGTTTCAACATATTCATTGATTTTTTCAGTTTTGATAATCAGAAATATTGAACAATAAATTACAGTAAACACAACATTCGCTCATGATTGGATATGATTAATTTTTAAGCGTAACTTGTAAAAGCAAATCTACCACTACATATTGAAAGGAGGAATAAGGAAACATTGGCCAAACGTTACTGTTGTTAGGTTAAAAAAGTGTGCACTTTTAGGGTGACAGAAACTGATAATAATGATTTCAGTCCCATGATTACTCAATTCCTTGATTATCAGTCAATCATTCAACCAAATCTTAACTTAACTTCCTGTCATATACCGCAGCGACCTCGAAACTATTGCGTTGAATTTTAGTGGGGAAAATGAATCTAGTCGCAAAGGATTTCCCGTTCTCATGACTGAACTTCATTTATTCGTTGAGTTTCAATGATACAGGAACTTGTGACTCCAATGAAAAAAGCAAAGCAATCTCTTTAATCGCAGTGCCTACACCTATGTTTCCCCCTCAGTTTTAAAGAGATCGATGAGAAAAAAAGATGAAATTTAATGCATGGATTCATGTCAACATATTCCATAAAGCAGGCTGAGAAATTTTGGGACCTAAGTAATTTAACGAGTGAACTTCCAATTTGTTAGCTTTAAGCCCCCTCTGGAGAAGAAATAACAAGGGTTCCTTCGTAAAAGACCGGTTCAGGCGGTCTGGACCAGAGCGGCTTAGGTGGTGTGCTTGTTCCCTCGTTTCCATTCGATGGTTTTCCGTGTGCTTCACCAAAGGCAGGTCCCTTTCGCCACGCCTCAAATGATTGTCGATCCCTCCAAACAGTTGTGCTCTGATAGGTTGGTTCTGCATCTGTCATTGGTACTGTGCCATGACCCTTTGCTTGTCCGTCACGTCGTAAGAGACTGAAGCATATGAAACCATCACATTCCTTAAGCTTCGATTCACGAGCTGCCCACCTTGTTTCGAATGCTTTCGCGTTTTCTAGTGGCACCCAAAACTGATTGCAAGCTACGAAACACTCAGTTGGCAAGGTACGTTGTCCATCGGCTTCGACTGATCTCCAGCCGTCTACAACCTCTGGCATAGATGGTGGTGTTAAGGATTGAAGCATAAGTCCGTCATAAAAGGCGGGTTTTGGAGGACCTTGCAGGATCAAAGCAGAATTCACCATCGTACTCAGGAACGCTCCAATTGAAGTTCCTCCATGAGCCTCAATAAATGCATCACCTTTGCGCCAAGCCGAAAAATGCGACTTCTTCCTCCAAATAGTGAAACTTACGTAGTTTCCGAATTGAGATTCTCCAGATCCTTCATCGTAGGTACTCGTTACACCATCGTCTTGAAGTTGAACACGACGCATCAAGTGAAAATACTGAAAACCATCGAGTGTGGCCAATCGAGATTTGCGTGTCGCCCAACGCTTCTCAAATTGCGCTGCCTTGCCCTTACGAACGGCAAAGCGATTGGTTGCAACATAGCGATCTCTCTTTAGTAGCCCTCGATCTGTCAATTCTGTTTGTACATCTTCATCGACTTCGGTCGCCTGTATTCTTGAAGATGTCGCAACGATTCTTGGAGTTTCGATAACAGTCCTTAATCCTTTGGTACATGGCAATACAAATGAACGGACGGATACTGACAACGTGCAAAGAAAGAAAGATAGTAGGTTGATACGAGACATGTTAATGTGTTGATTTTCTTTCTATGTTGAAAGTCTAATAATGTAAAGAAACGCAAAAGAAAACTAATGAATCATCGAGGAATATCCCTGACCTTCAAGGTAAAGTATCCAGTCCTTCGGAGGATACCCAATGGCGAGTACAATGTACAATACAATGCAGTAATAAGTACGCAGTGTCATGCCACGGCTTCATCAAGCAAGAATCTTGTTGGAAGCATCTTCATTGGCACAAAATATTAGTGTCACTCCCTCCTGTGATTACCCTTTACATATTAATTGTAGATGCGATTACTTTTTCGCAAATCGTGTAAAAGCTTTGACCATGTTTTAGACATTTAGGTGGATAAATAAAAATGATTTCTTCGATTCGTTCATCTAAACTTGGTCATAACTCCGGACCTGTCTGAGTTATCTTTGATCCTTCACCTTAGAGAAGCATAAATTGGAACCTCCTTCTTTTTGTTTGTCTGTCTTCTATCTTAAGGAAACGAGGTGGGCCAATACACAAAATTGATTTTCTCTGGGTGCATCAGGTATGTCTTTGCACAAATCAAAGTGATATGTTGCTGGCCAGGCACTTTTCTTGCAGCACTCTTGCCAATTTTTTAATCTCGAGCAATTTGGTTGCTCGGATTAATTTTTCAGTAACACTTGTTTTGAATTTGTAGCATTAAGTAACTGATAAGAATATTACAAGAATTCCACATTAAGTTCGTTTTATGTTGTAGTGTAATGTGTGTGATGTAGATGAAACAAGACATAAGATCGCCTCCCTCGGAAATCTTATGTATTTTATGGTACGTGTATCTTACTAAATAGTCGTTGCTTATGGTAGATCCTAACTAGATGCCTCTCTATGTCAATGCAATACTTTAATGTTTCGTTTAATTGTATTTTTTATCATTTAAGAGGCAGTAGCCGTAGTTCGGGATTTCATTCCTTTCCTTCGAAGAATGTATTTTCTCTTATCCATTCATTAACTTGCACTTTTATGCACTATAATGAGGTATCTTAACTATCATGGAGTTTATTCTTGATTTTTCCAATGTCCTCAGCTTTGGGTAAGAAATGACTCTGTAATCAAATCACTTTTACTTGAGAAGCTTGGAATGATTCTGTAATCAAATCACTTTTACTTGAGAAGCTTGGAATGATTCTGTAATCAAATCACTTTTACTTGAGAAGCTTGGAATGATTAGTTCTGAAATCCTTCATTTCTTGCCGCCTTTAATTTGTTTTGTTTTTCACACAAACCTAAATCATTAATCAGGATGAAAGAATACATGTGGATGAAACTCAAGCACTTTCATCACTCTTTTTGGCCCATTTTCTTTTGCAAAAAATGTCAATAATCTCTTTACTTACTTTTTTTGCAGATATAACTGAATTAACATCTTTTTTAATAGAAACAAGCATGATAAAGCAATATTTCAAGATCTCCTATGATCTCCATCAAATGGGCAATTGCAATGGCTTTTGAAAGAAACCGTTCACACTACTTCTTTTCTCCACGTTATTCTCCTAATCACCATCACTGCAATCTAATTGGTATAGCTACATACTTTTTACCTATTGACCTCTAACAAATCAGCACTCCCAATAATGAAGTTGAAACCATTCACAATGATTCTATTCTCCTATTCTCCTATTCTCCTATTCTCCGCATCATCTGTCTAATCACTGCCACTGTGTACATTACCACATGCCAGTTTTGTTCATCCAACTTGAGTAAACAACATTTTTTGCTTGTCACTCTGACGTCGTCACATTCTATGTGAATAGCTGAAAAAAGGGATTCTCCTTACCCCTATTATACTTTGGAAGAGGTCATAAGTCCAGAGCTCTTAAAGAGGCTACTAGCTAGCGGCGTCCTGAAATAGACAGTGTAGTCCGTTGGAGTCGTGGCCGTCGGCCAAGGTCTATCTTCCGATTACGCACCACATCCCTTACTCCTCTTACATATAGCACTAGGACCGACAGCAAAGTTATTTGAAAGACGACAATAGTCCTGAGTTCTTTGCGCGAGTTCTTCCCATTACAACACAGAAGTGTCAATGGTATTTGTTGATGGTTTTGACACGGGGTCAGAATACGGTAGCGAAGCTTCAGATTCCATTTCACGATTATTGATTGGTGAACCAAATACAGTCCTAGATAGCAGTAGTAGCCATGATGAGTCTGTAGCGTCGAGTGCTTTCAACGATGTTCCTGGAAGTATTATTCCAAATGATTTCCGAAAATTCGAAAAATATGATACAATTGATCAAGAATTTGAAGAGGTAGATTCTAGTTTGTCTCCAGAGGAACAATTATTGATGCAAGAAATCGAAAAAGAGCTTAGAAGGGATGAGGAGATCTCAAGAGAAGTCACTCGATCTTCGTTATTTCGATCACCCCTTTTGATGGCTGCCACTGTTGAGATTATTCAACCTGGGTCTGAACAGTATTTATCTAGGAGCAAAACTCAACATGCGCAAATAGCTAGAGTACAAGAGACAGAATCAGAGTACTATAGTGATGAGGATAGTAATTTGGATGGAGATGTCAACGAAAATGATTTTGTCTTTGGGAAACGAACTAGAACATCCGGCGTTTTTCAACATCAATCTCTTGAACAGCCAGGTTCAAAGCAGCTAGAAGTATTTGACCAAGAGAGCAGCATATTTGACCGAAATCGAAGGCTCTTGACCGTTGCCGGTTGGGCACTTGCTGCCGTTCTACTCATTTCTCTTGGTGTTGCATTGATTGTACGACAAACGTCAATTAACAAGAATCCAGCACAAACATTTCCACCACTAAGATATCCAACTGTATCGCCAGAGCCTTCGAGTTATCCTTCAATATCGTCGAATCCTACTATTACTTCCAAACCTACGTTGTCACCAGGCCCCACAAACATGCCGTCTCCAATTTCACGAACTCGATCGCCATCCCAACGACAAACAAAGGCGCCTTCAGAGCAAATCGATACACCCTCTCGCACACCTACACTGTCACCAACGCCCTTTCGATTCCCTGTTGACACACCCCCCTCGTCATCACCGTCTAAGTTAAAATTGACATCGTTTCCTACAACCATATCGCCAACGACAAAGCCGATAACTCAGATGGAACCAACGATTCTTCCTTCTGCATTAATCAAATCTTCACCTCCCTCAGAGAAGCCGTCGACTTTGCCAACTATAACTGAGCCAACGCTTTCTCCCACTGTATCCCCAACTACTTTGGAACCATCAAAGCGTCCCTCTAAGCTACCTGTAGAACTCGACCCAACTTTTAATCCTTCGACTATATCCTCTCAACCCAGTAATATTCCTTTAAGTAGTTTGAGTTTAAAGCCTCTTTCTTCTGAGGAAGAGACTCGAAGGGCAGACATCAAGTCTATGCTAATCTCAATTTCAGGAGTGATTGTCCTCTTGGACTCTTGGTCGCCGCAAAGTCGAGCTATGCAGTGGATAATGAGTGATGACCCGATGAACTTATACATCAAGGACACACCCATGATTGTGCAGCGCTATTCTCTGGCGACATTATATTTTGCTACCAACGGAGATAAATCCTGGAACTCATGTGGACCAAATAAAGAAACAACAGTGTGCCAAAGCGATTCCATGCGTTTTCTGAGTGGCGAACCAGAGTGCTCATGGCTAGGAATAAATTGTGATTATTCACAAGAAATTACAGGAATCAACATTCGTAAGTGTTACAACGCTGTTGGAATTGAAAATCAATGGTCTTTGGGACTAACAAGCACTTTTTGAAAGGGGGAAATGGATTAGAAGGGGTACTTCCAGATGAACTAGGGGAACTTACGCAGCTTACTTCACTGAGTTTTGGGGGAAACTCATTGTATGGGGTCATCCCTTTTAGGTTGCGCTGGCTTAATCGTCTTCGATTTTTAATTCTCAACAGCAATAACTATTTCGGCACTATCCCTGCGTTTCTTGGGGAACTTACCACTGTCTCTTATTTGCATCTTGGTAACAATAACTTTGAAGGAACTATTCCTTCTGAAATCTTTACTCAATCATTGCAACACCTTGATTTAGGATCAAATTTTCTGCAAGGGACAATACCCTCTGAAATTTTTACCATTTCACAAAATTTAAGGCACATCGATTTGTCGAATAATGGCATCATTGGAACCATTCCGGGTGGTGTCGGAAATTTAGTGGCACTTGACACTTTCAGTGTGATGAACAATACCTTGACAGGAACTCTGCCTGCAAATCTTATCACTGATAAAATTGCCGTTCTGGATCTGGGAGTTAACAAGCTTCAAGGAACATTGCCTTCTGAAATATACAGTATCGGATCATCGTTGACATTCCTAAATCTTGGTGTTAACAATTTTGAAGGATCGATATCTTCTCAATTCGGCAATTTATTGCGTCTTCAGACTTTGGTTTTTTTCTTTACACAATTGACAGGCACTATCCCAACAGAGCTGGGTCAGCTCACAGCGCTAAAGGTACTCCACCTTGCAGGGACACTAATCAAAGGGAATATGCCAATGGAAATCTGCTCCCTTGCAGAACAATCTCTGAAAACACTTACCGCAGATTGCCTCGGAACCAATTCAGGTGTTTCATGTTCTTGTTGTACGCTTTGTTACTGATCAGTTTGAGGTGTGAATTGTATTGAGTGTGAAAAGAATGTTGTCAAATCTTGGAATTCATAATTCGTAAATTTGGTGCTGATTTGTTCAAAATATTGATCATTTCTTTCCTGAATTCTCCTTGATTATTCTAGTCCCAGAGATTCTTAGTTGATAGTCCTTCTTCAGGTTCGCACCCTCATTATAATTCTTAATCAAGAAATGTTTAAGCAAGGAAAGTGTGTGCGTAATAATCATTTTACATGACTTGTACATGATTTTCAGCTCACAAAAAGTTGAATATGTGTACACTATGATGATATCAAACTTTTTCAAGATGTAGCTTTGCAAACATATTGAATGACATTCTGAAATACGTGTCGGTAGCAAAAGAGGAAAATGGTACTCGTACTCCATAAATTACTTCAAGTCACTACATCTTTCACTTTACTTTCAGCCATCATGGTGATCTCCTGGTTTCAAAATCCTTTACATTGTCCAAACTTGATATTCCCATCATAGATTCTTCGATCGGTCCAAATATTTTAGAATCATGCTCTAATTGGTGCGCTCAAAGAACGCTGTATTCCATTCTCCATTGACTCAATGTGTGCAAATCTGGTGCACCCAATTCGTATTTGTTGACTAGTTTGCCTACCCGTTCTGTTACCATCAAACCTTTTTCACTGGGACAGGTGAAATAGCTTGACAACTTTACACTACTACCAATCACCATATCCTCGATGGCACTGCTTCAACTTCATCCAAACCTCTCCTTGCATAAAGTCATTCTGTCTCATTTTCCCTCACATTCAGATCTCATTTAGCACAAATCAAGAAAGCATTCAAACATAAACCAAACACTTCCAAAGTGAATATTCAACCAGCAATAAATCAACACAAAATCATGCCACCAGCACACCAATATCCCTTACAGCACACTCCCCTATCTTCATTCAATGTCCTGCAATCAACACAACATCATTCCTTCTACTCACCTTTGATCATCCAATTTTATGTACAATAATTGGTGTCTACAATCATAATCAATTCAAGATCTCAAGAATGGTGTCATAGTTATAGGGCCTATAAATTGCGAATACTTGTTAGGGTTCGAGCTGCTTTTTTTCTTTTAAGGCGGCTCAAGTCTAATAAAAAAGAGAGAAGCGGGTCGGCAATCTCGTTCCGATTGCATTGATTCATGTCCAACAAGCGCTCTGCATCGTCGTTAAAGACATTGATGCACAAAAAAACAAAGGAAGATGAACGCAGTGCAACAGAAGCTGTTACCCGATCATCACAGCCTGCTGCCAATCAATACCTTTCTCGCCCTACAAACCCCGAAGAAGCCTTTTATTACTTTCTTGGTCAGATTCGAAATGCAGCACTTCCTCATAAGCCGAAGGATAGTAAGCTTCCGATTCAAACGGTAAGCTATAGCTTTTGGAATACTATTAATCTCATCTGAGCTTTCAATGCTTCAACTAATTTTCCAGTATGATTTTCACGTTCAATCCCCCTTCAGCCATTTTGCGAGATTGAAGCGCGGATCGGGTTGATCCAGGCTCCCTTTGGAGTCCAAGATCGTAGAATTTTTAGTTCCGGGCCCAAACAATCGAAAGGAATCACTGCCAAGGCTTTTCAATGTTCCGATCTCAGCCCTGGTTCTCTTAATTGTCCATTTGTATCTGGAATCACACGATCTCATTACGTTCATTGGACACAAGCAGGTCTGTCAGAAATGTCACCAATATCACGTGCTTTAGGAGTTACTGAGGAAGCGCATATCAGAAGAGATCTCCAGGAGGTTGAGTTTGTCGAAACTGTTTATGGTGGATACCCTCAAGATCGGCGAGTTTGTTTTCCCGGGGTGCATGATAACTCCAATAGCTCAAACACATCGACCTTTGGAAAAATGGAAAAGAAAGAAAGGTTGCTTTTTTTGGATCTGGCTGTTCCAGCGGCACCATATGATATTCGAATACAACTTGCGACTGAAAAATGTGTTGATGATCAAATTCCAAATGTCCCACCTCCCAACTGGAAAACGAAACGCATCAAACGTCGTAGATCCTACACCCGAAGGGATAAAACTATCGTTTGGCAAATTGATGTCACGGAAGTTACTACCACTTATTCTGACCCTGCGAAAGCGGCGGAAGTTACTTTTGAGTTGGAAATGGAATTAAGTCCCTCCGCAACGCTCAAATTGGTCAATGATGAAAGTCAGAGCAGTATTCAAATACAAGCTAAAGCTCTGGCAGGCCAACTATGGTGGATTCTTCACAATTTAAATCCTCTCTCAGACGTGCTTCATGTAGACGAGTTTTTACGCGACCATCCTGATTCTCGAGCGGTTCGTCTTGCTCAAGCACAGTGTGCGGCTTTGAAAAAATGGAGAAATACCCAAAGTTTTGAGTCACCATATTGACGAATCCCGATAATCCGCCTACGACAGATATTCACTTTATGGGCTGTATGCCAGTTAATTTTTCTCGACATAATATCGAGGAGGTACAGCGATCTCCAGAAAATGGATACTTTTTGAGTGAAAAGACAGATGGTGTTCGTCACTTTCTCATTTTCACTGGCTCAACAGCTGTTTTGATTGACCGCGCCATGCGAGGCAAGCAACCCATCCCTCGATCATCTGAAGAATCTGAGCCATTGGAATATTTGCTTCCGCTCATTAAACCTGGAACGGTGTTCGACGGAGAAGTCGTGATGCATCGAAAGTTAAGGCGTCCAATATTTATCGTCTTCGATATTTTATCAATACCAGAACCAGTCTTGCACCTTCCTTTTGAGAAACGTTTGCAACATTTGAAGCAAGCAACTTTTCGAACTCCGACAGCTGTTAGGGATATGTTTGATCCTACAGCGGTTGGAGATCCGAAGGTGGCACTACCTTTAGTTCGGAAGAATTTTGTAAAACGTCAAGATTTAGATGATTTGCTTCTCAGGGTCACGGAAGAGAAAGGATTGCGCTGTTACAAGCATGGAGAAACTCATAATCATCTCACTGATGGTATAATCTTTCAACCCAATACTCCCTACGTATGCGGTACCGATGTAAATTTACTGAAATGGAAATACCTTGACACGGTTACCATCGATGTTGAAATCCTAGCTCCTCGCTTTGAAGGGGAATTACGAGTTGGATGTCTGGGAGAGGACAATACACGCATCGATATGACAAGGCATTTACGATTGCCAACAATCGAGCGACTTCGCCTAGAAGCAGATCGAGCTGAGAATAATTGCAAAATTGTGGAGGTGGGCTTTGATGCGACAACTGGGGAATGGTATTATCTGACAACTCGTCCCGATAAAGTTGCTCCGAATCATATCAGTACTGTTCTAGGAACACTGCTAGAGCTTGCTGAGAGTCTGACCACCGAGGAGCTTCGTTACCGTATGAGTATCCTGCCTGGAGCAAGAGATACGTATCGGAAAGACGTCAGAGGGATGCAGAAACAGCTTTTGGAACACCAACGAAAAAAAAATAAGGCTCAGTCTACAAGTTCTATTCCTCCATCGAAAAAGTAAGCAGATGACAATAAATTCTATGCATGCAGAAATAGGTAGGTGTGGCATAAAACTCTATTTTAAGTAGTAACTATTTTAGCCCAATTGTGAGCTTAGGACAAATGCGTACCTAAGAAGAATGCTTTGGAACATCGTAATGTATTGCTTACCCCAAATTAAGTATGAATTTCTCTCCTCACTGAAGGAATAATAGCATTTACAAGCCTTGGAGTGCAAAGAAAGTAACAAGGAAAAGTCTAAACCTTCGTCGAAAACAAGAATTAGATACAAACTTTCAACACCCGAAGCACACAGAAATAAAATTGCCAAAAACCATTTTGTCATTGTTCTTTATACGGTATCTCGATAGAATTGAGGATTGAGGCTGCGCTCAGTAACAAATTGGCAAAAATATATTGCTCGCAATTGTAAGTTGATACATAAATTAACAATTCGCATCTCGATATGCGTATGTGTATTAAAATTTAGATCTTTCTAGTTAGATTTTGATACAAGAAAACTTTGGATTTAAGATAATAATTCTACATTTTTTCTACTTGATGCACGGTAAATTGCATGCTCAGAAAACATAATTTGAGTATAGAGACTGGCATTTTCCATAGCTATTACAACTGATAGGTGGAATATCTGCGCTACTGTTGTAATGTATGCTGCATATTAGCGTAGCTCTCCAAGCTCGATTTAATCCCACCATTATTTTTTGATGACTTTTTTATTAGATATTTACCCCTTTTGTTTGGAAAAAGCCAAAAAAAATCTAAGGTATTCACATTTCACAAATGTGGTCAAAAGAACGTCCTCTTCATACGAAACGTAGTGTAATAAATTCATGAATTAGGCTGCTTCTAGTTTCCGGGTATTAATGCAATAGGTGACACTGCTCTCGTTCCATCATCACGCATCCTCAATTGCTCAAAGCTTGGTACCTTATCGCCAGTTGTACACTCAAATTTCAGCTCAATGAATAAAAGTGAAATTTACTAACACCCTACTACTCTTTCTTTCATACTCAACAATACATACTTCATCTCCTCCTTCAAATTTCCATACAAGAATAATACTTCAAAATCAGTGATCTTACTTAACAACACCAAAGCATTCCTGTACGCAACAGAATTCATCGCTTCACATCAGTGATAGCAGGGACACAACAATATTCGGAATTGATTCCATGGACTTGGCTGTATCCTCACGCCACCAATTACTAGATAGCATCAATCATGTGTGGTCTAACATCATGCACAGTTGGCGCGAAGCTATTGTTGATGCTATTCCCTTGGAAATCACTCAATAATATATACAGGCAGTCTACCAATCGGGCTCGAAACGCAGCATTTCGCTTGATTTTGAAGACTCACTTGCTGTTGACAATTTGACGACCAAAAGGCATCTCTAATTTATGTATTTACTTCCATACTTCACTCAAATATATTCTTTCAATTTCCTATGAATGACAGCCTGATAATCTGGTTAATGATATATTGTGCCAAATCTTTTTAATTTTGGCAGCCAAAGGCCTAGACCATCTAATGTACTAATGACTATCCTTAATTCAGATGTGAAGAAGGAGGTTTTCATGGATATCCCACCTGAAAAAGAAGCAGACAATTTTGAACATCTGACTTTGAAGAAAACTAACTACGGATTGGTGCAAAGTGCTAGTCACTGGTTGAACTACGCAAGAGATGTGACTTAAATGTAAGCTCACATCTTGAATGATTTTCTCACCATCGGAGTAGAAGGACCTTCAATGGGTCACTGAGTTTGATAAACTGTCACCGGTATGGATTAAAGGTCTAAAACGAGATGACCAATTATTTAGGCTGCACGATTGTCCACGAAGTTGAGAAGGAATAGCTTAGATCATGCACCTCCTTTGATTCATTGCTTTGCAGTGAGATTTGGTCAAGAAGTCCAAGGAATTCAAGCTTATTCCGACAAGTTTCAAGATTTTGAGACCAACTACAGTTCAGCATTTTCCAAATGCGTTCAAAGCGGCTGTAATGCAAATCTTGGCAACAAATGTCGGGAGAGGCTTGAGCTCTGAATTTTTCCTAATTTTATTAGAGAGTACTAGTAGTTGGTGCTTGCTTTGCTCCGCAGAGTTAACTATTTCACAAAAGAGAATGTATCTTTCAACTTTTACATTTTCATCAATAATTACGACAAAGACTTTTATTATTGATATTTGGGAACCTAGAATTTGCAGGTCATACAATCTGATGCATGACACAATATTTAAGGATTACTCCTTGACCTAGCATGTCATTGGTATCTACAGTTGCATTCAACATCGAAGAAGTTAAAGTAAATTATACCATTGATTTAGCATTGGCATAAGTAAGGCATAAAGGTAGTAAATTTATTTTTTTCTATTAAAACTATGGTTTAAAGACATATTTTAGCTTTTTCTTGCGCTATTATTTTGGAAGTCATTGGTGCTGCTGCTATTGAAACGTTAAAGATTGACGGTGAAAAAATCAAAAAAAGCTATTGGCACAAAGTCAATATTGTTGTTTTGTTAACTTTATAAAGTGTATTTTTTGCTTCTTTGACGACAGTTTAAAAAATGAGACAAATGAAGTATTAATACAATAAGGATCATCCCAAAGGTACAACGATACAATTGATCCATTTTATTAATACCATTTAAACCAATTATAATTAGACTTAAGATTAAGAAGCACAAAAGATCTTTTTCCTCAATTTAAAGGAATTTGTTTTTTCTATTTTTCATTGTTTTGAAGGAATTTCATTTAGTTGCAGATAAATATTGCGATTAGAACAATCAACATTTCAGTAGCATCTGAATGACAATTGCGTTAAAGAGTCTAAAGTTTACAACTGAAAGTCTCGACAACATTCTATTTTATAATTCTGGATGAAAGTAAGATGGAATTATCTTACTACCCAATGTTATATTTAATCAGGAACGGTTTGAATTAGCTATATCCTTATTGACTTTAGTCGCTCACTCTGATTACCGTACGTTCAAAACGCACAAGGGTTAAGGGGTAGCACCGGCCAGATCTGATGAGAAACTTTTGTAGTAGTAGGATCATCTGTATTCAATGAGTTGTTAGCTGAGTGTAAGCTCGACTGCCAAAATGGATGCAAGTGAATGTACAGAAAAAGTCATTAGGGGAGGTGGTTTGCTAGAAACTCATGAAAAAAATTGCATAGATTTCTCACTTTGAAAACCATAACAGTAAACTGCCAGTAAAATTGGAAAGAAGGGAGTAAACGTTCACAAGAGAGAGTTTGTTGACGGGAATCAACAAAATTGACGAATAAATTATGCAATTCAGGTACAGAGTCTGGCATTGAGATGCTTTAATTGATCAAACACTCCAGTCCAAACATTGAAAATATTGTGAGAGTGTTTTCAAAGTGCATGGACAGCACAGCGCTCTATGGCTGCATGCAAGGAAATGTTAAGGGTGACAAAATTTATATTGGATAGTGATTCATTCTGTTTGAAAATTGAGCCAAAGTATGATGAAAAGGATTTGGATCTTGTTTTCTACAGCGACAGTGATTGGGCAGGGGATGCGGAGAATCGAATCAGTACCGCTGGGTGCATAATCTAATTGTTGGGTGTACCTATCTGAAGGAGACCTAAAGTACAAAAGGTTGTTACCTTAGGCAGCACTGAGGCTGAGAATGCAACTGTCTGAAGCCGCCAAAGGGTTCAGATTCGTTTATTATTTATAGAGAGTCTTGGTATCTCTGTAAACTTCCAGTTGTGGTCCGTATTGTCAGCACTTGCGCTACTATCTTGACGGAAAATGCTTTTTCTGGCGTGCAGATTAGGCATATTGATACAAGATACCATTTTTTCTGTGAATACGTCAAAGGCGGCTTTATTAAGTTTAACCTGTGTTCAGGACGGAGGAGAACTAGGCTGATGTCTTTTGTTTAGTGCTCTACGGTAGAC
>CAAAJI010000025.1:85929-109126 GCA_900642245.1 Fragilaria radians
AGTAACACCAACAAGCTCTTTTTTGTGGCATCTATTGCTCTAAGCTGCCCTAAGAGTTTATACAAATTGTAAATTATGATCCAAAAGTTGCTTTATCCTAGATCTCTTGTGAATCAATTGCAACATGTTTCCTTGACCACACAGTCTCCTTGTATGTGTTAGATTCAACACTTAACATTTAGACTTTGTGATCTTAGATTCATGACTTAAATTCATCAATTGTGAATCTTGATAGATTCCTGTTTGTTACTTGGGAATCTATAAGGTTTATTTCTACCGTATTGATACGACGGTCCTGAAAAGATATAAAATGATCTACTTCATCTATAAGCAATATTAAGCATCACTAAATTCATATAATACTATGTCTTAACTGAATTTGTGGAAAGTATAGAAAGAATGGTTACGTATGTGATCTATTCTAGTTTTAGATGAGTAAATATAAGAATATTAATTCTAGTATTGTTTACTATGTACTAACGATAACTTTGGACGTCTCCAGTATTGGTACACACACACACATCTCTTAGCCTTAGTAATTTATTATAGAATTACTAGTAGTTGGCGCTTGCTTTGCAACGCAGATTGAATTATTCTACAAAGATCAAAATTCACAGAAAAGAGGGGGATTTTTGAATTTCCATAGCTCCATCTGATAAAATGAAAAAATAAACCAAGCAGATAGATATGTGAATTCTAGTCCAAGCGGCTCAAATATCCTCAATCAAGCAATCAATCAATTCAAGGTTACCTTATTAAAACCTGCTTTGAGCTTAGAAGCGTCTGGGTCTCATAAAGAGGTGAGATGAGATCAATTTTAGTATCTATCAGTGTTCTTTGAGCAAGTAGTTAAAGATCTTGTATTGCAGATTGAATGTTCCCATGTTGTAAAAGTAAAATACACCACATTGCAAAATTGAGTATTCAATACACCAAATTTCCACTTTGGACAAAATTTCCGATACTTAGATCCTGCCCAAGAAATTATTCACTATAATTTAATACTGAACCACAAAGAGTTGTACCAAAAGGACTCCTTGACGTTAATGCTTGAATTATTCCAACTAATTTTCAATTTTTTTTATTTCGTTAACTTTTTTTTGTTTCTTCAATAGCTTTATCATATCTGATAGTAACTGTTGTGGTTTATGTGTAATTCAGATAAGAGTTCTTAATTACGGAAACCCACCTTATTTTATGTTTGCAATTTCAATTTTTGTTATTATTATCTCATGGATGCCAAAGGTATGCATTCTATTTCTCAATTACGTAAGGTTAAATTGGGGTTTTCAATAGACATTGTTATTCTGTTATGCACTGCTATTGCATGAATATTCAATGCGGAAGTATATATTTGGCTTATTTCTAGATTTTGTCCATTTATAACCCTTGGGTCACCGTTTGAATTAGCTATATCCCTATTGATTTTAGTCGCTCTGTAAACTCTGTACTGGTACTCGATCACTTTCTCGAGTATTACTGTTCTAACGAATCGCACAAGGGTTATAGGGTAGCGCCGGCCAGATAGGATGTGAAACTTTTTTAGTAGTAGGATTAGACTGTATTGCTTACAACCTATAGTGTTAGGTAATATCTTAATGAACTTAACTCAAGGTACGTCACCTATGATGGCTAGATTTGTGATACTTTAGGCAATGGCTTATGCGAATTGATTAATTCATGACAATACAAGTTATCACGGGATCTGCTTGGCCTCACACTTTACTTCCATTGCCTTTCAGCATAGCAATAGTCCGTTTTGTATGTAGATACCATTGGAAAATCACCAGCAGGATCTCTTCTTTCTGCCATTTCAAATTTCACATTCCATGCTTCATTTGCAGCTGCATCTTCAATGCTCTTACCATCAGCTATGTCTTGATTTGATCATAAAACGATTTGAGGATCATAATTTCTATCAAGTATGGTAGCTGGTAAGTCCAGATTCACTGGGACTAAATGCGACCCTGAACTCTTATACAACAAAGGGTCAAAAAGATCCCACGTGAAATCCCTACTTTCACCATTTTTCTGAGTAGATAAATCCTTCCGATTTGAATTTTGAGTCTGGGCTGCTAGACTCTAGGCCAAGATTTTGGAGATTCAAAAATGTCTTTCCTCATGGCACAATGTGGGCTTGCTTGAAGCCCAAGGCTCTGGATCGCTGCTTTTTCATGGATTTTTATTGATTTGTGAATAAGGCAATGCATGCCTGATCTCATCGTTTTTGTCTTCCAGCATCTCTTTTTTTATGATGACTATATCATGACAAGAATGGTCCTAGTGGCAAAAGAGTTAAAGAAAAGAATTACAAAAGAGCTACCATAATTAAGTTTAACAAAGAGCCTTTTACACACCATTTAGGAGTAAACCGGAAATTTGGTAATGATGACAATCGAAAGTACTTGGCAAGTTGCATGATACCATACTCTGACTCTATTAGAAGCTTCCATAGATAAAGCCCTGAAGCCATCGGAGTGGGCATATTGGTGCTGCTTTTTGCTTTATGCCAGCTTTTCCTATCCTATCACCGAAGTCACAAAGTAAAGGATAGTTCACCCACTAGCAGGGAGCATAAGCCGGGCTTTGACAGTCGTGAGGCAGTCTACTTAACGATTAAGATGAATGGCTGTCTTGGCAAACCGATTCAAAAAAATCTTGAATATCATCTTGAACTTCAATTTCAAATACGGATTGTAGATCATTAACCTTCTTGGTTGACATTGTTTTGAAGGGTTTCTAAGAGTATGGCATTGTTTTGTATAATTGAAGAGGATAGTTGCATTCTTACAAAATAACTCATTGCATAATAACATAGAGTGTACAACCTGTTCTTTGGATATTGATAAATGGTTTTACCAGATTCCTTGCCTCCGCATTTGTTCTTGAGTACTTTAAGCAATATGTTTGATTAGTTGTTCCATGGAAATAAACTTCTGGGGGTAATTCTAGGTTTGTCTTCTTTACAATGCCAGCTTACATACAGGCCAAAAAAATCAAGTGTATTGTCCTCACTGCAGTAAGGTTCAAGAAAAGTTGGATTATTGGTCATGTAACTCCGGGGCTGTAAGGTTTATCATAATGCAATACTTATTCATCTATTATTTCAAAAAGTTGAGTCTATTATTCCATTTATGCTTTGCAACCATTGATACTGCCAAATTTCTCAACATATATCTTTCTTTCTTTATCATCTATTTTTTGCCTACATTCATTTTTCTTCATGCATTCCTGTCCTCTATTATTCCTTACTCACAATTGTTTCCACTATTCAAACTTGCCCTTTTCTCCTTCTTATTCTTTCTGTCATTTCTAATTCCTTCTATTTTATTTGCTTTGGCTATTGTTTTCAAATTTTACTTCTTACCTTTTTCATTTATTTATACATTACATCAATCAATATAAAACAACTAAAACTACTTCAAGAGCTCAAAACATTGCTGCATGAAACAAGTACTGCACAAATCATTGCAAAGCAATGTTTTGTTAGTAAAACAATATATCTTTGCTAGGAAATCAGAAATAAGTACACCAAATAATATTCTGAAAATAAGCGAAACAAGTTTTTCCAGTAGGACAACACTTAAGAATATACAATGCTCATAAATTTCGAAAATCGCTACAGTCCTTCTCGACCATAATAAGATTACCAATTGAGATATGGTCAGTAGAGCCAGTTTTTCACAAGATTACTAGTGACAGAATAGGCTGCCACCGCAACCAAATGGAGAGTTCCAGACGAGATTCTTTCATATGTGTGTTAAGGAAGAAAGTAGAAAGGATCTGCAACAAAAGCTTTCCAGCAAAGGCAACTTGTACTTATTTTTGGGCTAGGATGAAATTTTACTCCCATGGAGCTTATACTTATATGTTCTCTCAGGAGAAACGATAGTAGATAGATTTTGATAATTCGAACCTACCTTTATTACATAGTATTCAATGTCTTGCTCTTGAATAGACACAGATGAAAATTATGATCTGTTTTCGAAAACAATGTTGAATTGCAATAAGATCAACATGTTTAGTATCGTAGTGTTTTTTACTGAAATGTTTTGCACATTGATTTGAAAATCTTTACACATGACTTTCGTTTACGAGCAAGTATTGAATGCTGTAACAAAGCGGGAATGATATAGTATTCACATTTCCTTCAAACTTGTGATTATGTAAAATAGCAAATTAATCTAGATAACTATCACTAATACTATGATTTTTTATATTTTCATGTACTAGCAGTACCTTGGATGTTCCCAATACTGGTACAAAATCGCATTCTGATAAACTCTCGTATCTTTGCATCTTAAAATAAATTCTGTATGCTGCAAGCTCCATGGTATGGCATTCGCCCTCGAGATCACACTTCAATTTCAAACGAACAACTCAAGGTGGTTTTCCTGATGAACCTTAAAGCATGCTCTTTGGCATTGCATGACTTTTTTTGATTGCCTCCTTTAGACATGTATAATCTTATTCACGTGAAGGACTTCAGCTTTATAATGCTTTATCATGTAGTACCATTTATTTGATTTCACCCCCATTGTTATGTCAATGACAATTTCAAACCACTTGTAAAAATTGTTATGCCAAGTGTTGACTTAGTCTCTTGTTGGCTTAATACTATGTGTCTAGCTGTTTTAGGTATGGACAAGCAAAGATTTATATATTCATGGATGTTTTACAATTGTCATCAACACCAGGTATTACTTTTGTAATTCAGATGAATTGTAAGATATAGTGATAAATTTTTTGTAGTTGTTCCTTATCCGGAGTTGTTGAAAATGACGACCAAGCAAGTTAACACTATGAGCTGAATGAGCTGTGCAAAGAAACCTGACTTAGATAAAAATTCCATCGTAAGCCAAGGAACTGGTAGGATAAATCAGCAACAATGGAAGGAGACATGGATAGGCAAGGTCATCATAAAGAAAGGAAAGAGCATTCTTGAGAGCGTAGAGCAACAACGATCAAAGCTGTTAGTCGCCTGCATATATATATATATATATATATGTAGAGAGAGAGAGAGAGAGAGAGAGAGGCCATGAAAGCTATATATCAAAGTGCCGGATGTGGCATCCTTTCCGTAAGAAAAATGCGTATGTAATCAATGCCTACCACTTATTGTACCCTCGGGGGTTTTGATACTATCATCAATTTTTATGACTTGCTATTATGTCTATTCTAAATTATGTCACTGCAGCAAATGTTCCATATAATCAACACTAATGCTCAGGAAAAACTCGGTGGTGCGATTCGAAATGTTTTGATAATTTAGGTTTTCTGGACCTACAGAAATTATTGCTTTGTAAGAATGGAAAGTATATTTGTAATAATTTCAAAGACAGAAATATCACAGAAAAGAAACTGGAATACAACATTAATGCTCCTTATCTCAGGCACTATAAAGGAGGCGTAACCAAATTTATTTACGAGTTTACGTATGCCTAGTTTGACTTGATTCTCATGGGGCAAAGCGCTAGGACTGACAATGAAGCAATGAAGCGATGTCGCATTCAAAATGCCAAGAAAGTAGCTTAATTGGAGAAAATACTTAAAGGACTGCCAAGAGGAAAGCCTCTTTTTGAGGATTTGCTTTTCTTGCAATCCCATGTCATGCACCTGACCAACACAAGAAAGAAAGAGAATCATAATACTGTAGAGTCATGTAAACACATTCATCACAGTGTAACCAGACATACTCAATTGTTTGCCTGGGAAAGTTTTAAACAACATGTTTGATAATTCAAATAGTGCAGAATGCAAAAAAGACAACAATGATATGTAAAGTAGCTCAAGATCCTCCTGAAATTTGGGTTACTCTTTCTTTCTAAGCAAAGAAGTGGTTGTTGAATGAGAGAAAGCGTAAGAATAAATCTCAAGATTTGAAAAAAGTAATTTATCCCTTTTTCTAAAGATCATAACATTGCCATTTGAATAACCCAAGGGTTATGATTTCAAAATGAGCGAATTTCCAACAAATTACTCAATAGCAAGAGAGGGCATATTCTATAGGTTATGATAGTAGTAACATTAGAATAATTTTCATTTTAGGTAGAAGGGTAAAGTTAGAATAGTTATAGGTGACATGTGTTCACAAGACGTCCAATGTAGCTATGTAGTGCAACAGATTTCCACCGGCAGTAGTTTCTGGAACGGAAAAATTCCTTCGAGAAAGACGATCGAAAGGTAGAATTCCTATTTGATTTTTACTACACCTCTGGTTTATGAATCCCATAACATATCACAATTGGAACACGGTTTTCATTGCTACCTGTGGTTGTCGTCGTCGCTAATCTTTGTGTTTCACTTCAATAACGAAAGGGCAACCTTTTAACTCCAAGATGAGCATGCTGCACACTCTTACAATTTTTTCTGCGGTTGGGAGCCTATTCATGGTAGGAACTGCAAAATCGTGATGTCGTGAATGACTGAATGATACTTGAATTGACAAATCTCACTTGCGTCACCAACAGTTATTTGTAGCCACATTATTAACCAAACAACCTTTTTTTGTGGGAGGAATATCTGATTATGTAAAAGCCCGAGAGGCAGCTTATGGTGCAATGTGGGCGTACATGGTTTGTACCGTAGTTTCTCTCATTCTGATTGTGAGGGAAAGTCGAAGGCAGCGTCATGAAGTGCGTGTAATGCGGTCGACGTATCAGCAAGTACCACGGCTTCCATTACATGATTTCGATATAGATCTTCCGACTTCAGTGACTGAGGGGGTATATACGGAAGGCGTCTTCTCTTGACTAGGGCCGTCGTCGGGAAAGCACAAACGCTTCTGAACGAAATGAATAACCTTTATCTGCTCAAAACTACATATATCTCCCAGCGATCATTCACGTACTGTAATTATTTTTCACGAGCTAAGAAAATAAAGTCAGAACTATTATCAGTCTGAGGCTCCTCTGTATGAATCCATCTTAAACGAGGAAATGTCCTGAGCTCTAGTTTTAAGACAACATACAAAGCCTGATGCCTACACATAATTTAATTTGAATTCTTGGCCTTTATCAAGAAGAATGCAAAATTAGCAGATAATTGTTATCAGCAGCCTTGCTTAGGTCGGTCTGGCTTTAGTGCACAGATGGATTCAGCGCATTTGTTTGCTACTGGATTTGAGCCGAAACAGTTAGGATCATGTAAGGATGGAAAGATAAGTTTCCATTCGGGACAAATTTGAAGGATTGATTCTCGAACCTTCCAACTTAACTTTGCACCTGTACCGGAAACAACCATCGATGGACCGTAGTTTTCGAAATCCAATAGAAGTTCGTCTTTGCCGGATATTAATTCCGCAGCTCCGCCAAATAAAATGGATTCATTCTTGGATGCAATTCTGTAGCGACCAGGAGTTTGGTCATTCAATTTGCTCAGGGTGCTCGAAAAGAAAGCAGATTCTGAGTCAATATTCATCTTGGGATTTCCATAGGTAATCGCATCTAGCATTGCCTTGCGACTTCGAATTGAATGTGTGCTGCCGTCTCCACCAATATGCTTGGAAGGTACACCGCAAAAATCAAGCCCTTTAAATGTATGCATGGTGGCCAGAGTGTGGGAGCACATGACTCCATTGCCACTGAAAAGAAAAATCTGATCAGCTACCATTTTATCCCAAAACCAGCTCTGGATTAAAATTTGTTTAGGCTTAAACTTCCAGAATGTCTCAGGCAATTCTGTGACAATGACACGAGGATGTTTTAAGACTTTGTGCATACCTCGATGTAGCGTTAAAATTTCTTTATTCCACCATTGTGGTTGAACAAAAATCTGAACAGCCCAATCATTTGGAGTATTTTCAATGACATTGTACATCATACTTGTGTATCTCCGATGAAACCACTTGGGTGATCGTAACGCAAGCGTCGCTGCCACACCCTTCCATTCAACACTTCCAAGTGTCCTTTCTCGTTTCCCTATAGTAGAGAAGAAGTCATATTCCCCTTGCTTAGCTTGACTGACATAGGAAAGATCTGACTGATGAAAATATAGTATTGATACTAAAAGCAGCCATTGGAAAACGATGATAACCTTGAGCAATGTTGCCTCAACACAGCGCATTACGAAGGAAAAGTTAACATATCAAAAGTTGACTTTCGGATTCTAGTATTTGTAAATTTAGTACGATCCATTCGATAAGTGGTCCTTTACATTTTTTGGACCAAATTTCCAGTAAAATTGTACTTCTACACTTGTTTATATCAAGTTATTTATCTCAATACTTCTTTTGGGATTCCCTTCTTTTCAAGTCCTACTCCATCACATCAGTCAATTTGGCATGCATGATGACAAGGCTTTCTTCCAAACCTTCAGGGTGTTTGACCATGCTAATGTTGGATCGGAATCTGTAGGCGGATCTGGAGTTCCAAAACACCAGAAATTCATCCATCAAAGAATTAGGTGTGATAGAAAGAAGTTGAGCTGGGGCATACACCTGCTCTTTTTATACTCTTTACCATGATAAAATGACATGAAATTGTCAAGCATTGTGTTGTGGTTTTGGTTTGCAGACATTTCATTTAGTGAAAAAATAATGTTAACTTTGACAACTAGTACATTTTTAATGTAAAGTTGCATTAGTTGTACAAAATGCAACAACGTATACAACTTTGAAAAAGATTGTATTTGCACTCCCAATTATGGCTGGAAACATAAATGTAGTACGATGTAATGAGTCACTCCCAGTCCACCTTTGAACTGGTGCAAGACCATGAACACAGTGAACTGCACCATCATCATCCATATCCAAAATTGCTCTACTTGGTGTGTCACATAGATCATTTGTATAAAAAAAACTTTTGTATCCTTCCATACAATATATCCAGCTTTCTCTGCTACCAATTTGGTAGGAGCAACAAATGGAGATCTTTCACTGGAGGGCTTCTTCTTTTGTTCTGCTGCAGCTTTCCTTTTCAGCACATCTAAGTTAGGCACCTTATCAAATGCACAAATCAGCTTCCAGCTTCCCCCTGGGGCATCTTTCATCATTAAAATACGTCGCGCAAGGTTTTGTTGATTAGTTACATCCACATTTGTAAATTTCACAGTACCACACAATCGGGCTACACCATCCGTTATTCTTTTCAGTTCTCATGCCAAAGTGTGTCTCGTGTAGAAATTATCACAAAAGAATACTCTTTTCCCTGATGGGTCTTGTGCAAGCTTTGTTTGCTGTGCCATTTGCAAAATCCAAAAAGCTGATGGTGAGCCTTCATCAACCAAATGAGACTTTTGTAAGAAGTTAATATACGATGTTCTCATGTCTCAAAACACACTGCTCTATGTGAGAATAGAGATAAAGAATTTATGTCCTCTAATAAGGAAATTATGAAAAATTACTCTTGTTTTCTAATCATGAAAGATTGAAGTCTTGACTGACTAATTTTTCATTATGATAATATTTATTTAGATCAGTCTTTTATTTATTGTCTTTTGGCTATGCCAGCTTGTCAAATATCTTTGACCTCTCTTTATTTAGAGATACACATATTAATTATAAAAAGGTTCGTGAAACACATGTGATTTATTATCACCTAAATTTTAGAGACCTTTGATTAGTATCATCTAAAATTTGCGAACAGAATATTAATATTGTCATTTGTTGTTTTTAGATGTGCTAATATATCTGATATGTTTATCATCTAGATTAGCATGTACTAGCAACACTGGACGTCTCCAAATGTTGGTACAAAATAACATATCTTGAATTAATCTCTTTTATAGATTAATTTGGTGTGTCTAATTTAAATCATAAAGTATTATCTTCTTATAGAATATAGTACACACATGGCAAAATGATTCAGGTCCACTTTTCCCACTATAATTTCCAGATATTTTTTGTTCCAACCAATGCATAAAATGGAACAGCATACTTGTAAGGTTTGCATGGCATGTATGATCTTGCTCTTGATCTGTATTTTGTCCTGACACTTGCCTTATCCAAGGCACTTGAACCAGTTGGAGCTGCAAGCTGTGATATATTTTTTTGAAAATGCTCCAATAATTTGCGTGCATGCCATAGCAGATCTGCAGAAGCCTCACCATGATTGTAGCTTTCCGGATCACATAGTTCAATACTGACACGAATGTTCATAAATTTGTTCCTTGACATTGTTTTCTTAAAGTCCTCATGACCAGTGAACATTTCTGTCTTTCAATAGTAAGAGATGTCATTCAATTGAACAATTGACATAGCTATTTCTAATCCAATGTAAGCTCAATATTTTTTCTCATTTACTTCTTTCAATCCCTTGTTCTTGAGGTTTTTGTTTGTCCAATTTCTGATAGCATTCATGAATGAATTTCTTATAAACAGCCAAAAGAGCCCTAATGAACCTTGGTTGTCAAATGCCTTTTGCATTTTTGCTTCTTGAAGAAGTTTCAACTATGAGCTCTCAGCCAATAAAACGCAAATATCTATCATCATTATCAGCAATGCCAGGATCTTCATTGTTCACAGTCCAATCTTGTGTTTCTTGTAGAATCTCATCGACTATTTTTTCAATTTCTTCAAATTTTACACCGTTTGAATCCATTTTCTCTGATCGAAGGAATCGCTTTTGATTGAAGGTGATAGCTCAAATCTACACAAAGCTAGAGACAAAAAAATGAGTGGCCGAAAAGAGTCAAATGACACATATGTCATCTATAACACGAGAGCCAATCAGAATTAGGAAAGGTTGTTTGCCGCCATTTTTCTACAGTTATTGGCTATTCTCAAATATGTCATTTGAATTTTCAGGGGTGAAAGGGCTAAGGATAAAAAGTGTTAGCACTTTTTTTCCCTTCATTGTCACGTTTTCAAAAATGTGTTAACTGGGTTTTTAGGTTTTTAAATTAGAAACGGTAAAATTGAGAAGGTTTTAGTTCACATCTTGAAAAGACTCGAGGTTCACCCATGAACGACTTCAGGCACCTTTCGAAACGGTCGCACAGCGATCACAACTTTGACATTGAAAAAGAGAACTATGATGGTTCAAAGGTGTACGGTCCTTCCGATGTGCTCTGTCGTACCGTTAACAGGCAAGACCTTCATATCGCAATCATTTCCCTTTTGCTACTTATCCCAGTGTACCTGCTCTGTTCAATTCAGAATACATCACAGCTTGCCGAAACCTTGAGTTCCTTCACTGAATCAGAGGTTACGGAGCGTTTATTACTCTCTAAAGCTGTACCTTCTTTCAAGGAATGCAAAAATCCTCTTCGAATGGCAGTTCCTTTATTGGTGTCCGAGCAGCGCTTTGCGGCAAGGCAGCCCTCTACTGCAGTAGCTAGCATTGCTCTACAAAGGAAAAAACCTCGAGTGTGTGTCATTGCAACAACTTACAATGTCGTTGATTATGTGAGCATTGCTGTGGAATCCGTACTTCAGCAAACATATCAAAATGTAGAGATTATTGTTGTTGATGACAACTCGAATGATGGAACCACTGATCTACTGCTTGAAAAGTACGCAACGGCTCCTCCAGGCCCAGACACAACCACCCCTACTCTTCAAGTTGTCCGACTTACACACAATACCAACGGTGGTGCTGGCCAGCCTTCGAATATTGGCATAGATAGCTGCTCCGAATATACTGACTACGTGATGTTCGCCGACGGAGATGACTATATGGAACTGGATGCCGTTGAGACAATGTTGAATCATGCAGAGATTTTCAATTCAGACATTGTCATGGCAGATTTCGATGTTGTCATGCCCTTGCCAAGTGGTACTGTTGTATCTGAACCAAGTTATGACTTTCGCCACTGGGATGAAATCCCCAATGATGTACCATTTAACATTTTGACACATCCTAGAGTGCTCCGAACATCCCCTGTACCTTGGAGAAAGATGTACAAGCGTCAGATGTTGATGAAGTATGACTTGAAGTTTCCTGAGTAAGTTTTGAAAAATTGTTACTGGTTTTTCTTTATAGTCATGAACTAATGTTTTTGAATTATCAGGGGTGATTATTTTTATGAGGATAACGCTTTTCACTGGACGACGATGACTCATGCTGCACGTTGCTCTAAAATAGATCGAGTCTTATTTCATCATCGTCGTGCACGAAAGGGGCAGACTTCTTTCAATTTTGATCAAAAAAATGGCGATGCAGCTGTCATGTCGATGGAATGGTTTCGTAGGTACACAAGTGTTGCGAAAATTGGCGGGTATTATCCAAATCAATACGCCATAGCACGTGGGTTGTTTCCGGAAACATCTGTGACTGAGCGTCAAGAAACTGATTGTCTTCCTCCTGTTGCACCGAAAGATGTGGCCATGACTTATTTTGAATGGTTAAGAGCCAGCTCATGGATTGGCAGAAAGCAGATAACACGCCAAATGAGAGAGAAGTTTTATCGACGCACAGATCAACTAAGGAATCACTGGGCTGTACAAGAGGACATCATAGTTCCTGAAGGATATTGGGTTGCACTTAACGAATCCGTAAATTTACACCAGTCATCACGACCCAAGCAAATTGATTTGTCCATTATTATGCCAACCTTTGATGTTGCAGATTTCATTTATGATCTTTTGGATTCGATGTACGCTCAACTTTTCAAACCTGGATTCACGTTTGAGGTGTTCGCAATAGACGATGGCTCCACAGACAACACTGCAGATATTCTGCGAGACTTTGCAGATGATCATAAGCATAACTTTTATTTCATGCCGACTCCATCTTCGAATGGTGCAGGTAAAGCTAGAAATCTTGCGCTTCCTCTTGTGGAAGGCCGTTATGTTTTCTTCGTGGACGCCGACGATGGATATGACTTTGGTGCCCTGGCTGATGCTATCGACTTTGCTACGAAGTACAAGAAAGATGTAATGGTGATGCCCTATTTTGTGGAATATATTGGTCCTGGGAAAGTAACGCGAAGGGAAGGAATGATGAAAGGTGACGAGCGTATTTGGGCAGCGGTGCGAGCACAGAAGGAAATAACTCATGACAGTCAAAAAGAAGCTGCACTTGGGCTGATTAATTATCCATGGAAACAACTAACTTCGTCGAAGCTGTTGTTTGATGCTGATGTTTTTTTTGGACCAACTAAAGTTAACAACGATGTCCAATTTCATTGGACATCCATTTCCGCCTCAAAAAGTATTCATTTCTATCATAAGGAAGTATGTAGTCATCGAAAGTTTGACTCTTCTGTTCGTGGACAATTGACTGAAGTTAAAAACGAGGCAAGAATGAGTGTTTTCGCTGCACTCGGAATGACACAGCGTGCTCTTGCTAGAAACGGCGCATTCAATGGACAAGAAGGAGAAAAGGTTGTATTTCCTCAGTGGAAAAGCTTTTGTATTGGGCTTTTAAAATGGACAAAGAGCAGGGTGCCCGAAGAGTCAAAGTCGGCTTTCCGAGAAAAACAAAATCACTTGTTATCAGTTCTTGAACTCAGTAATTTCACAAAGCCAGTCGAACTTCGAAAATGGTCGTACTGGGGAGATCGATTTGCTAAAGTCCCATCAGCTGTGGAACGAGCCACTCAAACTTCATGATTCTATCAAGGTCATAATAGGTGTTACATTAACCCAGGTCATATGCACCTTGTCACTATAGATGATTTTGTGAATCTTCTCCAACTGACCCATAATCAATATCCACGTGAAATCTTTCTGCATGTTTTGTATAGGCAACTAAATCGCATTTAAATGGACCACCATTTTATGGCAGCTCCAATACCCTATTGTTCTTCTTGATATTTGCAACCACATGTGGTTTACAAAAAATATGTAAAGTAGATTGTTTATCCAATAAAGTTAAATTGTTCATGTGGAAGATATTTGCAAGTTGTGTAAGACATCTTTGCCATACATTTCAATCTGTGAAGAAATATTTTCATTATTAACTTCTGATGGAATACTTCCAGTTCTGCTTGATAGTCATGTTGATGTAGAAACATCATCTGATGAATATGATGCTTTATTGTTCAAGAGTGAACCTGTCTTCGGTCTTGCTTGATACGGACAATTTGATGATTTAATATTTTAATCTTTATTTTGACTTGCCAGAAGAGTTGGATGCTGCTATATCATTGTCATATGTGAAGGTCTTCTTAATGATTGATCACATATAGTGTAGTTGCCTCATAATCAGAAGCTTACTTAAATGAACCAACAAACTACTAATAATCTTGTAATGCCTTCTTGTTTGATATCTGCTGTTGGTTGTTGTTGCAATTTCTCTGATGTCCAATGCAACCTTTGTCTGCGCAAAGTATTGCCACGGGATCCGCATCCTCGTGCTTGTCCACCACGTGGACTCATCTTTAAGGGAAATTCAGCCATAGTATGATAACTTAAAAAAATTCAGCAAAGTTGTATTTTCTATAGAATTATCTAAATAAAAATACAGCTTATGCAACTGAATCCGTGGTCGTCACCGAGTACCAAAATGTACGGTATCTAAAACTTGGTACCAGATACCCTACATTTTTCTGCGTGCCTTCAAATGAGCAAGCACCCCATTTAGTGACACAAATTAATTCTTGATGCTTTGATATCCTTAATTGACGGACTTGGTGAGGTGAAGAATACAGTAAAGAAAAGGTATACTCACAAGAAGAGCTGAGTCAGGTTACACCAGATAATTTTGTTCGATGGACGAACTTGCTTTGCTTTGGAACCCCTGATCCAGCTCTTCGTACAGACCTCAAGCATGCTAGATCAATCACTCTCCAATTTTGATATAGCAGGCTATTTCATTTTTCATGCAAAACTGCATAATAACCTGGAATTTTCACGGATGGATGGAAGCCCAACCAAGAGCATGGATGTGGATGGATTGATTACGCGTAAAGAAAATGAGGTAAGGGAACAAGGTGCAGATTCAATGGCAAGAAGAGCACGACCAAAAAGGAATACTGGATGCTACAGAAAATGTTTGAAACCTAGAGCACTCCAGCAAAATCTTCGGAAATGATGTGAAAATGTGGGGTGCCAACACTTTTAAATTATCAGTTTCATTTAATTGCAAGGAGTGAAGATATAGCTCATGTAACTTTTTATAACATTCATGTGCATGATGAATTTGGTAACTGTTTAAAAACAAAGCTTAAATGGTTAAAAATATGAAAGGGGAGAGAGATGCACCATGACAGATGATGATGGGGAGTAAGGATTCGGAATTGTGAGGAAAATGGTGATTGTAATGAAAGTGCAATGAAATCTAGTATGCTTACTTATTCTGTTCAAACGTTTTAGTTTATTGAATTGATTCCTTTAAACTCATAAATACTATAAATGAATGACTGCAAGAGAGAGGGGGTGGAAATTACAAGTATTCGAAAAACGAAAGTGATATCATTGCTAGGGCTGTAGTGTCCGTTTTAAACTTAAAGTTCGATGCCTGAACTTACAGTTCGCGGCATAGTCCAGTGGTGCCATTCGTTTGAGAAATGCATAAATTTCTAGACAGTAAGATTGACTGTTCGCCATGTCACTATATTCAGCTCCAAAATCAAGAATGAACTTAAAGGCAACTCCATACCTTGAGTCTTCATCCATGATTTCATCACTGTCGTCAGGTATGGAAGCCATGAATATAGAAACATTTAATCCCAATTCCACCGCAGAATTTGAGGCGATGGAATGTTCAAAATGGCAGCATTTGTATATCCTCCCAGTCCTTCTCTTAGAGTTTCTAGCGTTAGCTCTGACGCGGGCTGTACTTCCTTCGCTCCTTCTTAAAAGATTCGGCACTAATGTATACTTGGTAATGGGGTGCGCTGAGTGCATACGTGGCTTTTTAGCTTTTTTATCCTGTCCAATATTTGGGAAGCTATCAGATCATATGGGACGAAAAATATGCCTACTAGTGACTGTGGCAGGTACTTGTGCCCCTGTGTGTGCTCTTGCTCTTCTCCCTTGGGAACCCTTGCCAAAGAATTTCATCGAATCCAACTCAACGACTTCATCTTCTATGAACGTAACCGTAGCGACATCCTCAAACAACGAAGGGGTTATGTGGCCGTTGTTTTTCCCAACCAATCAGCAATATAGCCTCAAAACTGGAGGAATAACAGTTTTTGTGGTCCTCTTGGCCATATCTGGAATTTTCAGTTCAACTTTTACCTTAGTTTTTGCTTACATTTCTGATTCAGTTCGAAGAAAAGATGAACGTGTTTCTGCTTATGGCCTAGCAATGGCCACACTTGGTCTATCTTTTACCATTGGTCCTTTGTTAGGTGGATACTTGGCAAAGTATAACACTCATCATGTCTTCGTATTCTCACTTATACTAACGCTAATGGACTTGTTCTATATACACACCTTTCTCCCAGAATCCAAGACTAGATTCCCTGACTCAGCAAAAGCAAATGATCCTAGTACTTTTCAATCCACTGAACGTCTCAAATTTTCTTGGAACCCATTTCAGACCATCAAACTTGTATGGGTTGATCCATTCCTCCGCATGGTTGGAATTGTAGCCTTTCTTTATTACACAGCCCTTTGGGCAGTTGTATCAACGCTTGTAATATACGCAGCAAAGAGATTTGCACTAGGACCCGAACGACTTGGTGAGCTCATGTCAGCATTGGGACTTTCAACAATGATCTCAGAAGCTGTTCTAGTCCGAATAGTTGTACCAATACTCGGGGAGAAGCAGAGTATGAGGATTGGCTTAGCAGCATTCGCAATTCAATGCATACTCCTTGGCTTTTCTTTTCAGGGATGGCACCTATTCGTTTGCATTTTCTTTTCAATGATTGGAAACCTTGTGTATCCCAGTTTGTCATCCTTGGTCAGTGGAAGCGTGGAACCTTGTTCTGTTGGAGAAGCACTTGGAGCATTGAACGGAATAAAGGCATTGACTGAAGGTATCGGTCCACTTATTTTCGGCTCCCTATTGACACTAAGTGAAGATTCGGCTCTACCGGGATGGCCTTATGCATTGGCTGGTGTGCTTGTATATGCTGCCTTTGAATATGCTTCCAAAATACCAGATACTGATGATGAGGAATATGTTCATGAAGTGCAGTTGCAGAAGCGACAGCGACAAGAGGCAACCACGCTCCTGGATCAATTTGCATGCAAACAAAGCAAACGACTCGGTCGATTTAATGATGATGAATACCAAGAGTGCATCAGCCTCCTTGATACAGATTTTAACACTCTTAGTGAAATTGATGAAGATGAGTGATGAAATTGTCTTTCATTAGTTACTGAAAACCTATCAGTCATTTTTATCTGCCATTACTATTGTTAATGATTTATTTATCCCAGAAGTTGAGTTTAATGAGAATAACATTTTATCGTGAATCATTCGGGTTAAAATAGACTTTTTTATATGAATAGTTGACCAAGTGTCATCATCAGGAATCCAAGCTTCAATCATCAAGAAAAGACATCGTACTAAGTTCCATACAATCCCTAATGCCTCCACTTCATGTATTTCTTAAATGGACCTTTTGCCACTGAATGGTTATTCTGATAAACATACATCTTTTTGCTAGAGCAAATTGAACCTGATTAGTTTTTGCCACCATTTCTGATATCATCTATGTGACTATGGTTTCTTCTCTGTATCCTCCTTTTTCATGAGCATTAATTCCCAAATAAGGCATTGTTTTTGACATCACCAGCCCAATCACTGTTGCTGTACACCACAAAATCCCAGTTTTCATCTTCCAAATTGGGTTTTTCTTCAAAAGAAATGTCTTTTAGTCCGATGTAAAATAGATGAACCTCGTCATTTTCTTTGTAGGCATCCAAGTTTACTCCAATCTTATGTATTTTGACAATATGTGATCTTGTTGAGATAAAGCAGCATCTCAAAACCAGACCTGTTTTTTGATTCTTCTGCACCATTGATCTTATCCTTGTGATTTGGACGCATAATCTTGAGCTCATTGGGTTTTACAAGTCCCATTATCCATTGAAAAGCATTGCTGTTGAAGTTGGGCTTCAAATCGTCGTAAGGTTCGACAATATCGGTACTATTTTACGTCAGAGAATTCAAGTTCTGGAATATGCATCAGACAAATTGGTACTAGATACCACTTTGTACGTGAGTATATTGAAGACGGGTTTATTCAAGCAATATTTGTCAAATCGTATGACAATGATGAGGATGTTTAACGAAAAATATGAGCAAAGATACGTAGGTCCAGCATGAAGGTAAATTCTTAGTCAAAGTTGCTGATGATACAATCACTTGATTATCAAAGATATGAAGAATGTAGGTTTATGGTTTAGCGATATATAATTGGCTATGTATGGATGCAAGAACACTTCTCAAATTTAGCAATAGTTTTAGTGAATTATTTTAGTAATCATAGTTTGAGAGTGAATGGGAGCTCTAACACATACAAGTAGAGGGTATTCCAAAATACTACGATGAAAAGGGAGGATACAGAGAAGAAACCATAGTCACATAGATGGTATCAGAAATGGTGGCAAAAACTAATCAGGTTCAATTTGCTCTAGCAAAAAGATGTATGTTTATCAGAATACCCATTCAGTGGCAAAAGGTCCATTTAAGAAATTTATAAAGTGGAGGCATAAAGGATTGTATGGGTATGGAACTTAGTACACTGTTTATACTTGATGATTGAAGAAGAGTGAAGAAGAGCTTGGATTCCGGATGATGGCAAATGGTCAACTATTCATATAAAAGAGCCTATTTTAACCCCAACTATGAAAAATTGTCATTCACATTGAACTCAACTTCCGAGATAAAAAAAATTGCAATAATGGAAGTTCCTCAATGGATGATAGCTTAAAAGAATATCTATTAACAAATAGTAATCGCAGATAAACACGACTTATAGGTTTCAGTGACTAATTTGATCAATGCGTTACTTTCTGGATTATTTCAAGGTTGGGCGATGATGTCATTGTTATCAAGATCACTCTTGATCATTACCTGGTATTTTAAGATACCGAAATACGCTTGTTTTTATTAGTATACTGATGTTTGGTTTAAATTGAATAGCAAAACTCTTAAAGAATAGAAGTTTGATTCCATAGTAAGTGCCATACACGTGGTAATAGTACCCTAGTGAAAGCTTCTGCAACTGAAATATCCCAAGATTCTTCGTGAAAGTGAATGAGATTTTCTTCATCTAAATGGTATTTTGTAGTCCCAGACCATGCCGGTATGACGGGATGCCAAGGTAACTTCAAGACACCTTCTATTTGCCACTTTACCACCAGCAGTTTAGGATTTTCTATTCTAATTGATTTAAGTTCAGCACGACTGGAAGAATGCTCAAAAAGCTGGCTTGCAGCATCCAAATATTTCCTGAGGCCTAATACGGGCATATCGGGATCTGGCCCATCAAAATAACAATCGTCTCTGTAAATTGTCGTATTGAGCCGCCCCGTTATGTAATATCCTTTGTGAGAGTGAATTCTCCAGTCGGTCAATAAAATGTTGTATATATCATCAATTTTAAGATGCCTTACTTTTTCCTCAGGCTTCAATTTGATCCTTAGACCAAGAGGTAGGTTCAATGATTTATGTCTCACAATAAATAGCCTTACAATAGAGTCTATGGCATCCAAAAAATCAGTGGTGCGGCGCCTGAAAAATGGGCACTTTATCTTGCCCGAGTTTTTATAAATATCTTCGATGTATTCCAGGGCCAAAATTTCAAAGTCTGTCTCCTTGGAAAGACTTTCGGTTTTCGCTACCGAATTTCGAATAGCAAGGCTTGATTGCAGTTCAGCTCTTTTCTGAATCAGGTTTTGTTGTAGTGCATATGAAAAGAGTAAGTTCAACAGGATGATATATACAGTGGATGACATGAGTTCACAATATGGCAGGTCGATTGTAATAGTTATCAACTGACAGTACAGTAATCTGGGCTCCCTAAATTCCTTGAAGGTATCTTTGTGCGTCTATTACTCGTAGGTGTAAAGACTGCAAGTAAATAGTTGACTTGATTTCCAGAATTAGACTATGAACAATGTTATGCAGCACATATTTGTTGTTCCTCATTCGCTTGTTTTCTCCTTAGCACTACTTTTTTGGGCAAATGAAGCAAATTCCTTTTACATTAGCCAAATCAGACAGAATTTCTATCGCAGTCCCTTAGCGGTTTCGAGAGCATCGTCAGTTATTCATCATCCCAAATCCAGAGTACAAAATGAGCAGGCTTCAACTCTACTCACCGATCAGGTTCCTTCTCTAAGCAGTATTTTTCAACATCTTAGTGATGAAGATTTTCGTGGCGGCAGCGACGAAGTGACAGTAGCATCAATTGCGACAGTTTCAAGATTCTCGAAAGCGTTTAACGTTACTGATATGCATGGATTGAATCCTTCAACTATGGAGAAGGTGATAATAAGGGATTTATTTAAAAATCCTGAAGCAAAACTAGCTGAGCGATGGAGGGCCCCGTTTCGCGTTTCTTCAAAAACACAAGCACTACTAAAGAAAACTTTTGAAAATTCGGCATCCCTCCCTTTACACGATAAAGCCATTGCCGTACTTTCAGAGCTGTTAAGAATACCTTCCCAACAGATAAACGAATTCAATGTCGTGTACGCACTCACTTTGTCCGCGAAGTGTATGCACACCAACCATCGTCTTAACTCAGAGTTTCGAAAGGTTTTCTTTCAGGTCATGGACATACTGAAACATATGATAGAAAATAAATATCTCGGTGCACGACAGCTTTGTAACTCCATTCACGCTATTGCGAAGTTTTACAATGCAGACCCCACAATTCTTCCTATTCCTCCCTCTTCGACGGAGATGTCGTCGTTGGGTACAGTTGGTGTTGCAGAAGCTTGGATCTTAAAAGATGAAGACGACGATACTCCAGAATATCACCTTCAGATGACCGTAGACTTGATTGCTTGTAACATTTTATCAACATTGGAAGCTGAAAAATACCATCGGAAACCTTCTGTCGGAGAGCTAAGTATGGCATGTTGGGCTTTTGGTGTACTAAGACAGCGTTCTTGTCCCCCAGGTTGGATAGTGCCACCTCAACTCAGTCGTTTACCTGCAAACCGGAAAGTAAGGAGTGCTAGACAAAAGGTACAACTTATTACATTTGAACAATGGGCTGTTGCCAAGAATGATAAATACATAGAAACCGAGATTAAGCCAGTTGCCAAACTGTTAGATGCCATTGGTGATTATTTGTGTCAAGAAATTCAGTTGAATGGAAGCAAAACATGCTTGGTCAGTGAAATGTCCTGGAGCGAGATGGCGAATGTAGCATGGGCATTCGCCAGCAACGGACATTGCCGTTCAATACAATCTGAATCATTGATGATAAAAATAGCACAAGAAGCATCCAATCGTTTGCTAGAATCGTCCGGTGATGCAGATCCTTTACCGAGAGACATTAGCCAACTTGTTTGGTCTATTGGTGCTCTTCAATCAGATAACTTTCGACTTGGGGAAGATTTGGTGAAAATTATTGATACGACATCAATACACTACAAGCTCAACAGCGAAGTCAGACGCCCGTTTGAGAAATGGAGCAGTGCAGATTTGGTTCAAATTTCAGTGGCAATGGCCCATGGTCGCATTGACAACCTTCCTTTACTTATTGCAGTCTTCGATGAAGCCAGCTTAAGGCTTTCCGACGACTACTTGAAGCTTTCTAGATCAGAACAAACTAAGGCATCATTCCAAGATTGGGAAGTCAGCGTACTACTTTGGGTACAAGCCAGATTGTACCTCAAGGAGGAACAAGGAAATGTGTTTGAAGATTTCTTACATCGGTCGACTCAGCTGCTTGAGTTGAAGTATGCAACTTCCAAATCACTAGAATTGCTTGGTATTGGCCCACAAGAGCAGGCAAATTTGGCATGGTCGCTTACTGTGCTTGAGGCTTACAAATTTCCACATACCTTATCATTTTTGAAAACAATATTTAAGGAAGCTTCTGGAACAAGAAATGAATTTATTCAGCTTGAACATGCTCATCAACTTTGGCAAGCATTATTTCTTCTAGAATACGAATGTCCAGAAGCCGTATCTTTCGTCCCGTCATGGTTTCGCGATTTTTTAAAAGATAAGTGGAGTGTTGAAAAGGCAAGGCAAAAAAATAGCAGTGCTCGTCATCGATCGCTGAGTCAAACACTTGATTCTATGGGAGTAGCTCACTTCAACGAACACGTCGAAGACATTGATGTAGCAATCGTCCTCAAGAATCAAACATCGTGGACTAGTACGGCAGTGAAATCAAATCATCAACATTCTCATTTAAAAGTTGGTATGTTTTATTCTATGTGAATGAAAAATTTAGAACTATGAGCTCACCCACAAAAATATTCAGCTGTTGAATTCGATGGACCATTGCATTTCACCCGAGAAGGTTATGACCACAATGGGGTAAAGATTCCCTCTCGAACTCTTGGACATACAGTGTTAAAATATCGTTTACTGAAGCGACAGGGATGGGCAGTTGTCCGTGTTCCATACTACGAATTCGACAAGATTCCATTTTGGGCTAGTATGGAAAGGCAAAGGTACCTTCAGAGGCTGCTAAAGACACATGCAAATATCCGATTCAGCGAAAACGATGTCAGCGAGTACAAGGCAATTGTTCACGACAGAAAATCAAGATTTGATTAGGATAGATCAGCTTTATTCTGTGTCTTTCAATTACTTAATAATGATATATTCACCCTGAGCATCGCGATTGGTAATGTATAACAATTCAGCGATTGATTAAATAGTACAATGAGAGGGAATAACTTCACAAGTTAACAAAAAGAAAGACCATATTGGGATGAATTATCACAAGTATCCCGGAAAAGCAGGTAATGTTGTAGCTAGGTTACAAAGAATAATGTTCATCATTTGATAATTGGTTAAGTGCATCAGGTCATTTCTCCACAATTTAGGCATTAAATTAGAAAGCTTGACAAAATCAGAATGAATTGCATGTTTGGTGTATAATGTATCTATTTGCACGATACGGAACTATTGGACCTGGAATACCAGAATCAAATAATTTCTGCTTTACCTCATTAGATGAAGTTGATTGTCGTATTCAAGTTTAGGAACACAAAGGCAGTCTGAATTTTGCCCAAAGTTGAATTCCCTTTCCACCTTACCAGAATCTAAGGATGTGGCATCATCAATAAGGGCAAAGCAAAGTGATAATTTTCAGAAAACAATAAATATATGATTCACATGGTACATTATGCTTGCTTCATGATTGCAACATCATCTTTTCCCACAGACTGGAACACAATTCTTGTTCCTTCACTAACTGTGAAGTATGCTCTAAG
>CAAAJI010000025.1:110040-142267 GCA_900642245.1 Fragilaria radians
CTTAAAGATCTTGGCTCAAAGGTACGTCAAAGTATGGCATATGTTTCCGTCTTCTTCTTTTTCTTATAATCCCTGATGCCCAAGTGAACACAAACCATACAAATTCATTTTGCAGAAAACGTCTCCAAATCTCACACCCTCAAAAGACCAATTACATTTCCTTTCTAATCCTCCTCCACATCGTTCAAACCAATTTCGTTCCACCCAGGCATTCAACAACTTATGATAAAATTTGAGACAAATCTGAAGCCTCTTGAAAATGACTTTGGTTCACCAGCTCTAGTGTTTTTGTCAAAAATTTCCAGAGATTGAAAGAATTGTAAGAGTCCATTTCACAACTAACAATTTCTAACGAATCTGCTTGTAGACCATGTGGAATGAACGGATCAAAATGGATATTGGCTTTGCTTTCGTTGTCTTCAAGAGCCAGATTGACTGCATACTGAAGAAGTGCATCCGTAGCATCAGCATCATCCATATTGAAATCATTTAATTCAGACTCCTCTTTCACCTGTATTGATTCTCCATTTGTATAGGCATGTTGCTGGCTCAGCCCCGTCACCAGCTGCTATCAATCCAATGTGGGGGTGGCACCAAAAACACAAAAGCGCGGAAACCTGGACAATTTTGGCGCCACAAAAACGCGAACCCTGGAACCCTACCCTCAGTATGCCCCCTTCTCATTTCTGTTACTTTCTAGTAAAAAACACCTCGGTAGATAAAAATTAAACCAGAGTGGGGTTACTAAGGACAATCCTCATAACCTTTCTATTGGTCGAAGCCATCATTATAAGAAACTCGGGCCTAAGGATCAGCAAAGTGCCTTAACATTACCTCAACATGTTCACACCTTCCGCACTCACTGCAGCCTTAATATCAACAGCCTTGATTTCGCTTGCTCCTAACTTCATATTGTTTGCTTTTCCTAGCTTAACCAATCGGGATGCCATCGATAGGTCATTAGTCCTATCATTAGGACAAACGCTTGCAGCAGGGGGGCTCTTGGGAGATGTCTTTCTGCACATCATGCCAGAAGCAAGCAAGGAGACTGATGGATTGCTATTACTATTGGGTTTCTTCATCTTTCTCGTGATGGATGTTATAGTTCGTTCTTTTGATACGGAGGATGGACACTCACCGTCAAAACACGGTGATTGTCAACATACAAACGTAGGAACGAAGAGGGATTCATTGCTATCGACAGCGCTCTCATCAAGCATACTCTTAAATCTTACGGCTGATGCACTTCACAACTTTACAGATGGATTGGCCATTGGATCGTCCTTTGCTCTAGCAGGAGCAAGTCATTCGTCGTGGAGTGCGTTATTGGCGTCACGAGGGGGTTTGGCAACGATAACGATTTTGCTTCACGAAATACCTCATGAACTTGGCGATTATTGCGTTTTACTGAATAGTGGATTTTCTAAGATGGAAGCAATAATGGCTCAGTTCTTGACAGCCATTGCTGCTTTTCTTGGCACAATTGTAGGCCTTTGGGCTTCCTCCTCCATGCCAGGGATTAGCTTTGTAACGGGTGGTGGCTTTGTATACATAGCTACCGTTACAATTCTTCCCAAAATTCTAGAACAGCAAAAAGCAAGCTTCAGATTTCGCTTCCTTCAGCTGTTTGCTTTTCTTGTCGGAATCGGATTTCTTTACCTCGTTACCTTAATCGAGGAAGATCATAGCCATGGTCACTCGAACCATCACCATGAACACCAAAAAGATGAATGCCATTCCCTCAGTCATGAACATTCAGGAAAGCATGACCATGGAGCAAGCTATTCTCATGGAGGAAATAAACATGATGATGGTCGAGAACTTTAATCAAACTATGTTTTATGTATTGCATAGGAAGAAAAAATCCGAATTATATCACATGTTAAAACTATATCTTACTCTTCCCAAAGTTCGTCGGCAAAATCCTCATTCTCGTCCTCATCCTCATCAGTGCTACTCAATCGACTCGAATTGGAGTCACTAGCCAAAATTGAATTCTTGTTTGAATTACTTAATGTAGCTGCATTGAACGTCATTAGTCTGTTGCACTGAAGTAAATGATCTGATTCAGGGCGTTTAGTTAGAGTCCAGATACATTCCATTAGCCAAGAGCTTGTCACAATGTGACATCCCGGAATTTGACGTGCCTGTAACACTTTCTCGCTCCCATCAGCTGCGGCCACAACATGAGTTAGTGAATTTCCAACTTGCGCCATAACTTTAGCACCCATTGATTGGGCGTAACGAATAAGGGGATGAGCTGGGCCATCATAATCATCTCTTTGCTTGTGCAATGGAATTAACCCACTAAAAACTACTGTACAACCGTGGAGCGTAGAAAGCCGCATATCACGAATGATTTCAGAAGCCGTCATTTTTCCATTATTGATGTAATATGAATGATGTACCCTAAAAAGTATATCCTTTATCCAGCGCAGCTGCATATCATTTTCATTCTTTGTGTCAGATGATCGTTTGTGATCTGAAGATTTGGTCAAATCTATACCTGCCGAATTGTTGACATCGGCAAAACCAGCGAAAGGTTGCCAGTGATACGGTCGGACTACCAAGAGATTTGAAGGAGGCTCTCTTGAGTTTTCTTGCGCATTGGCCCAGACATCTTCACGATCGTCAACTATCACAGACATAGTCCCGCCACAAGGAAAGATTCGCTTTAAAGATTTCACATCACGTCCTAAGTCACCAACATCTGTTCGAGAAAAAATCCGGCTTCCAAATATCTTCTGCCTTAATTCAAGAGCTTCATTTTCTTTATCTTCTGCTGCCCTCCAATTTGACTTCAGCGTCTCTAACTTTTTTGATGTCATGGTATTTTCATCTGAATTGATTGAGGATTGTGGTTCACCAAAGCGTACCCTCTTCTTGAGAGGCGAGCTGCATAAATCTTTGACAAGATCTTCATCGATTGTGAGTTCATCATCCCTTCTCTCGTTTTGTCGAAACTTTTCCAGTTGAATTTCGGCGTCGTTTACTTTATTTTTTAGTTGTAGTAATTCTATGTGGTCAAGTTTAGCTCCGACCATGAACCGGCTCAACACCATTGTTATCTGTTCTGCATAGAGTCTAGTACCCGCTGTATAGACTGATATTTCGTAGTCAGGTTGATCTAAGAATTCTTTGATATGAGGTCGCAATTTAACCCAATGGTGCATCACAGCCCCATTTTCAGCAGGTAGTAATAGTGTTCTTACATCCTCTCTGGTTTCAAATAAAGATGCTCTTGTGTCGGATGTTGCATGTACAAGTGTATGGTCAAGGTCAAGAACAAGTGATAATTTCTTATGCTTGACCAATCGCTCAGTTTGGGATTGCGTTACAGAAAGGGCTTCTGATTGAGAAATTCGCATTGTGACTCCTCCTGAAACGGTGATTTGTGACATAAATGGCTGTTCAGTGCCTGGATGTGCATATGCTTTTGGTAAGTCATTTTCGCTTGCAATCATGGATGCTCCGCAAACAGCGCATAATGAATCCAATACAGCAGGATGGGTACATTGTTCGATGAATCCTAGTACTAATGAACTCGTTGTAGAATCCGTATTTATTGACTTCCGAAGAACGCCAGACACAGGAGATAAGAGAGACATCACCATCGATGATTCGTTAAGTCTTACTCTGGAATCAGAGTCGTCAACTACAATGGATTTCCGACTTTTCATGCGTGGACGTAAATGCGTTTTTATTACCACATCGTCTGCAGCCACATTTTTATGCCGGAAAAACAATATACACTCCCCCTTGTTCACGAAACAACCATCAATGGCTTTCCATTGGTGCACAACATAATCAATTCCGGGTAATACAACCTCAGTCTCCGTCATCGTGTGGAAGTAAACAATTTAAGCGTTCCACAACTATAGCAACCCTACTTCTTTTTTTTTGGTGCACAAAATTCGTTTTCATGGCGACGCAAAAAGTACTCACAATACATATCTGAAGAGAACACCTAGAATAGATTAAGCATAAATATATATTAACCTAATACCATCCGTTTGTTTGAAGCATATTCCCAACAGCAATCTTGTCGTGAAAACTAGCGTATTTCTATTTTTGGATGCCGTTCAAATGCCATCAAGAGCTTTCTTACATTATGTAAAGCAACCGCAACTTTTGAGTGCCGTATAAAATAGATCATTACATTATGAGAAAAATGTTATGCTATTGATGCTTTGATAATTAACTTGAACATCAGCAAAACTCATTTTATCTGATTCTATGCTTTTTGCACATTATACTTTGGTGATATTTTGTTTGTGGCGATGTATGATCCAACAATTTGATGAGACCGTCCCAATCTTTCTTTCATTCCTTTGCCTCAGCAGCTTCAATGCCTGTACACTTCGATTGGAACCAAAACTCAGTTTCCAGGCAGTGGCTATTCTTTTTGCTTGATATTCCACTAAGATGGCTATAAAGGAGTAAACGGCTAGATCTAGTGGCATTCAAAAATGTAGATTGATGAGTCAATCGTTCAGACACGCATGGATTGATACGCTGGATAGGAACATTGCAGCCAAAAACGCTTCAGCATTAACCAAAAGAAAGCCTTTCACGAAATGCTTACGAAATATATACCCACTTATTGAGACATGACTATGAGCTATTGAAATGGAACCATTCATCTTGAAACTAGAATACAATTAATCTCAAGTGTCAGCCGATACCACATGAAAACTTTGAAACTCCCAGAGAGGATATTACTACCCATGCATATAAGTCAGAAGTACTAAATGAGTGTAGTACACATAGTGGGGATCCCCGCAGTCATAATCTCTCACGAATTGGAATGTTTTTGAAAGAACAATCAAAGGTTCCATTGTCGATCAAAAAGAAATAACACAACTAGAAATTTACAACATGTACCAACCAATGACCCAGTATTTACTCAACATACCTTTGCAAGTTTGGAGGAGTAATAAAATCACCCCAAAAGATGTTTTCTACAACGCACAAGAAAACGATAGAAAGCTAAATTGCATTGCATAAATGGTATACATCATTAATATGCAGTAAAACTATCATTTTATTCTAACTATTCACTGAAACAATGTAGATCCGAAAAGCCAGGTTCAGCCATGAAAAGAGGATAACTGACAAATCGAAACACAATGCGACAGACCTGACAAACACGAAATCTACTCTCGAAACTTACAGCATTTATAAGTTAAGCAATAGTCTTCATTGGATGAAAAATTGACCAGCAAGGATTATCTTCAGTGAGATCAAAAACAATTATTGGTGAACAATGGTGTACATCTAAACTCAATCTCATGAAAACCATTCATCCTCATAAGGAACATAATACATGGAGTCAATACTCTCATGTATTAGTACATCTTTTTTCACTGGCATATTTTGCCTGATCACGGTCATTTGTCCGCAGAGATGGCTTGTCCGAAATAATATTATCCCAAAGATTTTGAGACACACACAGGGCTTCAGACGTTAACCGTAACTCTTCCAATTTGACTTTCAACGTCTGTTACTTGTCCTTTCAAAACTATCACAGCCACTTACTTACTTACTCTCCAAGAGTTCGAATCTGCCTAGTAGTCCCTCACGTACGTAGTCAGAAAAATACCTTCGCTAGCACCTCAAGTATTCTTATCAAAAACTTATTCACAATAGACTTCCTTCAGTATTTCTTTGTTAATCAACAAAAGGAATATTATTACTTTTGTATGCCTCTAGTAAAGTTATGACTGAACGTTGCAATAATGAGTCGGTGACAAGTGATTCCAGCAACGACCACATCATTGAGGTTGTGAACATTATTAACTCTTCACCTGAGTATGGTATGGATGATGACAACTCCGGTGAACTCTATCGCGAATACAGTGGCGTATTCGAAGGTCCAGAAAAAACGCTTGAAGTTCGTTTTCGTCATGCTGTGGACTACGTAGAACCAGAGGCGGGTGGCAGGATAGGACTCCGACGTCTAGAGCGTCCAGACATCGACCGCCTATGTGCAAGAGCTCGGTGTACCATTCTCTCTTGTGTCTCCAATCAGTATTTGGATGCGTACGTACTCTCTGAGTCCTCTCTTTTCGTATATCCTCATCTTCTAGTACTTAAGACGTGCGGCACTACGACTCTCCTTCGCTGCATCGGAGTTTTGATTGATCTTGCCCGTCGTCTTGAGCTTGAGATTGATTGGGTTGGATACAGTCGAAAGAACTTTAGTTTTCCAGGAGATCAGGCGTTTCCACACCAGTCGTTTCACCAAGAGCTTGATTACCTTTACAGCCACAGAAACTTGTGTGAACGGTTGGATGGAAATGGCTACACACTTGGTCCGGTTACTTCGGATCATTGGTTCGTTTTTGTGGCTGATCAGACAATCAGAGTTAACCCAGATACTGACACTGACCGTGTACTCAACTTGATGATGTTTGATGTCGATCCTGACATAGCGAAAGGCTTTTATTACGAGAACTATGCTAAAAAAAAGGAAGAAACCAAAGACGAAGAAGTTGCCCGTATATCAAGAGAGATGACTACTAAATCTGGTATTGATTCTCTTTGTCCCGGTTCTATTATCGATGCTCGTGCTTTTGAGCCATGCGGATACTCCATGAATGCCATCCTATTCCGATCTTATTCCACGATTCATATCACCCCAGAATCAGGCTCATCTTATGCAAGTTTTGAAACTAATCAAAAGGTTGCATCATACAAGTCTCTCATCAACAATGTTGTTCGAACATTCCGTCCAAAGAGGTTCGTGATGACGCTAATGGCCGATGAACTTGGACTGCATGAAATGAGAGAAAATCCTTTGACCGAGAGTGCTTCCGGAGCAAGAATTGTGGTCCCTGCCTGTAGTAAGGAGAGGCAAATGATTTACAAACGAAGCAGTCTTGCTTCCATAAAAGTGGAGAATGATTGCTGCTGCATGATGGGGAACTGGGTCATTTCTAGTGAAGGATCCACAGCGAACGAAATTCGTGCCGATAAACTTCGAGGAATGTCCGTTTCGTAGCATACCAGTGTGACGAAAATCCATATTCATGATTGCACTATACAAGATTATTTTCAACCATTATCCCTAAACTCAACGTGCATTAGCTTGATCGAGTTGAAAAGTTCGAATATAGAGATAAATTCCCAAAAGAAATGTAGTCATGTCATTTTTATCTTCGTACCACTTGTACCTATCTCAAAAATTTGCCACCATGAATAGGTGTAAGGCGAAAACTCCATTCGGATTATTCTCTTATTCAAATTTGAATCATTAGTTAACATCAACGAGGATATTCGAGATAAAAAATATCTCTGGTTGATACAGCTTTTCCATGACAACCCAAGGGCTGGAATAACATCATCATTGATTGATGATGTGACATTGGCTCTCACCTGATTAATGACAAGGAAAGGAGTTAAGTGCATCTCTGAAAGCTTCTTCATCTGAGACGAGACTTTAAACAAATAGAGGGTTCTCTCAATTGCCTCAGAGGGATAGTTTTCACGAGACATCACAAAAATAGAGGTAATACTATCGAAGACGACCAGGGAAATAGCTGGATTTTGTTCCATAACTTTCGGAAGTTCTTCGTGTAAAAATGAGAATAGCTCATCTCGATTTCTAACATACTTGAGCAGAATCCGACTCAAAATCGAGACAACAGTTTCACCTTCGAGTGTGGGTGAATCTCCATTCACCCGGGCTGCAGCCATTTGAGACAGTCGTTTTGCAATCCTTGATTGGCTCGAACTGTCTCCCAGTGAAACAAAAATCGCTCTACCAAATGACATACCTCCAATTGAATCGGGCATTTTGACGCGAGAACATGCACATGTGACGCAAACACTCAACGCTATTTGTGTTTTTCCGCAACCTGCTTCCCCTGTTAACTCTGTTACTCCTAATCTGAGGAAAAAATTTGGCTCGGAAGAAAATTCACTTCCTGTGAGAAAAATAGGCCATTGCGTCTTGCCCGAGTCGTTATTCAGAAGGCTTAATGCTGTATTACGTTGAGGAGTCATGTCGTCAATGAAAAGTGCACTGTTCCAATTTAATGTCGCTTCTTTCTGAAGGATTAAATATTCCAAAATTTTAAATACAAGCTAAGGTCTGCGCTGCATCACTTTTTGGGCCAAAGTAATAAGTGCAAGGTTTCAGAATGTTTCACATGAGCCAATAAACAACAGTTTTCAGCATGAAAGCTTTATCAAGAATATATCAACTAGAGTTGGGTCTAGGATGGTAAAAGTTACTGGGCAATTGGACAATGGCATTTTGTCTAAAACTAGGTCAAGGATGACGGCTAACTACAATTTCATTGTACAGGATTCTTACTTCCTCTCAAGGCTTGTAAGATGCAAAACAGTAAGCATGTATCAGTATGCTGCTAGAAGGAACAGTATGAGAATCTATGATAATAAGTCATTGAAGCACTTCAAATTAAGACTTTTGCTTTACACGAAAGTCATGTTCCACTGTCGTACCTGTAGGAAGAAACACAAACTTTCACCGAGACATATATCTTTATCCAATTTTATGTTGAACAGCTGAGACTTGGTGTTACGCTGAATGATGGCCAATTTATGGTATTGATTACCATACCCAACATAAATGCCACATGTGCACAACCATTGACAGATAGTGTAATAAACAAAATTCTTGAAACATGCGTGGACTTGCCGTAATGTTAAGAGTAATATCCTGGACTAAAAAGGGCACACACGATATTACTCTGGCCACTCTCTTCTTTGGACTCGGGCTTATCCAAGGCAATTTTTCTTCTCTCAATGGCTCTGCACTGTTCAATCAACCTGGCTTTGGAGGTGTAGCCATCCAAGTCAAATTTGGCTCTGGTAAAGACCATTCAAGCAACCCAATAAGATATATCTCAGAGAACTAGGAAGCTTCATGCTGCATTTGGAAAAAAGGCAAAGCATTGTTCAAACAATTGATTGATGCAGCCATTTGTCTTGGTGTCAATTCAACAGGCTTGAACATGTTCCGGTTCATCCAAACTTGGCATGATGTGGAAAATCACTATTTGTCACTGTCTTCAGCCCTTTTTTGACATTGTCTAAACTTATCCTCGTATCCAGTGCTGCCTCAAATGCAACTGCACTTTCTCCTCTAACCAATGTCCTCACCGTGGAAGTCTGTGCCTCTAGTCATTGAATTTTGGGTCCAAATCTCCTCCAAAACTTTCAACATATCTGAGCTCCCTTCCTTAAACTTCCTGATGTACTCCTTGCATTGGGTGGAATCAGACACCTGTCCAACTCTGGTCTTCAACTCAAAGGAAACATACTTCCCCTTCTCTTCCTTCATGCTTGCCTTCTTGGCTCTGGGAATTTCTGACTGATTGTCTAGCATGTCTTTCCTCTGCTGAATCTTGATTTTCCGTTAGGGATCCTTGAAGGGAGTGATCTTTAACTTAACGTAAATGTTATTAATTTATAATGCAATATGCCACTGGTAGGCCTAGAAGTATCCTAAAGTGAGAAGTGTTGATAGAAGCTCTTGATTGTTGGAGAGTTGACTGATTTAATCCTTCCTGTGATTCAATCTAATTCTCGAAATTTTTATTTAAGCTTGAGTGTACTTTCCTTTGGGACCACTAAATACTTGGTTGTCAATCCTACGTATACTAGTCCTTTAATTGGACTATTTATTGTCCTAAACTATGTGTTTCTTGTTAGACTCTTCTTGAATCCCAATAATGTTATAGTTCGGTATTTAACTCCTTATTAATGGCCCCTTTTGTTTACCAAACGCTCTAAGTTTTTATACCAAACGGTCTACTGAATTTTTCTTTCATTCCTAAACACTTATAAAGTAGAACTTCTGAGGTTGCAGGTTCAATCCTGAATAAATTATTCTTCTCTTTCTCCTTAAATTCATTGTTTTTGTTTTTGCTTGGAAGTCAGCATATTGCACCACATTACAATTATCCTTTCCTCTCCGGAATTGTGTTCCATTTTTCGAAAATTATTTTGTAATCATGCAATCCCTCGTTGTTGTTGCAATAATGCCCTATCCTCTATGTTGAGTGATGAAAAGACACACTATGAAATTATGATGTAAATTTTGATTAATTCTATAATTTGGTCTTATTTTGTATCCTTTGTATCTTCATCTTTTTTTAATCTTGTGAAGAGTTCCAGTGGATCTTGTATCCTCTGTCCTCAACTTGTATGACAAGTTGGATGCGATCTTCAACTCAGAGTTGGATTTGATCTTCAACTCATAAAGAGTTGGATTTAACATTAGGTGAATCACTTTAATTTTCTGTCTGATTAAACGGTCCTGGCATTCCATTTACAAGCGTTTAGTCATCACAAATTTTGTATGATGATGTATTTTTTTAGTTTATTTTCATCCAAATGAATGATCTAAGAACAGTAATATTTAAGAGTACACAGCAGTGTTATCTAATCTCAGATGCTATTCATCGAGACAAACGGCAGATGTGCAAGAAATCATAAATACGTTAGATGTGATGCCAGGTAATAATAGTAGTCATTCTATACATGACTTGGCAAGCAGAACAAGATCCAAAATTTGTGGGGTAAATGAAAAGGACCATTACTTGTACTGGGAAATCTCCGATAACGGTAAAAATGCATCTTTCCTTGTTTATCTTCTTGATTCATATGTCAGGTATGGTAACCCCCAACCGGGCATCGAATTTCCAGTCTATTTTCATATCTCCTCCTGCCTATTCTCATTCAGATAATTTCAATCACATGTAATTGAATTGGCTTTCCTCAAAGTCTACTAAATCCGCATATCAAAATCTGAGTTGCATCTGTTCAACTTATTTGTGTGATAGAATATGTTCAAGAAAAGTCCAATATTGAATCTTCTCTTATATAAAAAATTCATAATTTATAAGCGAGAGAGGTATTGTATGACAACTCCATAGACTTTAATAATGGAATACATTAGTTTGTCACCTTTTTAAATGATACAATAAACATGCTGCCATACATTTGCAAAGCTTGTTCCCGAGTTACGACAGCAGGAATTGATCGCAAAACAGGATTCGAACTTGCAAGGCTTGCTTCATGACATCTCAAGTGCAATCCATGAACTACTCCAGTACTCAAATGGTCAATGCCTGAAACAAGGTTAGGAACAATAGACTAAATAACTATGTTATAATCCTTTATCCCTTTTTCAACGACTCGCGAAATGCTATCAGGTGGAAAACCCCCTTTGTAGCAAAATACACAATGTCCATCAAATTCAAGTAGCCTAAATAGCTTGGTAAAGCGCATTACTTGTATTCAACACTGAAAAGAGTCACTAAATTCCGTGGAAAATATTTCTGAAGGTGAGCAGTAGTTTCCGAAACATTCAAAGATACATATGCGAGTCTATTAATCCTTAGTAACCTAAAATATCAGCGCAATGAGATGGAAAACATTACTCAAAACATTTTAATCTGATAAATATTGGACCCCCTTACTTATTACATTGAGCTGCTTTGTGCTCCCCCATATTTCCTAAGTTACGGCACTTTTCTTTAAACATTGCCTTTTCTATCATTTCATTCTGCTTGGATGAAAAGTAGTCTGTCAACAAAAATAGTTAGAGGGGTTTCTTCCGCCTTGAAAAGTAAGACTTGTCGGTCGTACTTGCTGTCAAGACTTGAATGCCTCTGAACCCATAACTTCTAAGCTAACTCGTGGCTCATTGAAATCAGTAATCCAAATTTCCAGATCTCTAGTTTACTCTTTCTGAACATTATTCACTGTGTTTTCACCAATGATGGCATATTTTCATCTTTACTCTTCCCATGCTAACGCTAAATCTTCAAAATCTAGTAACGTTTAACCATTCCAAAGTCAATTAATTCTATATAGCTCACATGAATAGACACTACCAATGCAATCAAAGCAATTTTGTTGAGTTCCACTGCCCTCTGTCTTCTCTTCAATCACATATGAACTTTTAGGTAATGCTGCCTTTCCCAACAGGACATCCTTGATCCATGAACGACTAGTCTTTGATACAATCTTTTCACTCCCAGTCGGACAATCTTCATCTCTTCCTGACAAATTAAGAACACAAAATCTGTCAAACTCGAAGGAAATTAATGATACTCTCTAACAAATAAAAAAGATGCTAGTTGATTTGATACATAGTTTTGCCAAAAATGTTACATTGATCTTGGAAAGTATAGTTCAAACGTTCTCAATTCGCATACTAAATGTTTAATCTATCATCACTAGATATAGGGTGGCCAAATTTTGTGCACTGTCATCCTAATTTGTACGGAGAAAGGAACATATCCTCTATTCATGGCACAAATCTCGAGATGTCTACAATAACAGTAGCCTACTGAGCTACCTTTTCCCTACAAATGTATACTCCTTGGGACTCACATTCAGTATATAATACTGTAACTTGATCTACTATCTGAAACGGTTTATTCTGTTTGAGATATAAGCTACAGGCTCAAGCTTCTTGCTATCATTGAGAAAATACTGATGCAGTGAGATTCCAATATATGAAGAATCGATCGTACAAAATTACCTGAGATGACATAATCCATTGGCAGATCATCGAAATTAAGTTTATTTCTGGATGATAACATTGATGTTTTCAAAATCGAAGAACATAAAGTGACCTTGATGTTCTTCTCTAAATCTGTTGCGTGCCTAATTTTATTGAAATTGAGATGAGGCCATATGAGAATACTTGATAAAATGTTTAACTTCAATATTTACATTCATCATGTGGAGAGATGATTTGAATGTTCATAAACCCCTACACCAAATTTGTGGATCCACAAAGAGTTTAACTTAATCGCTTCACTCTATGATCTTGTCGAGGTTGATCGAATGAAAATTATACTTTTGGATATAAACTCTTGACATTTTTATGCTAGTTTTGGTGCACTGACAAGTTGATGACACGAAACTGCACATTAGCTATTTTCCCATGTCTGATGACCTCCTGGTGCGCTTAAGGGGATAACTGAAAGCAGTTGACTTATATCTATGCACCTTTATGCAAAGTTACCAAGTTGCTGTCAATCATCACAGGAAAAGCAAATTTGCAGAAAAAGCATTTAATAAAAATGCAGCGTGTTCGGCTGGTACTTTCTTTGATAATTCCTCTGACTGGAATACCATCGGAAATTGTCCTGCACTAAGGCTTTCTGATAAGGATATCAATTATCAACTTCTGAGCTTGCAGTTCCTGAGAGCAGAGGTGACTGTTTAATCAACGCAAACATTCCCTTGAGCATCCCAAAGAAATATAGATTAGATTTAAGGACTTTTTTCCTTTTATCACTTTTTTCAGGAAATTAATGTAATTCGATGTTAGAGGGGAATTCAATTAATCATTCGAATTATGTATTCTTATTAATCATCAAATAATGGTCTTTCATTTTCACTTTTCAAATTACTTTACAAGTTAAGTATGTATTGCTTGTGCTTTTCACAAGGCATTAATTACACAAAAAAGAATTCTAAATCTATTACCTAAATTGTCAGAAAATATCCTCCAATCATCAATGATGACTACTTCACAAATTTGACTAACGACATAGAACAACAGGAATCATGCTCGGCAAATTGTCTGCAGGAAAAAAATCAAACTAGAAAAACCTGCCCTATAATCCTGACTTTCAAATCAGATTACCAATTTAAAATCGTAAATTAGGATTCAAATTCCCACTTTTTAAATCTCGTTTCACCCCATTAATGATATATGATGTAACACTTGTTTGCATAGACATTGTAGATTAGATCGATAGCAGAGTTGGCTGCAAAGCCTTGTCATGTGAGCAGAAATCATTTCCCAGAAAGTTTTGCGGCAAAAAACTTATGCTTCACACGACCCCGCTCAGAAAAAGAGAAATGCCTTGCAGGCTTTCTCCCTCCAATTCCCTCCTACTCCTGACACATGTCAAATAGATTTCATGGCAATGGAGAGAGGGATGCTCTCTGATGTCATTCATCACTGCAGGGTCATGTGCTCAGCATCTCCACCCTCCGCCAAGCACAGAAGCTAGTAAATGTTGTTGATTGCAATCTCCCCTATTTGATACTCCCCGTTGTGATGGTGCCATTATTTCTGTTATTGTCATGTTTTTCTCCCGCATTTCATTTCTAAAATCAATAATCTCCCTCCGAACTGAATTCACAGCCAGCTAACTAATGTATTGCTAACTTCTGATTTCGAGCCCCATGATTTCCCAGGCCTGCTCCTGTTGGTATTCCCCTGTTCCTGCTGTTCTTCCTCCTCTTCATTCACATTGCATTAAAATGTCCCTTATCACGTGCACCAATATTGGCACCCGGATGAGTGGATTTAACTCATCTTCTCCTTCCACCATTTCTTGTAAGTCAGGTCTAATAACAGTTTAATTCTGTTCATATAATCAGCTGGAATACAAAAATTGTCAGCAGAGGATGAAAAAAGTAGCCACAAAATAGCGGAGCCGTACCAAAAACAAATGCTGCTGAATCGGGGATGTTTTGACATATATTTTGCACAACATCGGTAAGTAAGGTAATTCAATATCATTGTAGATGTCACTTACTCTCCCTCTCCCTTTCCACCTACCTCTAATATCTTTCTCATCTTTTGTCACTCCATATCTCACTACATGTGTTGCTCCATACTTACAAACGCTGTGTAAACCCAAAGGACCCGTTTTTCTTTTAAAAATTTGCTGTCCAAATATGTTTTGTGCTATTATATCTTTTGATTTCTGGCGCCCAAAGGTATTGTTATGTTGTCTGAGAATGGAAACAAGTTTGGAGATGTCAAGATGTGTTCAACATTACATTCAATTCAATCCATAATAAGTCCAATGCTGATAAAAACACAGTAATTGGAATCCATACTCCCCATCATCATCTGGTTTTTTTATGATTGTTTGCTCAGTTTAGTGGAATTTAGTCGAAAAATCGAAAGGAATACGTAGCACACAATATACCTCCATACTGTAGTTAAGTCATGCAGTAATGTCATCAGTACCAATCTCTAAGTCATTTTTGACAGCGTCAGTGGAGCTTAGCCAAGGCTCTGGCAGACTTAAAATCGTGAAGGACAATTTGGAGTAGCTTTCCATTTCCTTGCTCAATATTTCATCCCCAACTTCCGTCTTCTTTTTCAATGGTCTTACCATTTCCTATTGTGGTTTCCTCTGAAAAAACCTCGAAACTGTCTAAAGCTTGAAGAATGTTGCAATAATGGCATGATACTCCAATCACAAAATCTCCTATTCGCTGTGATATCCCATGAATTGGAAATCAATTTCAAGGACTTTGAAACATGTTTAAACAAAAGATTCTGGATATAATCTGCTTACATGTTATTTTAAGCTGAAATGCTGCAACCTTCAAAGAATTTGTCTTACCGCAAAGCACTGTAAGACCAAGTTTGAGTGATCATAATGACAGACTACTAGGTGATGGGGTATCCCAGCTCTTCTTTTGTGCCTAATACAGGAAAATAGGTCATGTTCAAGCCTTTGGCTTCAATTTCAATATAAGAGAAAAAGGAGATGGAAGCAATCTGAGTGATGGTGTTGTTAATATTGCGCTGAGTTTGGTCCAAGTGAGTTGAGAGTCTTTGGACCATTTACAGCCTTAATCATTATTTTAGCATAACTTGCTCACATATCTGTCCCCGGATTTGTTTCAACAAAACGATCGAAGCTATTTGTTTCAAGATTGTGCACAATCGCCTTAGACGAGGAAAACAAGGCTATCCCCATTTTCTATCACGGTTTTTTTAAGACAAGTTAGATGATTAACAATTAGATCAAAAGCAGAAATTATTGGCGAAAAATTACCTTAATTTTATCTCGTATATTTGCCACTGGAAGGTGATCACTTGAGATATCAAACAATGACATCGGTGAACACTTGTCAGAATCCTAGCAGCAGCTTCAAAGGAATCGTACACAGCAAAGAAATAGGTTTGAAAGGGTGCGTCCCAAAGTTTGAAGGGATATTAAAAAGCAGGTTTTGCTAATGGAAGAGATATATGGCAACATATAAACAACAATTGGTCATGTGTGAAGCTTTGAGCTGGTGCATGGAAAAAGATTTTGGTTTATCATGTCTTTTGGTGTCAGGCAGAGAGTAACTTCAGATTCATTCACTGTTCATCCATTTTATATATTGAAAGGGTAGATACACTAGAGAACTTCATGAAAAAGTCAAAAAAGTTTTCTTTTAATTTGAATTTTAGGCATCAGTGAAAGAACTCAGGAGTAATTAAGTGATAACAGAAAAATGAAAGCAACTATAATCTGTGGTACATTTCTAAGATGCAGTGAATATTTTAGGGTTTTTCTTTTATTCAACATTTTTCTCACATATCATGAATCAAAATAAAAGCTTGAAAGGCGGAATTGTGGGTACATGGAATTCCAAACTTTTTCAATCTAACAATACAAACCAATGATGAGGTATCTCCAAGCGCTTTTGTTCGTTTATTCAAGATCTTTTGATAATGCCACTTTGAATGTAACACACTAAGGTAAACATGTAATATTGGAGCATTATTCCCCGAATATTTATGCTAAAACACTATCTTGAATTCATGGGGTCTATTTGACAAGTCCAATACCTTTTTCCACAGGCTTCAACAACTGGACAATAGACCTAAAAGTCATCACTGCTTCTTAAAACTTTTAGATTCATTGAGTTAATTTTGATTTACTGATTGAAAGTGAAATATATTCAATGTGAAGGTTCTAGAGGCATTGACACATCAATAGAACAAGAAGCACTAGGCTTTAAATGACAAAACTGCCTCCTCAAGCACTTTTCGAGATTCTCCTGATATATCAAATGTGAGATCAATGTCACTTAGTATCTTCTCTGGAACTGTTAACTTCACATGCTGCAATAAATCTTCTACAACCTTGTCACCCATTTCTGTTCCAGCTGATCCCCCCTTCTCAAGGGTAGGGTTGAAAATTCCCAAAGAGGCAGACAAGAGTAAAATACAGGACTCAGAGAGTAATCTTGACTTCCCTGGGATCTGTTGCATTGCTAACTTCCATGAACTTAGCTTCATGACTTGCTTTTTGGAGGTAAATGTTGACTCTGCTCCTTCCATACTTGCCGCTTGCGCTAAGTCAAGACGAACCCCTTCTGCAATACGACGAATGGCAGGTGCGTCTGCACGACTATCAGTATCAGCACCAATCCCGATGCGTGTGATACTTCTTTGTGGATCCATGGAAGGCAATTGGCCATCCCTCCTGCGCAAACTTTCGTCAAACCAAATTTGTCCATCGGACATACTTATCAAGTCATCCACATGCTGGAGTACCATGCGCCTTTTACCTTCCGCAATGGAAGGAATGGGAATTTGAATTTTACGAAGATTTGCGGAAGATAGGGGGATATTTTTAGATACCAATACATTAATTCGAGCCTTGAGTTTTTCTCCTGCGCTCTCGAAATCTTGAAGAGAAAAGACAGATTCACAATCATCCGCTTCCGATTCGGGAATCGTAGTCATGAGTAGAAGAGTGACGCTACCATATCCCTCTTGTCTGTAATTAGCTGCTCTTTGAATCAAGGACGAATAAAAGCCTCGCATTTCAGATGAAGCTCCTCCCTCTTTATCCGCTAATACGACTGCATCTGCGCCATAAATATCAACAAGAGCTCTTGTAGTCATATCCCAAAATCCCTTGTGTAGATCTATCGAATCCACCACGACCACTGAATCCATTCCCTTTTCCTTTGCGAAAGCTTCAGCTATGGAACATGCTGTTCCAGCTACAGCTACTGCCTCAGCTGCTTGAGCTACTTCACCCACTATTCCTTGCCGAGCAGCCACTATGGTTACATTTCCTTTGAGATTACGTAATGATTCAATCATCTTTGGTGAATATTTTGTTACGGCATATATGCACTTTACCTTTGGATCCTGTGCTTGAGTGTTAAATAAGGACAAAGAACAATCTCTCAATTCTTGTAGATCAGATCCAATTAAAAGCATATTTTGACCCCTTCCTATTGGGGCCACTACGTCAATCATAGTGGTCCCTGTGAGCATTGGAGAATTTATTAGAGAAATATCTGATACCTTTGGGATCGGGGGAAATATTGCGTAGCTTCCAAAACTTCGGGAGGACTTAGGGTGCCCAAAGCAATCAACCAAATTCATATCTTCTGCGATTTCGATTTTAGCCATTTTGTCCATCACTTGAACAGTTCCATCCAAATTTGTGTTGATTGATTCGTTGTTTTTATAAACAAATACAACAGGAGGTCTCTGTGCGATAACGATCCCTTTAGATCCATCTTGGAATTTCACAAGTCTTCCCAAAAGATCATCCCCTTTGGAGGCATTGTCATCCTCTAAGTTCAACCTCTTACTGGGAGTAAAAATTTCATTGCCATCAAGCACGACAACGCTTAAGCCACCGGGGAAGAAGCTTACGACTTTACCTTCGGCAATACTCTTCTCTCCTTCTTGTTCCCGAAATGAAGGTGCAGAGGTGATTTTGTTCTGCGGTATGGAAGCTGCAAATGAAGTGGAAAAAGGAGTTGTGGGAGCATTGTGGAACGCCAGTCTTGTAAATGCATTACAGGTTCGTAAGGAAATAATGGTTAAAGCGATTGGAGCCAGTTTCATTGTAAGTTGAATATGACGCTGTTGAAATAAATGATATGAGCGTATTTGAAACATAGATGATAATGCGAAAGATTTTGAGGAGGAAGGAACGAGATTCTTTAGTTTTCTTATCAAATCACGAGTGGTCAAAAAAGGGTGAGAACTGACGTACTTACAAGAGACCTAATAAAAAAACTGTAGCTAAATGATAACGAAAACCCTATTGCCTTTTAAGTTACAGGCACCAAATACTGTCTCCTGTGGATTCCTTATCAAACCAGTATTTTGATGGTTACTGTCTTAGCTCGTTGTGAGCTGTTTCTGACCTCTGAACAGCGTTTCAATAGGAAATTACATTCTCCTTATAGCTAGATGAACTGATTCTTCATGGATTCTTTCTTGAATGGCACTCAGACCACTCAAAAAATTTCGATGATAGATCGTACCTTTTTTTAGTGGAGTATTCATTGTTCATGGGTTTCATCGTTTCCTTTGGTCACAAAAAATGAATTAGTGCCACCATCTGATTAGACTCCATTTTCCCTTACAGAACAGGATACAAACCCAGTCGGATTACACTCTCCCTTTATTACTGCCACTCAATTAACACTCTTTGAGTCACCTCATCAATTTGCTACAACAATTGATTGTTACTGGTGAAGCATCATATGTGGTAGTATTACTTACCTAAATATATTGAATTCCCTTTAAACTCGTCCTTTTATGGCAGTAACAAAATTATATTTGGTGAGATGATCGTTATGATCATTCAGATAGCAACTATTGCTTGCTACTCATTTATTACTACTTCTATAAAATTATCCATATAGGAGGAAGTTTTCTCTCCTTGAGAGCTCAAAATGTGTCCGTTTTCCGCTCAAAATCCAATTTGCAGTATCTCGTTTTCTGTACAGGTCATAGTTATAAATTCCTTTTGACAGACTTATGCGCATATAAATCAGTTAATTCTCCTAAGTAAGTGGCTAATTTTATTCTTTTGAAATTCATTCAAATGAATTGAACTTCTTCAAATTCGTTTACATCATCAGGCATAGAGTAGTGTTACTTTTGCCGATTGCTTTGCATTTCTAATGACTCTATAATGCACTGGACTTAAACATCTTTAAGCTTGATTACTGGATAATTGCTTCTTCTCATGTGCTACGTTGACAACAGGCTTTAAAGTTCAGGATGACATGAATTTCTATTACCAGAAGTTCAACTAGAAAAGGGTCAACAAAACTTGCTGACAATTAATCTTTGATTAGAAACCATTTATGAGTTTATTATCTTACAAAAGCAATTGACCCGCTCTTACAATATAAGTCATGTAAACATGGAATAACTAAGAATATTTGGAATTGTGACTCAATAAGTGCGTAAAGGCTTTACATTAGGATACTCTGTTGTTTTCATGTCGCCAGAATCTGCATTCTTTACGCTTTTCATTTTAGAACCACAACTCCTTTGTTCACAGCAGATGAGAAGAGAACGACTTTCGATTTGCCACGCAGCAGCTAATGCGATTGCAGGCATGTAAAATGATCTACTTATTGTTAGGTGTAGGAACGGAACGAAATCCAAATAATTAACGAATTTACTGAAATATGGAGATGATATGACTTCAAACTATGTTTTGTACGGCTAAATGTGACTAGTGCAAGGGGTAAAATCTATTTTTCGATCAGTATCTCACCGTTTGATGTGCTGATGGAACAGTTGAGCTGTAGTATTCTGATAATGACCTTGTTCTCTAATTCTGTGGTTAATTTGAATGATTGGAATATTTCGTTGTTTTGACCCGAATAAGAAGTCTTTTTATTTAGGACAAGTTTAATTTGACTCTGGACTAGTATTATTCCAGAGCTATGAATAATTTTGATATGATGCTATCTAGCTGCCTAGTGAAATCATTGTATTCAATTACACGAATCTTTATGATTAGTCCAATCGTAAGATTTGAACTAAATTTTTCTTTGGCTGACCAATTACTAAACTCCCATCAGGCGAGAATGCGATTGACTCTATGTCAAAATGCATATCAGGCATCTCCCCTTTTTGCACCCAAGCACTATTATCGAGACTATGTACTTCAAGCTTCCGATTGGAAAAGAATGCCACTGATTTACCATCGTTGGAGAGTGCAGCAATTGCTGAAGAGTTGGATTCTGTGACCTCCAAACGCGCAATCTCTCTCTGGGCAGAGAATTCAGTTTCCACGACATCAATGTACCCATCACCAGCACAGAGGAGATACGATCCATCCTTAGATATGGCAACACTTGGACCTCCTGGGAACAGTTGATTTACATCACTAATCCAATCAGATCGATCACTATCGGGACTGTAGTATAGTATTGCAAACGATGCAGATTGTCTGAAATATCCGATTACAAGTTGGCTGCCATCAAATGTCAAAGACATGTCCCGCGGAGAATCTTCGAAGCCCTCAAATATACTGGATCCATATTGAAACCATTCGCTTCTTTCAAATCTATATATTTGGCTCTCCTGGCTAGTTGAGCTCCGATATCCAGTAATGGACACCGTAGAACCATCTCCTGACATTGAAAACGCTGAAATAGATTCCATTATGTCAATGTTGCTTCCAAGCTGACTCCAATATCCTTGGGAAAGCTCCAGTACCTTCAAAGAGTTTCCATCCTTTACGGCTATGCGGTAATTATTCGACAGCCTCACCTCTTCTCCAGTGATATTTTGTTCGTGCTCACGCCACTTCCCCTCTTGAAACTGGTATACTCGGATTGAAAGTTTGTCCGAGAAAGTAATCAAATCATATGAAAATTGCACACTGTAACCAAAAGAACTTCCGCTGATACTTTCCCCTACTCTCCACGCTGTCAGGGATGGAGCGATTGATGGAATGTGTGAAGGACGAAACGAAAGCGATGGAACGGATATAGTGGGAGAGAGGCTCGGCGTTCTGCTCAAAACAACGGCTGTCGGCTCGGATGAATCATAATTTCGGTCTCGAGCGCTATTATTTTGTGTTTTTTGGGTTTCTCTAACTGCAATTAATGCAGACAGAGTAACGACGCATACAATGAACACGAACAAAACAAGTGAACAGCAAAATCGTAAGCCGATACCATGAAATTTCTTTGTTGAAGAATCGGATACTTCGTGAATCACATCTCTCGCCGTAACCATGTCCACCTCCTCAGTTATTTCATCATTTCCTAATCTTTCTGAAAAAAATGAGCTGGGTCGTTCCTGCATTCCAGATGTATCAATCTCCATGAAATCAATCTCTAGTTCATCGCTGCTAGCATATTCCGGTGCAAAAACAGCAACAGCACCTGGAACTATTGCGTTCTCAGATTCTCTTCGGTCCCCCTTCAGTGGCTGGTCTAAAGTACGTATCAGTGCAAATTCTTGATCAAGATCTATCTCATCCCCATCAAAACTTCTCACATCGGCTTTATTCCCTTTAAGTGTATCCCCATCACTACGGTTGGAAATACGTGTCGCAGCTGATGCTACAGATCGATCGCGAAGCGTTACTCCCATTCCCGCAGCCGCAATACTGCGTTCTCGAAATAATTCAGCAAGCGAAAGCCTTCGACGCGAGGTTAGTCCTGTAGATAATGGCCGACGTGAAGGCTGTGGCGATACAGAAAGCCTTTTATTTGAATCTAATTCTGAATGTTCGCTTTCCATCATTTCCAATTCCCTCATACTTCTTCTTCCTTTGCGATCACGTTCTTGGCGTTGCGCCAACAATTCACTCGTTGAAGCTCTGTTAAGCGGTGGAAATCGTTTAGCATTAATCATTTTTTTCTCCAATGAAGATTTCTGTAGATTCTTTGTCCCTTCTAATTCTCCCAAATTTCTTCTGGCACTGATCCTTGTTTTGGTTTGAGTTTGAGGAGAGTACTCCGACTTCTCCTGTTCTAACGTCTCTAAAGTTATCCGTCTGTTCAAGTTGGAATGAGTATTTACGTGCGAACTATTCATGTTGCCACTCTTAGGGCGTGGAGGTCGATGGACAAGTTTTAGCCTATTGCAGGGGGGACAGTTTTCTGCCTTCTTCCGCTCCAAGTCGACCAAAGTGCTCCTTTTCCCACGACTGCACAGCGCGTCGGCATTGAGGACGCTTCTTTCTACCGGGTCTCGAGGAACATAGTGTAGCTCCCGTTGGTTAAGGTCAATGGATTGTGCTTTCTTTTCCTCTAACTTATGTAACGTTTTCCTCGATTGCATTTTCTCTTGAAGAAATCTACGACATTCATCTCTATTGCTTTCTCTCTTAAAATAATCTTGCTCTCCGTCAATAGGTGTGCTGTGTTCACTTTGCTCTTTGGTATTTGTTCCAGTTGAGCCTGCTCGTCGTTTCTTTCCCGATTTCCTGCACTCTGTTGTTAATTTTTGCATCTGATTCTCCATTGAGTTATCTCGTGTCGACTCTAACTGATACATCATCAATCCAATCAAAGCAAAGAAATGAGAATCAAGGATTGGTTGGTACTAATGTTAAAACTTTTAATGTTTACAAAACAACTCGTCAATTTTCATTCCCAGCAGTAGTGCCAAATTGATTTCGTAATATCCTTCGCATCTGATTTTCATAGCATACTCCGATTGTTCACGAAACCTGAATCCGGTCATGCTATCAGTTTTGACCCAAACAATAATTTATTTATCATACCTGAAAATGGTGTTCATTAATTGTCTCATTCATCATTAGGGTGTACAAATAGAGCCGAAAATGAATATAAATCTAAATTGTCTGTCACTTTCGATACCGTTTTCGATTGGGCAACGTAATGTTGAGGTTTACATAGTCTTTTTTTGGGGCGATATTAAAGAAATGATCCGGCCCAAAACAAAATCAAAAATTAGTGTTTCGGTAGTTCCGTGAAAGGTGTCTCTTTGACCTCTAATGAATTGAATAAACTCTTTTCATCATTTTCATTGTGCATAGCATCTACATGATGGAAGGATGAATACGTTGGTTGCATTACTTTTAAGTTTTCTTTTCATTGCGTAACAGTCCCTCCTTGGAATAGTACATACAAAATGATTTCTTGGATAAGTGTACAGCCTACTTTTAAGCTCCTACCATGTTAATTCATTTTGCCTTCATCCTAACCACCTTAATTCAAATTACTGGAAAAAATCAAGTACAGGCCGCTGCTGGAGATATCAGAGGCCTTTATATCGAAAAAACTTATAAAGAACAATCAAATTTAGCTGCAAATCGTATCCATCTAAAACCTTGGACTAATTTTGAATGGGGATATTTCACAATCAAAGATCGGTAGCTAAAATGCTGTCGAAATAAAAGTCTGAAAAAAGTCCATTTCTTGAAATAGGTTTACGATGGAGACGTTCCAACTTTTAAGACAAGAAATAAACAAGAAATGAAGAACAAAGCTATAAAAAATGGCTTCTTACTTTGTCCATGTAAATCCCAAAAGATGTATGATTATCTTACATAAATCCAATTTCTACTAGATCACCTATCTGCCTTCTGGCCTTCCCAACTGAACATGCCTCACGTGTCTCAAACTTCCACGTGACCTCGTAATAATTCTAATTTGATTCAACAACTGCAGTTCCAACATCATCTAATTCTGGTGTTGATTCCTGGCACGAAACCATATTCTGTCTAACAAGTTTATCGAAGGTTTGAGTCACATTTCTTTTGTCAGCTTTATTTTGTCTCCATCATTCCCAATACTAAACCCATGTTTCAAATCCTTGCCAAAGCGAATTAAATTAATCCTTAACTGTGGCACAAACGTTACCAGTATTTTATGATTTTCTGTAAGATTCCACATCGTAATGTTCCCATCTTCTCTGTGATTTCCACATCAAATTGCCGTTCCAACCGTTATTTCTTATGAAATAATATTGTTTTTGTCTAAGCCTTCATAGCTATTGCAATAATGACAGGATGCACCACTGTCATCTCATGCTCAAATTAACGATGTGTCTCAATTGATGAAAAAATAACATCCGTCTTAGGACCTGCAACACCATTTCTGATACCCCCAGAATATTCCTTTCCTTGATTATGACTTTCTTCCATAAATTGAAGCCATTTGCTTATACGTGTCCCAATTTCTTACAATAGTTGTAAAAATATCATTACGCTCTTATTTCATTTCCTTTGACTTGTATTGATCTGCTTTGTGTCCCAACTTCCCACAGTTATGGCCTTTTCCTCTAAGCTGCTTAAAAAACATCGCCATTTCTTCGCTAATTCCTCATTTTTAACTGACTCTAGTTTTGACAAAAGCCTTTCAAATATCAAATTCAATTCCTCCCTTAGCTCTTCAATTGTCAACAGACATACTTTTTTCACAAGCAAAACTTGCACTTCATAATCATGTGTCAAGCCGTTTAATACACATTTTGCTTCTGCAGCTTTTGGTGGTAGAAATCCATTTTTTTCTTCACGTTTGTTTTTTTGGCAATTTGGGCATGTTTGCACATATGTTATGATCTGGTCTCTCATCTTGGGCCAAAATAAGTGTTGTGAAATAGTTTCTTCAGTTCCATCTATTCCTTGGTGACACAGGGTAATGTGATACCAATCAATTACATGTCATTGTAAATGTTTTGGAACTACAATTTTATTATTGTAGCATATAAGTGATCTATTTTTTCCTCCCCCATGAAAGTCTTTTTATTTATACTCACTGGTATTATTTAAAAGTTCTTTAACTGTGGATCACGCTTCTGCGCTAATTCCAAATGTTCATAAGATAGAGGGTGGAAGCCATACTCATCTGTGTTCTTGTTTTTGTATTCATGACATTCAACAAGAGCATAGAATGATTCTTGGGAATCCTCAAAGGATGTGGAGTTCTGGGGGAAACAGCTAAGCATATCGGCCACAACATTGTTTTCCACTTTTACATATTGTAGATCAGGAGAGTACTCTTCTATGAAGAGTCTCCATCTCATAACTCTGTCAGAGTTGAAATTTTTGTATGTTAGATTTGCATGATCCGTGTGGACTATTATTTTTTGTCCTAAAAGAATGTTCCTAAATTCGTTAAGTGTTTCCACAATGGATAGTAAATCCCGTTCTGTAGTGGTATACCGGGTCTGTGCCGGGTTTAATTTCCTGCTATAGAAGGCCACAGGTCTTCCCTCTTGTGAAATAACTGGACTTTGCTTGCATCTGTGTGTATTTCAAAGGTTTTATTGAAATTTGGATATGTAAGCAAAGTTTCTTTTGCTATTCTCCTTTTCATGTCCTCAAAACCTTTTTGACATTGCTTGGTCCAATCCCATTTTCCTGTAGATGAGGTGAGGGAAGATAATGGAGCTAATAGGTGTGTCCTTTGTGGCCACATTGTGTCCCTATAATAGTTAACAATTCCTATGAAGCTTCTTAACTGCTTTCTAGTCTTTGGCGCATCTATTTTCATTATAGCTTCCACCTTCTTTATAGTAGGTCTAACTCCTCTCCTATGAATAAGGTATCCTTGAATCTCATCACAGCAGAAATGACTCTTTCAGGCGTTGATTTTCAATTCGGCACTTGTCAATCTGGTAAAACCTTGTTCTAGGTGTTTAAATGACTGTCAAAGGTGTCTTTTGGCACTACTAAGAGATCATTGAGGTAAGCTCTGGCGAATTCCAGACCAAACATTAATTCACTCATTTTCTCTTGGAAAATGTCTGGGCTACTACAAAATCCCACGGGAAGTCTCAAATACTCGTATTTACCCCAGAGTAATACCACAGTACAGATGCCCATGTTCAGGTCTAATGATGTTGCAAGATAGAATCCCTCTAATTTTTGCAGGAGAATTACTTTAGGTATTGGTGCAATACGCGGACTGCAAAGAATAAAAGGAAACATATTAGTGAGGTTTGAACCCACTGACCTCAGAATAGTTCACCTTAAGAATTACTTAAGGAAAGTGAAATATGTTTACTTAAACAGTTGGAGCAGACAATAAGGTCCAACAACAACTATTCAACGCACTAACTAAACCCATAGGTTAGTTAATTATGCTAACAGTGCGGTTAAAACGGCCTACTGAAAATAGCTCTAATTTACAAGTGTTCAAAGTGCACTCAAGATTCACTGGAAATGTCAGTGATCAAGAATGAATCCTAGATGGGATTGAATCAATTAACTTCTACAACTAAAAAGCATTATAATTAATTGAATTACACTTGTATCACCTATACCACATTAGGATACTTTCTACAGGCCTAATTGGTGCCATAGTGCATTATAAATTTATAGCATCTAAGTGCTGTGGAAGATGATAAAGATTACATCTTTTGAGGAGCTCTGGTGGAAGATTAAATTCCAACAGCAAAAGGAGATGTTAAGTAGCATACAATGATTCCAAGAGTCAAGAAGTTGGGTAAGTTTCTTCCTGTTTTCCCGCTGATTCCTCAGAAGACAACAAAGATGGAATAAGAAAAAGGGAGGTTCATTACATTTGTCTTGAAGACCAGGGTTGGTCAACCTTCAGACGCCACCAAGTGCAAGAAGTATGCCAGGAAATTCAAAGAGGGCAATCCCCAGGAATGGATAGATATGCTGAGAGACTTGGAGGAGATCTGGACCCAGAATTCTATGGCGGGTGACACTTACAGGGCCTCTACAGTGAGAGCCTTGGTCCGTGGAGAGAGTGCAGTTGCATTTGAGACAGCCCTCCAAGATGCCAAGACAGAAGAAGAGGGTCAGACAAGTCCAATCAGTTTAAATAAACCTCCCCTATAATGCCTGTGGAAAACGGTTGTGATGACATTTTCAAGTTTCCTGATCCTAACATTTTGAATACTATCCGTTTCATATTGGTTAACTGACTGATACCATGACCGGATGCCATCTTGTTTAATCCTATTTTCCATTAAGATCCTACGCCCTACTCCACCTTGACATGCGCTCAATAATGCACCATATAATGCGCCTGTGTCTTTCTTAATCTGAGAGGCAGATCGTACTTACTAACCTAGCTTTCTCTCTCTTAACAACAGGTATACATCTCCAGAATCTTCTTGGATGATGTCTTGGCTAGCAGGTTGATCTCCTTGCGGAGATTCTGGTTTGAAAAACTGCGTTTGTCGGCCTTTGGCACCTGATTCGTGGCTTTTGCCCGATTTTGTTGTGTATAGCAGTCTGATGTACTGTGTGTAGGGTTATACCCATGTTCACTACTTCCTTTTATTCTTTGCAGTCCGCCTATTTCACTTGAAGGATAAAGCATAGTTAACTAAATTGTTGTGAAGAGCTTTTTACATTTTTAGTCATTTCGTGAGCACACGGGACATAAAGAAAGGTAAAACTAAGCATTTTGCGGAAAAGGCAAAGGATCAGAGACTGGTTAAATGAGTTAATATCTTCAATTACCAGAGGGATACATAGGTGTCTTTCACTAGATTGATCTACTTTACAGTGACCTGTAGCTTGATTCAAAATAGATTGCATTTGAAATCAGTGAAATACTTTTGTATTCAAAGTTTGAAGTTTTGAAATAGATTTCTAATTGTATGGCATAATCCTATGCTGATTAATTCATATAGTTGCCCTGATTCTTGTATACTTCTTCTTTGCTCAAGTCTCCATACAGAATTGCCAACTCTGACTTACTTCAAAATCTCTTTTTGGCAGCCCAGTCTTTTGAAACTTTTTTTCACTCACGTTTCCTCCCTGCCTCTTGTCATGCAGAAATCTCCCTTGCACAAATGTGCATGGTATACAATCCTAAATTTAGTGATTACATTTGTTGCGTTGTAGTGTAGTCAATCTCTTTTGCATGAAAATCGCTAACTTTTAATGAAAATCAGGCTCTTTGATTTTCTTTCCGTCTGACGGTTCACACTGACGTATTTTTCCTTCGCATAACAGCCATCAAAAGCTATAGTAGAACCTCGTTCACAGTACAGTAAAAGGTTTTTATTTCTTACATCATAACCTGCTCAAGCCCTTCGTCAGAGTAGATGTATAACTAATAGACTATGAAGCGCTTTGACTGTAAAGCTATTCTCATCATGATCACATATTTCAGTGGGAAGCTACATGGCTTCAATCTCAGCCGGGGAAGAGCGATAAGTCGGTCGTTTGCATTACGAGCCCAAGGTATGTGGTTTGTTTGATCGAAAATTCTCGCTTCCGTGCAACCTGACAAAGCATTTCCAACATTATCAGAATCTAAAAAGAAGGAGAAGAATTCTTATGCCTCAACTATTTACCTGCCCGTTACAGAGTTCTCTCAAAGAGCAAATGCTGTAGAACGGGAACCTCAAATTCAGGAGTTTTGGCGAAACTATGAAGTTTATCAAAAACTCTCTGAATCCGGTAATGAAAGATTCGTCCTCCATGATGGACCACCATATGCGAATGGTGATTTGCACATCGGTCATGCCTTAAATAAAATCTTAAAGGATTTCATCAATCGAAGGCAAGTTCTCAAAGGGAAGCAAGTTCATTACGTTCCTGGTTGGGATTGCCACGGCCTTCCTATTGAACTGAAAGTACTTCAAAATATGAAGTCTAAGGAAAGACAAGGTCTCACTCCTGTAGATCTCAGATCTAAGGCTGCTGAATTTGCGAAAGAAGCAGCACGAAAGCAGTCGTCCTCTTTCCAAAGATACGGGATCTACGGTGACTTCGAACATCCTTATCTCACGCTACAACCTTCTTTTGAAGCCGCTCAAATCGAAGTTTTTGGGGAGATGTTCAAAAAGGGCCATATATATCGTGGAAGAAAACCTGTCCATTGGTCTCCATCGTCAAAGACTGCACTAGCAGAGGCCGAGTTGGAATATCCTGAGGGACATATATCCAAGTCAATCTATGTAGCTTTTGATGTTGTAAAACCAAGTGAAGCTCTGGAAAAGTACCATTCTGAAGGTGAACCATTGAAGGTGGCAATTTGGACAACAACACCTTGGACTATTCCTGCAAACATGGCTGTAGCTGTTAACCCATCATTGAATTATTCAATTGTGGATCACTTGAAAACCGGAAAACTCCTCGTGGCAACTGACTTGAGAAAATCATTGGCAAATAAGTTGGGAATTCCGCAAAATGAAGAGTTTAAGACGTTAGTCACTCTAACAGGGGCAGAGGTTTGCGGTACACTTTATCGCCATCCACTCTATGATCGTCGATCACAGGTCTTAGCTGGCGGTGACTACATCACCACGGAGTCAGGTACAGGACTTGTTCACACAGCCCCCGGACACGGACAAGAAGATTACCAAACAGGTCTCAAATATGGGTTAGATCTTCTAAGTCCCGTTGATGACATGGGAAAGTTTACACTAGAAGCAGGTGAAAGGTTTGAGGGGCTAGAAGTGCTTGGTGCAGGCAATACAGCGATAGTTGATGCCTTGACAGAAGCAGGTGCACTTTTGAAAGTCGAAGACTACGGACACAAATACCCATATGACTGGAGAACCAAAAAGCCAACCATTTTCCGTGCCACTAGTCAATGGTTTGCGAGTGTTGAAGGATTTCGTGACGATGTCTTGGAGGCAATCAATACTGTGAGTAAACCTAACTAATTTTGATCTGTTTGAATGACTGATGATAAATCGTCTTATCCTGAGGGTCTTAGAGTGCAAACTGCTGCTGACCCCAATTCGAAACGAGCTTTTTAACCCTGACATTTCCCACTCGACATTTTGTATTTTTAATGCATTTCAAACATATCTAACGCCTAGTCGCATTGTGAAGGTCCAATGGATTCCAGCAGTTGGAAAAAATAGAATTACATCATTTGTTGTTGGAAGAGGAGACTGGTGCATTTCACGTCAACGCTCTTGGGGTGTCCCTATTCCCGTTTTCTATGACACTGAGTCTGGTGAAGAAGTGTTGCTCGATGAGCACACATTAAATCATATTCAAAGCATCTTCGCCGAGCATGGAAGCGACGCTTGGTGGAAAATGGAAGTGGCAGATCTGTTGCCACAAATGTACAGAGATCAAGCGCACAAATGGAGGAAGGGCACTGACACCATGGATGTCTGGTTTGACTCTGGTTCCAGTTGGAATGGAGTTGCAAGAAGTCGGGACGAACTAGCATATCCGGCCGATGTGTACCTAGAAGGGAGTGATCAACATCGTGGCTGGTTTCAAAGTAGCTTGCTAACAAGTGTGGCCGCTATGAAAAAGGCCCCATACAAGACCGTATTGACTCATGGATTTGTTCTCGATGAGAAGGGTTTTAAAATGTCGAAATCCTTAGGGAATGTCATGGATCCACTTGTTGTCATTGAAGGTGGCATTAACAAGAAACTTCAACCAGCATATGGTGCTGATGTTCTTCGTCTTTGGGTTGCATCAGTTGATTACTCTGGCGATGTTTGTATTGGTGATAATATTCTTAAACAAACTTTTGAGAGTTATCGAAAGCTCAGAAATACTGCAAGGTATTTGCTTGGAAATCTTCACGATTACGTCCCCTCCGGTAGAGATGGGAGTACAGCTGTACCATATGACTCGCTCCCATCACTCGATAAATGGATGTTAGGAAGATTGAGCCTTGTTCTTCAAGAAGTAAATACCGCAACTGACGAATTTCAATTTAATGCTGCTGTTCAGTTGATACTTCGCTTTGCATCAGCCGACCTCTCAAATTTTTATCTAGACATTGCAAAAGATCGATTATACATCTCCGCGTTTGATGATTTCAGACGAAGAAGCTGCCAAACTGTTCTCCACTCCATTTTGGAAGGATTTGCCAAATCAATTGCTCCAATTCTTCCGCATTTAGCAGAGGATATCTGGCAAAATTTGCCGTACTCTAAAACGACAAGCAGCGTGTTTGAAGGTGGGTGGCCTGAGGAATTGATCATGTTTAACCAATATGATGAAGAAAAGTGGTCCTTCGTCCGAGATGTTCGTGATGATATTAACAAACTATTAGAAAAAGCGAGGAATGACAAGCTGATCGGCGCCTCTTTAGATGCATCTGTTTACATCTATGCTTCCGATCAGAGATCAAAGGAGCTACTATTAAGTTTGGACGGTGACAGAGGACTCATTTACCCACCTATTAAGACAGATGGAGTCGATGAGCTTAGAACGGTCCTCATGTTGTCGCAAGTTAATATTGTCGATGACATTGAGCATATTTCAAATTCATGTGATGATCAATACATTTCCAAATCAGGAACGGTTAGCGGCTGTAGTTTTGGTGTCAAGAAGGCTGATGGTAAGAAGTGTGCGAGGTGCTGGTTTCACGCCGAAGAGCTTGGATCGGATCTTGGTCTTGATCATGAGGATGTTTGTCAGAGATGCAACCATGCAATCCATTCTTGGGAGATTTCGAAGGGAGAGAAATTCATAAAGGAAGGATCTATGGAAGAAACCGTAGTTTAATTGCCACAAGTTTCAATTGTCTGGGAAAAAAACACTCGTAGTTATTTGATGAACTTGTCGCTTATAATTTTTGTAAAGGAATGAAGAATGCTTCTTACAAATATTAGGCTAGATTTCTAGATAACTTATTCCAAAGAAGTCTGTGTATGTTCTTAAAACATTGTCGAAAAAATCTACTCTGCCCTACGGTACAAGCATTAACATAGTAGCTGGACTAGAACCTTTTCTCGCAACAACGGCACACTTTGAATCAATTTTCTCCCTAGTTATATATCATGCATAAGTGGTCACAAATGGTTTGTCTC
>CAAAJI010000025.1:143671-176383 GCA_900642245.1 Fragilaria radians
GTACATAAGGTTCCTTGAAACGGTAGCTAGGAAAGGAATTCTAGAGTGTGGCATCAAATAATTCTTTGTTTTCTTAAACGTAATCCAATACAACTGGATTGCCAAACCCCTAACCCTTTCTTGATTATTTCCCAGATATCTGAGGTTGTAGTCCATGTAATATTGACCCATATTTGGGTCTGTGAATGTGGTAGATATAAAGATATACCAAAAACTTTCAATCTGCCTTTGTCCGGCATTTTCCGATTTTTGTTGCATTGCTTGAATCATATGCATCCATTTCTTCAGGAATTTAGTGAAGTCAATTGGTCCTGCCAGGTGGGAATCTATGTCTTGACCCAGTAACGAGGCTAGTACTACTACATCAGTCGTGGAAAATAAGCCTTCAAGCATTCCAGCGGAAACACGCTCACGATATGATGAACAAAGTCCTTTTAGAGAATAATCTCATTCTTTTAATAATCTAGTTGGCTATTAAAGTAACTGCTTAGGACCTTTCTCTTAGTCTAGATTTAGGTTTCTACACCTACTTTATTTGCCATCTTTCCACGCGGTATGAACTCAATCTCAAAACTACTCTCCAATGTATGGACATCTTACTAATTTAATTTCATCTTTAAAAGTAGGCCAAAGCCCCGGAGACAAAGAGAAAGGTGGAAGTCAAAGTAATTGATATTAAATATAGCATCAGTAATCGACAAATGCGATAAAATTGCACCATTGTTGAACCTAAACGAAATCAACAAAGTTTTACCTACGCCTCAATCAACTCTTTGAAGCAGTCAAACAACAGATCATTATATATATACTGGCTATTTTGAATTGTGCTCAATTTTTTCAAACACATTGATGGACTTTTGCTTTGTCTGTAGTTTATCCCACATACAAATAATCAATACTGAATCATTTCCCATCTAGACATTCTTACCTTCTGTTCACCAAAACTCAGTATATTCTTTGCTTCCATTGAGGCATTTCTTCCCTATTGTGATGTTACAACATTGGAACCAATGAGTGTACAAATATGATACTAATCATCCGTGTAAATCATTCATCCGTCATAACCTTGTCATTTCAATCAGTTTTAAAGTTAATTTTTGATTATGCAACATGGCTACTAAAGTCTCTTTTCCCAATTCATACAGTAATACAGTGGTGTACAGTGGTGTATATTTTCCATGTTTTGAGTAAGCGTCATTTTAATTCCAGTATAGAGTTCAAGTTCATAATTGACTTTAGGTTTAATCAGAATCAGGTGCAAAAATGGACGTTTTGAATTAACTTTCAAGAATCTGTTTCTTATTTCAATGCTTGAAAAACTTAAGGAAATCCATGGCATTGCTGTCAGACTACCAGAGGACAAGAGATATACTACCACTAGTGTAGAAAAAGCTAAGGAACCTTCCAACCAGACAAAAACAACCACATTGCAGTTGATTTTCAAACCATTGCAGATTCAAACAGCAGGAAGAAAGTGTATCTTGAAGCTTAAGATAATCTCGGAAAGAAGACTGCGTTTTTCTTTTGCGAGAAAGTCAGTGCACTTAAATCACAATTGAGGCCTGAAAAGACTGAAAAAAATAAGAAGACGGTTGACGCTGTCTTTATAAGGTAAATTTGATTATAATTATTTGAGGAATAATTACAAATAGGTGCTGGGTTTCCGGTCCAGAGTTATCTTGTTGTGCATGTATTTTTGATAGTGTTATCAAATCCAAGCAATTAGGAATATCAACGAAACTTAACTATTGTTACAAGAACATCAAATTATTCAGAGTTCTTTAAGATACATGTTGCCCTTTATTTCGACACGACAGAATATTCAAACGATAAGAATCATGTCTACAATGACTCTATATTCTTGATTATGCATATATATAGAGGAGAGTAAATGTTCTGGCTCATAATTTTATCCCAGCAACTCAACTTGAGTAAGTTTGTTCCAACAGGGGTTCATCAGGACCGAGACTCTACCCCAAAGCAACAAAGGCACCTTTAAATTGACTGCTTGCGGAAGCTTGTGTGCTTCTCGGATACTACTTGAGTGATTTATTGCTTTGGAGTGTTTCCTTGTTTGATTTGGTGAAATTCTCATCGTTTTGGAAGACAATCCTGTTTGCTTAACGGTGATCCTCAATCAGAGCGTTGTGCGACGTAGAATGCTTATGGAGAACAGGGCCAAACAAGATCGCCTTTGCGCTTGACTCCAGCAAGGTATGATAATACAAAGGAGGTGGCAACAGAAATATCAGAATTTGGAAACTCGAAAATTTCATAGCATTGCTTTGCAATAAACATTTAAGGGTGGTTTAGCTAAGATAGGTTTAAGTTTACGAAAACGCTGTAACTGCAATGTTTTGGAAGAAGCCTACAAAGCTAAGGAAGGGCAGGCGCCTGATTCAAAATGATCAGAATAAAGGGCTTGTAGTGGCTATAAAGGAAGAGATAGAGTCAAATAAAAAAGTCTTTGGCAGAAACATACAGATTTCTTCGGTTTCATGCAAAACACCGTCTGTATGTTGCATGTCGCTAATGTTCTCTACACTGACTTTGAGGATATACATCTAAATGAATCTAAACCTCAATTCAGCGAAACTCTTCATCAGAAAAATGACTATGAAAGGTTTTTCTTTGTCCAGCTCATCTTACTTGAAAAATGAATTAGCTTCTTCCATAAACTGCATGGGAGATAAGAAGCACCTATCCTACAACAGTGTAGTCAACTTACCTTTGGCAGTGATATGATGTATGATTTTGCTTTATGGAAATTGGAATCGAATCCAAGAGAGGAAGAAATATATTTGGAATGGTATTGGATAAAATAATGGCACTAAATGCTACTATTGTAACAGGCCTGAAAGTCTGTTTGACCTTAAAGCTCATGTCAGAGAACGTTGCAGTTGGCCATAGATCAATACAAGGAACACTAAGTTGAAACTTAGTGAAAGTCAATGAGAAAGCATAAGTACTAATGGCTCAATGTATCAAATTTGTACCTTTGGTTTGGTATTTTTTGTTCAGAATAAAGAAATCAATTAAAATCGGAAACATCAATCTTGTTAGATATCATGGGCTAGAATAGAGAATAGAGAATTCTGCATCTTTCTTTGTTAGTCGATTAATTTTCATATGATTCTTCTTTGCAAATTTGGATGATAGTAAAATAATCAAATATAAATGCTAGATTCTGTTCGCACATTGAAAGCACGACAAGTACTTCCCACAGGGGAACAATGTTGAAAGGCATAATGTTACTCCAATGATTTGAATCTGGTTACATCTGTCCTCTTTGCAAATTTCGTTTACGATGCTTTTTTATATTTCAAAATGTTATGCATCCAATTACAGTAATTCGATGCCTAAAGGTTGATTAAAGGTTTATGTTTTGTTTAGCTTTATGATCAACTTAATGGTCAAAGTTCACAAAAGACAATGATTCAAGAGGGTCAAGAAAGATCAATCGACAAAATGAGCCAAATTTATAGGCATGTTTTTAAAAGGTTGCAATACTATGGTTTCCTAATCATGACACTGAATATCCTTATAACTTAAACCCTACCCAAGGTTCAATTAACTCTCTATTTTTTGACTCTTGGTAAATGATTATTGGAAGCAAGCTTACTTTCCATAATGTCCCACTTTCAATTCTCTTGGGAGTAGGTAGCTCTATGTAGGTTACGTAATTAATGGGAAGGTGCATTTATCTGTTTTTCAATAGATTCGGAAATAAAGTCAATAAGGGTTTTTGAAGGGACGTTAGAGTTCCCATGAGACTTCCAATCGTTAGTTTGGACTGAACAAAATTCTCACTTTCACGGTTTATCCTGATTGAACCCTTCAATTCCACACCATACAGGCCAAAATGTGAACGGCATAAAAATCAAACGTGATTTACCGGTGGAACATTAATTTGCCTTTATCTGTGGGATTCAAGAGCTATGAAAAGAGTATCTTGTAGTCATCCTTATCGTAAGCATGGCGAGGAAATTATGGCTAAGAAGGATAGTAGGAACATCTTGAAACCTACAATAACACCAGCTTCCTTTGTGGTGTCATTGGTTTTGAGTGTTCTACTCTCATACTCAGCCGGAGCTTATTTAAAGCCATACTTGTCTCACTTTGCGACGACTAGGATCTTCTTTCGGCCGCAAGGAGTTTTATTTGAATTTCCAGCCAAGTTTCACAGGACAACATTTGAATTTCAGGACGACGGGGAAAATCAATGTACAATCAGGAAACAACTCTCCTTAGATAATTTCTTCTTTGATGAAGAACTAGGCCAGAAAAATGCTGACGAGTATAATGATAAGATCGACAATCGCGACAAGGAAGGTCCCTTTGCTTATCAAGTAATGATTGATTTCCAAAGGATTGATCTCACATTCGCCTCCAGTGTAGATCTAATTCAAAGTGCAATAATCGATAGTGTTTGGGAAGTGACAAAGTATCATCGTTTGAGACTGAAGTCACTGCATTGTCAGCAATCGACCAGAGTTTTCTGCGTTGCTTTGTTCAACCATGGAAGTCACATGATCGTCGCGACAGACCCTGATAATTTCTCGTGCGCTGTGGATATGTACTTTGCTGATTCTCCGGGGAATCTTTTGAATATCATTCCCATTCTTGAAAATAAGTTCGGAGTTGGTAAAGAATCAGTATCCAGCTTTAGACACCTTCTTCGGGCTATGTTTGAATACAAAGGAACTATCTTTGAACACGACCTGGCTGACAATTTGTTGCAAGAGAAAGATCGAACATTTTTCAAGCGAGAGGTAAGTGAAACTCTCATCACATCCTTTATTTACTCCTTATTTAACATCAAAAGGTAGATAGGACACATGCAGACAAATTTTCAAAACATACATGTATGGGAAGTGCTTCATAGTAGTTTTCAGAGCGTTGAGAAGTATGAACTTAGTCTAGACAAAAAAGCCGAAAATTACTTTACCCGAAATCCAGAGTTGTTCTCTCCCAATAGACTATTGTTCTTGGATGGTGTGATGCAGAGTACTTCAAGAGGAGATGAAGCCTATCATGAGTCACTTGTGCATCCTGCCATGTTTGCACACGCATTGGCTCCAAAGAGAGCAGCAATAATCGGAGGCGGGGAAGGTGCAACACTGCGGGAAATTCTAAAGCATAAATCCATTGAAACGTGTGTCATGATCGAAATTGACCCTGATATTATTCAGGCGTCTCGTCAATGGCTACCTCGCATGAATGATTGCTCTGACTTTGGATCGGGAAACTGTTTCGATGAGTCAAGGGCGGATATACGTGTAGAGGATGCTTTCGCTTGGTTCACAAACAATTTTAATTCAGATTCGGAAAAGTCAGTTGAGTCCTTTGACGTGATAGTGATGGATGCATTAGACCCCGAGGATAATGTGCCTTTTGCTATCCAGCTTTACAAAGATTATCACTTTTGGAGGATAATGCACGATGCATTAACAGATGACGGTATCCTTGTAGTACAACTTGGAATGAGTCCCCGAAGTTATGATTATGCAGAACAATTTGGGCGGAACAAAAATCGTGCAAACCTTTTCTCCACCATTGAATCTGTAGGATTCCAAAAACTAATGATTTACCAGCTCATACACAGTGATTTCAAGTATGAATGGAGCTTTGTAGTAGCATGCAAATCTGGATCGTGTGCCAAAGAGTGGCAAAGAAATGAAGCAGAGTTCAACATTCGTATACGTGAACGCATTCTTAAAACCAAATCTGGAAATCCAGCTCTTTCTTACTTTGATGGCGCAACGATGCAATATTTCCGTCGACCGACCAAGGCATGGGAGAAAGTCTACTGTCGTAGGAATCCTCTACCCACAGAGTGTTCATTATTTCACGGCATCAGTGACTTAGTTTTGTCATCTCTTTCTTTTTCTCAGGGTACTAAAGAAAATGGCGATTTCTTTGTTGTAGCAAGGAAAAGTTTGTATAAGGGGCAAGTAATTTTCAATGATAATTTAGATCTCTCCTTGACTTCGTCCTCCTTTCATCCAGGAAACTTTACGAAAGTCAAAACATCCCAATGCGGTGGCTTATTCAAGAAATTGGTACCGCGCGCTTCCGAGCGGGCTCGATTGAATCCTCTTGAGAATAGACAACATCTATTGTACAACTTAGAAGTCTTGACCCATGATATCCTAATTGGGGAAACAATCTTGTGCAGTACATCATCTCCTCTAGAAAATTCGTATTAGATCAAACATATCTCTTAAAATTATAGATAACACGTGTCAATTTCCCAAATCGCAAGCACCATCCCTTATCACTAATCAGCCCCTGCTTTTGCTGGAATACAGAACATGTTTGACAATATGATTGAGACCTTTCTCTTTGCTTATCAGAATCTGACTTCATAATATACGTCAATCATAGTTAACACAACAAGGAATTTGACATCAACAATCTGGAAAACGAATTGCTTGACTTTGTTACTTTCAATTCCTAACGAGACTACAACATTCTAATGAAGGCAATAGAAAGGATTCATAAGATCGTCGTTCCATCAAAGAATCATTGGACAAAGCATCGCGTGTATAAATATAATTAGTAAAAGAACAAAGTTACGCACATAATTAGTTCTTATTAGTACTCTCTTTACTCCTTATTTTCTTTGTCTTTTTGCTTTGTAACGCCACATTGAGTTTATTAATCTCAGACCCCGGTCCTTGCGTACTTCAGGAAGGTTGCCTTCAGCCACAGGAACATTGTCCTCAACCAAAGGAATGACGTCCTAAGACACAGGAACATGCACAGCATAACCTGCATCATCTTCATTAGGCTTGTCATCATCAGCTTCATCATAGCTCTCTTGTCCAGCAATGTCTGCATTCAAAGCCTCAATCACTGGAAACGGAACTATAGGAACACGCTCCATGCTCATTTCCAAATTGAGGTAGAAAGTAGCCAATATTGCTTTTCCAGCTCTCTCCATCATTTGAGACAAGTTCATATACTTCTTCTTTTCTTGAAGCCTTAGAGCAAATTTCATCACCATAAGTTCAGCACATCCCTTAATCTTGGTCTCTTGCAAATCCTTAACAATCTACTTTGTCAAGCTGCACATTTTGTCAAACTTACTATTTTTGAAACAATTCTCAAGTTGATGTATCTTTGACCAAACCAAATTCATGTGATTCAGCACGTTTCTTGAATTGCTAGCTCTTTGGTGCCAGGAGGATAATCTAGATTTTAACTGGGAGTTTTGTTGAACGGATTTGTCGGCCAAACTACGTTAACAGGGAGACATTCTGAAAACCTGTAAATTGTTCCTTCATTTTGAATTGCATACATTCTTTAAGGTACCTTTTGTGGTTCCAACAAATTTTGAGGTCAGAGGAGACATGTTTATAAATTCCCATCCTTCTGGTAACATCTGCTCAGATGCGATGCTTCCAACTATTCTGAAGTGTCAAGGAGGGCCTTTTCATATACACATTTCCTGTTACGTTTTACAAGAAGACGGTAAGCCTCAAAAACACAGTTCCAAATTCTGACAAACTCCGCTGATGGCCCACACTGCAATTCAAACGTTTTCCTCAATTATGTGATTGGGAGATGTATTCTCCTTATTTACATCCTCAAGAAATTCATTGTTCTTGTTGTCCATATCTGCTTTCTTGTAAACCATATTGTTCCTTGACGTCAGAATAAGTAGAATCAGCATCATCTTTGGCATCAACGGTCTTGGTGCAAGTCTTTTTTTGTAGATCTTGAGGCAGTACTGTTCTCTTTCGAGTAGACAAATCAGCAGAAACGTTTCCCACAGGAACAGATTGAGTTGGGCATATTTCCCTCCATATTTGTTGAATGTAATTCAAGGTTTTTCAAAGCAGTTAGCTTCACAAGTTGCCTAGGAATGATACCCTTTAGACTGAGGTTGTCATTTAGTTGCAAACTTCTAGACGCAAACAATATCCAAGTTCTGATGGAATTGCGCCTTGAATCTTGGGCGAAAGGGTAAAAAGCACTGAAGACATCGACACGTAAGAGGAGTCTTCTTGGACTGTTTTGACAATCTAGCGGGGAGAAATAACAAAAAAGCAACATCATACTTGGTTTATTTTGAAAGTTTTTAGCACTATTCACATTGACCTGAGGGCCAAAAAACGGAACATGTATATGATCCAAAAGGTGGAGTAGGGAACGCTCCTGGCGAAAATGTACCCTCTTGATCTTTGCAGACTGTTTCCATATCTAACCACAAAATTGGAATATTCACCCTATAGACAATAATGCTTTTTCATTTTTAGCACCTCATTACGAAAGATCTGCGGTATTTTCCTTTTTTACTGAAATACTCAGATGAGTGAAGAGCCATTAACAAGTCATACAGTTTAACATAACGTTTTTTGAATTTTAAAACTCAGAGTCTATCTCACGTAACAAAGGTAGCTCAAGATAAAAATGAATCGGCTGAGTGTTGTATTTGATTCATTTTCTTGACGTTTGTAATTCGAACCAGTTCTTTTTTTGCATTAAGCGCTCACACCCTGTTATCAGATTTCGAAAGAGACAGCTACATAAATCAAGGCAAGATTGTCTACAGCGTTATATTAGGTTAGTTCTAGGGGGGAAATAGCAACGCATCTGTATTCAATCGAACAGACACAATTGGTATCATCAGATTAGGCATCTGTGTGAGAGGTATAAGATTCTTCTCAATGATTAACGCCAATCTCTACAGCTTGAAACTCAAGAATATTAATGCCCATCCTTTTAAAACACCAAGCTGACAGGAAGAAGAAAACTGTGAATCCTTGATGAAGGATTTTGAGAGCTTAATCATATACTAGGTCAGTAAGTCTCATTGAATATAGAAGGTTCTGATCTGGTGAGATTCTCGTGATGTTCCAACTGTAAAGGCCTAGGACATATACAAGTCCTCAAAGCCTCATCAGAGAAATAATTCACTCTTAGAATTTAACTAAATGCATTAATTTCATAAGTTGTAACGCTTTTGGCTTTGGAACCACATGCCATATGCCAATTGATCACAAGAGTTGGATTCAATTCTGTTAATTATTGATGGCTTCTTGAGTTACACCGCTTTATGTTACCCACATCACAAAGCCAATCAAAATGCCGGAACATTGGTTTCATTCTTGGATAACATTTACAGTAGCATGTGCTTTTAGATTCACCTTCTAACTACTTCCTTACTTTTCATATTGTATCCCTTTTATCTAGGCAAACCTTCAGCAATACTTATTAAGTGTAGGAGCATGTTGAGACTGCAGAGTCACATCGTTATTCGCTTGTTGGTACTCTATTCAAAATCTATACCTCTTAAATAAACCGACGTACATCATTCGATATTTGAATATATTTAAAATCAAGGCGTTAAGCGCAGTGCTTAAGCTGGGGGCGTTCCATGGACAACAAAATATGCCTACCGGGAAAGCTCTGGTGTTGAAGTAGTCAAGCATATAGGGCATTCTCTCTTTATAGCCAATAGTATGTATTCAAGTCTCCATAGCTTTCTTTACCGTTAGAGTGGATCAGATAGGTTAATATCTAAGGCAGCTCGTTGAAGGAGATGATACATGGCTATCAGATATATCTTTCTTTTGCAGTGATGCAAAGAATGGGATGAAAGCAAGAGAACTTTATGTCCAAACCTAAACGTTCAAAGATATTGCAAGCAAGTTCTGCATCTTCTACATCCAGCCTTTTCTGTATTGATGTTGAAAGAAGAAAAGAGCAGGCTCCTGAAAAATCTCATAGTATGATATCAAATTTTTGATTCTCTCCTCAAGGTATCGCTCAATTCAGATATTGCGAAGAATTCCGGGAAACTGGGTTGCATAGCTCAATGAATAAGTATAATCTGTTGCCCTTTGTTCTAACCGCCTCAGAACCATTTGCTTTTTCTAACTAACACTTCTTAACCGTGGAAAGGAATCGGATGGAATAGTCATTGCACACAGTCAGAGGTAGACTGACGGAATCGGTTTTTGAAAAAGTGTGCTCATGGAGCTTTATGATAGAAGCAAACGATAAGCGTCTACTCAAATCTTGTGAAAGGTAGACGATAATAAGGTTAGGTCTTACTAACCTGAACCAAAATTGTTGGAATTGTCTTAAAAATCATGCGAAATATTTTTTAACATCCAAATTTGCGAGAGGAGTTTGATAGACTTACTCCGGTGAAAGGACATGGAATATCCTTTTACCTATAATGACTCGTATTTGCAGTAGCTTGATAAATTGGTTAGAGATCAAAATTAAACCAAAACAAAAATCATAGTGGTTCAAATTGAAAGCCTATTAATTAATTTGATAAAATCTAGCTCATAACTTAGAAAATGCATTAGATAGCTTAGTACAATTTCTTCCAAAGACTTACATCTGTAGAAGATAAGCAAGTTTCACTGCCAACATAAGCATACGCTTAGTTTTGCTTTTATCATTTATATGGTTTGGAGAATAAAGTGTATCCAATGAAAGGGATTTTTTTCATGTCTTCAAATCAAGCATTTCATGGTATTTGATTAGATTAATCTTATTTCTCACCAGAGATTCCCTTTTCAATGGAATGATGCAAAGGTAGCGTGTAGCTGTCTGTTAGATATTACGTGTTGCGTTTATAGTTCTACATGGTCTTCAATAGACATTATCGGATAGCACTTTTGGAATACTGATGAACTAATCAATGCTCATATATTTTATACAGTTGTTTTTAAGTCTGAAATCTAAACATTGTCATCTTTAGTGCTAATACATGGATACTTTGTATTAATTGTAATTCATTCAATGTTACGTATCTTGACCCTATCTTTCACCCTTGCACTACAAGAGAGTTAAATCTAAAAAATGAAATGTAAATGTTTTTGATTTGGCAACATCCCTTTTCTTCTCAACTGGACATACCTTTGTAGCTTGCTCTTGTAGTTGCATGGATGCTTGATTGAAAATCATTGAAAGGGTTGTGGGGACTGCAAAATGGATTTGATATAGTCTGTCTGATAGTACTACACTCAATCTTTGATTGGCGCTCGGAATTTTTAGATTTATCTTAGAAGATAAGACATAGCATGTTCAAGACTACTGAAAGCGTTAAAATCGATCATGTCTTCATACCATAGTGCAATTCTTACATCTAAAAGGGTACGTCGTTTTGTTCTAAGAAGGGGACTTGTCACTGTAAAAATAGACATGACAAATAAAGTAGGCTTTATTCCGTGAAAAAAAACTGTTAATCAAACTGTGTTTCAGTAGTGCTTTATTCAATTCGAATCAATAATTGTATTCAGGTATTTGGAAAAGTTAATAACAATCTGTAATCTTATATTTTGATGTGTAAGGGGTTGATTGGAGACTTAAAATTGCAGAGCCTTTCCTTTCATCAGCCCAGATGATTCTACTTTGTTGGCTGTAGCCGAAAGGCCAACAATGACCACGCTCATATTGTCTTTGGAACCTAGTTCCAGACATTTCGAAAGCAATAAATCTCCAACTTTCGGTAGAACATCTGATTCGTCATCTTCGATCATCTTATCGACATGAGTTACAACAAATTCGCAGACTTCTTCGTTGGTCATAACATCCCATACTCCATCACATGCGAGTATCAAGTGTGAATCCCTTGGACTTCGTTCATGAATCTTGACTTCCGGGATAGCAATCAGAGCTTGTTGCTCTGGGGAAAGATTCGAATTACTCTTGTACTCAAAATCACCGAAAGATCTCGCAACAGCCATGGAATGTCCTGGAGCCAAAAGTATTTTGGGAACGTATTTTTTTAAACCATGTTCATCAATATAGCTCTCTTGAGTAACTGTAAGCCCTGCCCCTTCGATTCTTTCACGTTCAGAAGGTAAATCTGGCTTTTGATCAGTTGAAAGGGGGAATACTAGAAACGGCATTTTGGAATGAATTTTTGGATTGGTATCATCTAGTGATACTTGGTTACATTTCTCAGTTAATTCATCCATAATCTTGCTGTCTGATGCTTTTACTACCGAATCTTCCAATGAAGAAGGAAGAGAGCTTTTCTGGGTGTCCTCGGTCGATATGGTTGGGTCTTCTTGAACTAGGACTCCGCGACAATCTCCAACGTTAACTACAACAATGGAATTGTTTTTGATACAAGCCCAGATTCCAGTGCTGCCTCCTGGAAATCCTGACTTACGCACTAATTCATCAAGTGCCAAACATGTGAGAGACCATCGATCATGTTCTGACAATGCTGACGACTGTCGTAGGTAAACATTCTTTACTTCGGAGGCAATCATGGTACTAACTTTGGAATCGTCACCATGACCGTCACAAACGCCTACCAAAGAATGCCCGTCCCAGGAGTGAATCGACAGTGCATCTTCCATCTTGACCCTAAATCCTGGCATTTGTGCGTATCCCAGTGGAATGGGACAGCCAGGCAGTGAAGTGCTTCGTGCTTGGCTGGGAGTCTGAATCCCACATACACTTGGATCGCCAGGAGAGAACAAGACTTGAGTGAGCTGAGTCTGGGCCATTCGTGCAGACTTTTGATGAGAAGTCATAGCACGTCCAAGAGGAGTATTTCCCAATAAGTCTACAGGAGCCTTGACTCCAAGCGTTTCATTGGATTGCAATATACGTATTACATCGAGGGAACCCATCTCTGCAGCAATATGAAGAGCAGTTCGCCCTTGTAAGTCAACATGACATTTAGTTTCAGGGTTCATGTCGACAATCATTCTAGCTGCATCGATTTGATTAACATATGCAGCAGCCATGAGTGGAGTTAAACCATCTGGAACGAGATTCCCCATCGATGAAGCTCTCGCGGATAAAAGAGTTGGATCTTGTTCTAGTATTTTCTTTAACTTTTTTAGTAGCTTATCTTGAAGAGGCTTACTAGAAGCACATAGGCGGAACACCTTGTTTCGGGCGTCTGCGACATATCCTGGAGATAAAATGGATTCTGTGGTCCCTCTGGCAGCTTCAATGACAAGCCTTTCAAGAGGACTCACATTACCAGAACTAAGAGCGGAACGACCTGAAGGAGTTCGAAAGTAATTCTTTTCCGAAATGGAATCTTTTGATGTCTGCTCAGATGATGATGGCAGGGGCGAACGTTCCGAGGGATTTATCTTTGAACTTTGGTTTTCATTTTTCACGCCATGAAGCGATGCTTCCCAAACTGGATCAGGAGCTACAATTCGCCAAAAGCTGGAAGAGGCTTCTTCTCCAGAACTTCTAGTGGCGACTCTTTCGTCTGGAGCCAAAATTTGACCCAGACCTCTATCAAGCCATCGTGCAAGCATGGTTATTGGATAAAAACAGAGATAAACAATAAATCCTCATTACTATTTAAACTCTTTTTCCACTGTACATATCAGTACTAAATGAACGCATGTATACCTTCCTATGCACAAAAGATCAACATTTTGATTTTTCAAGTCTGAATATAGGAAACTGTCAAAAAATATTTTTTTCATGCTTTATGTAATCAAACACAGAATTCAAGATAATTTATTCAATGATTTACTTGCTTTTGTTGAAAACATGCTGCATCCTGAGCTGAAAGTTTGCTATAAATTTATCCTGGCATTTTCATTTTTATTCCCTGTATCAACATCTTACTTACCCTTATAACGGTTGAAGGTAGAGTGCGAAAAATGTTAGAATGCTCCATTTTTTTGGAAATTTTTTTTATGGCATGCGCTCAAAATGCAAAGTGTTGATCCCATCCTCTTTGTCAGATAGTATTTTGAAAATTCATGAGTTTAGAAACTATTGCGTTGCATTTTCGATGCTGAAAACATTCTTTTTCTGTTCTCCCCATGACACATCCCACAGAAACACTTATTACAGCCCCAATTCTTGATGGACAGGGTTTTCATTAATCAACTAAAGATGAAATATAAGAATATAGAAAAGTTCTCATTAAAGCCACATGTGATAATTGCATCGACACTTAATATTTGACACCGCATTCATCCAAATCACTAATTGTCACATTCCCTGAATTTAAACTGTATCCGCAGATGCTTGCCAAAACTTAATTAGAACCCTAGAATCTTCAAGGTATCAAGCAGACACAATTATGAGTCACCATGGAAAAATTCCAAAGAACCTTTTGCAAAAATCCAGCTTTTGCTATTTCTCCTCTCTGATTAGAGTATAAATGCTATGACCAGTGGTTTTGTGTAGGGAACAATTCAATCCCGTATCGTGATAAAATTTAGCCATATAGCTTCATGTTTTTTACCAGGGTATCAATGTAGAGGATTGGTTACTCTCTAGATACTCCAGAGCATATTGGTTGTCATTATTGACATGAAGTGCAAAGAAAAAGTGGTTCATATCGAAATGAGAGAAAACAAAACCCTCTGTGAGGCCGGGGGGGGGGGGGGGGATTGGGTTGGACATTTCAGAAAAATGTGATCCGACCACAAATTCTTTTCCAATTTCCAGAAGAAGGATGTGACTCAAACAGGCACAAAAAACTGAAATTCTCTCATCAAGCAGAAGTGAGAGAGGATTATCCAGAAGGAAGATGTTAATGAGAAAGAACCAGGTTTTGCTGGTTATCCTCAGTTGTTAGAGTTCAAATTTCTTGAGCAGGGGAGTGTAGTGTTCAATTCCATTGAAATTTAACTCGTTCTTAACACAGTACAAGAATTGAACTTTCCTACCAACCACTATCTTCGATGATCGGTAGGTATTTTTTTCTTGTTGTCTAATTAATTTTAAGGATTTCGATATTTTTCTGTCATTTGCTTCAGTCATTGTTTTTAGGAACGAGCCATGGCATACAGTTTAATACTTCTCATTTTACTTTTTGGCTAAAGCAATCGCATTGAAGCATGACTTCGCAACTCGCCAAGATTCCCGAGCCTTGATTGCGCCCATTGGGCCACCATACGGGTTTCTGGAAAACGGTTGTTTTGGTTTTGAAGTCTTTGATTTTAACATCGACGTTGCAAATAAGCGAAGGAAGAAAAATGACAAAAAATCTCTGGATCAAAACGATTTAGAAATTTTGCGGTCGCTTGAAGCCGGATTTCTGCTCAAAAGATTCGAGTCTGAGAGTGCATTTTGGAAATTTACGGACGAATACCGTCTTATGAATAACGCAAGCAAATGCGTTTTCGAATACTTTAGAAATCATGAAGACGATCCTGTGTTTAAGGATGATGATTCTGTATACAGCAAAATTGGAGAGATAGAAACTGCCTCCAGCGAAGGAATATTTTTACCAATCCATTTTGAAAATTCTACTTGGTCCACGAAATCTGCTTCTGTCATGTACAAATTCAAGAAAGGTGAAGAAGGTCTTTACTTTCTCATGTTTCAAATCTGCTACAAGTCCTTTGCTGCTCACCATGCTGTGATTAGAACGAGCTTTGAAGTGGACTTCCATTATAAGAATAAGGATAAACTTGGCCTTGATTCCTATCTCACAGCCGGGGAAATGCCGCTTCCAATCATCTTCTTTTACTTCTTTATTGGCTACCTAGTTTGCACTGTCATTTGGATTCTTAACATAATGGGAATTCAAAAAGGTCACGAGGGATGCTTCGCGTTACCAGGCGAACGTCCTATAGTTTATGCCATTCACCATTTAATGTCAATCCTACTAATTTTGAAGACGATGACATTGCTTCTTGAAGCAATTCGATACCACTATATACGGATTACCGGATACGCTAAGTTTTGGTCTGGAATGTTTTATGCTATTTCGTTTGTCAAATCGATCTTTTTGTTTACCGTCGTCCTTTTGATTGGGTCCGGTTGGAGTTTTGTCAAACCTTTTCTATCAGGAAAAGAAAAGGTAATCATATTTTTGGTCTTATTGATGCAAATTATCAACAATATTGCAATAGTAGTTTTGGCGTCAGAATCAGAAGGTGAAAACGCATATGATGACTGGAGTGCAATACTTCATATCTTGGACATCTTGTGTTGTTGTGCAGTACTTATTCCCATTGTTTGGCAGGTGAGAAACTTGGAAAACAGTCTTCCTGAAGACGAAGATAGTGAATCAATGGAAAGCATAGTGAATGAGGAAATTGCAGAAAAGCAAAAAACCTTGAATAAGCTCAAGCTCTTCAGATCTTTCTATCTGATTGTTGTTGCATATGTGTATTTTACTCGAGTTGCGGTTTATCTCTTCGCTACGCTGCTTGATTATCGCCATGCTTGGATACGTTATCTTTTCATTGAAACGGCGACACTGGCCTTCTATACAATAATGGGATTTCAATTCCGTCCTATGCCAGAAAATGCGTACCTTGTTGTGAAAAAAAGAGATGACGACGAATTAGTTTTCGAGAGAGAAATCGAACTTCATTACTCACGAAAGCATTAATCAAAATTTGGATCTTCACCGTTATTTATCGTTGAATAAATAGACCATAGCTCAAAAATTTATACTATCTTTGCATATCTGAGAATGGGAGGTGTCATTCAATGCTCTCCGCCTCAATTTTTGAAATGTATAGCTATTACCCCTCTAACCTGTCGATCGAGCACTGTTTATCAATTGACACATCTCTCATGACCGAGAGTAATGCCGTTAAGACATCAAAATATACGTTCTCAATTTTTGAAATGTATAGCTATTACCCCTCTAACCTGTCGATCGAGCACTGTTTATCAATTGACACATCTCTCATGACCGAGAGTAATGCCGTTAAGACATCAAAATATACGTTCATGCTTTTACCTTTTTATTTTTTGTACACCTAATATATAACATCAAAGCATAGCTGTTGGATGCTTCACACAATTCTGCGCAAATAATGCCTATAGTCTAGACTATCATTACTATGGCACAACATTTTTTTCTCTTTCATAGATGACTCTGAGTTAGAGTTCCAGACAAAGTCTGAAAAAAAATGAAAGTAGAAAATATTCCAGGTTTGTTGTAAAATAGAAAGGGGAAACTCGTTACAAGCGTAAACTAAGTTGCCATTAGAAAATTTAATCAATAAGGGAAACGTCTAATTAACATAAAAACTGTTAATCCCAATATCATTTGAAGTAATAGTAGAGTATAACTGAATTCATACAAAAACAGCTTCATTCAAAATTCCTATTGTAAGCATAAAGCAGTTTCTGATGTGATTTTCTGTTAGATTTTTGCAGTAAAGAGGGTACACTTACCTACAATTATTTTTCAAACCAAGAGAATAGTAATCTTTTTCTCGAGAATACTTAATTGCGGCTGGATACATTGAAGCTGCTGGGTAGCTGTACCAACGGGTTGATCTACTACTGGAAGGATGAAAGCTGATCCTTTTGGAGAAGCCTGTGTCTAACTTCAAGTTTTTGGATTTCTTTTATAGAACTGGCGGGTTAATGGTATGGCTGTACTATCAGTATAGAATGTATATCATGTTACCTACGGTCTAGATAAATTCAATATGTTTTCCACATAGTGGACGATGCTTACAAATTCATCAAATAGATGTGCTTTTGTCAGGTTTAATTAAATTCCAGTGATTGACAGCTTAATCCAATACAATGAATTTAACACAAAAAACCGTGTGCCTTCTAAAAGCTTTCAATTCTCTGGTCATGGCTTTACCACCTAAAACGGCATTTTCAATGTCACATGCTCATCAACGAAGAAAATCCAGTCCTGACTGTTTCCATTCCTACTTCTCCTGAATGAGGTTGTCATTAACTGTCTGGAAACTACGGTAAGAAATCTTGCTCAAGGCTCACTTCAAAATTAGGTGGGCATGTGCAAGTAAGTCAGTACGGCGTATCTACAAAATTAGTGGAGTAGCAACTTCGTAAAAGAGACTTCAAGGATAGAGGAAAACAAGAACACTACTCTTTTGATTTGTCTCAAACATTTGCCAATCTCAAGAAAAAAGAGCGTTTAGTTTCTTGCATGTTTTTAGAAAACTCATTTCGTTGTTAAAATGGCAGCCATTTATATTACCAAAACTGAGACCATGCTCCGTTCCATGCAAGGATGACCTTTGCCTTGACAAGGGATTTAATAATTACAAATACCACATCAATGTAGATAATGATACATAAACGTAGTGTAATATTACCTTTTCAAGTGGAAACTACAGAAATACGCGCTTTCCAATGAGAACCCAAAGAAATGGGGGCCAATATGCTTAAAAATGCTCAAAGAATAACTGGAAATCAACCTTCAACAAACTCTGGAAAATCTTGCTCATATCTTTCATGACAAAGTTTTTCATGGTGACCAAATCACTTGATGCGTTACTAGTTATACTTACTCTTCAAAGCACCAATGTGCCAGTTTACTTGGAAGCTGGGTTTACCTCAAGCATTTAATATTGTTTGCATTATTTGTGCTGCCTTGAGCACCTTGCGATAAAATAATAGACGTGTTTCTTGACATCAGGAGTTACGTTGACCGATTGATACTAAGAATCTCTCATAGCCATGTCTCAATTGATTTATGCTTCAGCAAGGAAATGGTGCACACCAAAATGGATGTCGATGTTCTATATTCATAATTAAAGAAGATAACACATTAAGATATAGGAAACACATTGAATTAAGCTAAAAAAGACTAATTCAGGAGATTTCATTTCTTACCAACATTCGGAGACGTCCATTGGTGCTAGTACATGCTAATATACATAATGAAGATACCAGATATATTAGCATATCTAAAGCAACAACAACTGAAAATGAGAATGGCTGCTGTTTTTCGTGTTTTTTTATTATTTCTGCAAACAACATAGTTTTTCTACCTCAATCTCAGATAGAGGATAGGCTTAGAAGTCATTTCCTAATCTAGGTTATGGATCTTCTATTAAAATCTTGTAAGGAGTTGGAACGTTTAAGATTCAAATAAGTTTAAGATGGTGACATCAAAACTAGATTCCCTTTAGTTTCCGAAAAAAACATTATTCATAGCTAAATTAGTTAAAGAAAATCTCAATATTGTGCAAATGCGAAAGAGGGATAAGATGGAAAATTAGACATACCAGGGAATAATGCATATAGTATCTTTACCTCTATTTTCATTAATAGCAAGACTTAACGGCTCCGTTACAGCTATGATAATATGCCTCAGAACCATTAAAGTATTATCTATTGTTTCATACACTTATACCATATGGCGACCTTTTGGATTTGAGAGGATTTAAAATGCAATAGAGAATCGGAATTTGAATTAGCTAAAAAATAATGTGATTACAAAGAGTATTCAATTATAGCATTGAAGCCGCTTGGGAGTCTACTTTTTTTCGGACTAAAATCCTTCGTTCCAGTGTTGATTTGTGTCTTCTTGGAAAGCTAGGATGCAAGGTAGTGCTTCGATATTGATTGATAGTGTTAAATTGATTTGCGATAATCGACATAGCCTTCAAGCCAACAAATGAAGATGCATTCCATAGAATACATGTAGTCATATATATATATATATTCTGAAATGCATTAATATTTTCAATTTGACAAATTGGTTTATAGGATTTAATTTGAGAACTCTTTTCTCGACAACTTCACAGCATAATTAAGCGGTTTTGATGTATTTCACCTGAATCAAGGTCCAAAAGTCTCTGAATAGGAACAAAGATATGGATCGAGTCTCACAGCGTAAGCTACCAGCAGTCATGATTTTCATTTCTTAAACACCAAGTAGTTTTCCGCTTCCATGACACCAACCGCTCTTGCACAATCTGACCAGTACTTTTTCCCGCCATGACCGGCAGACGCCTTAGCACTTTGAAAGGCCTGAAATTGCTGCTTGAGATCTTCACCAATTGTTTCACAAGATATAGTAAAGTGACTAGCTGCCATATTTTGGGCCGCTTGGTATAATGCACGAAGTGAGGAAGGGTAGTAAACTGCCCCTTTAGGACGATTTCGTGGCGGCAGTGACGCACATCGTTTACATCGAATACCAACTTGCCCCAGATGGATTTCCCTCCTTCTTCCATGTGATATAGCCTGAATTTCTTGAGGACCAACTTCAAAATACTCTATTTGCTTCCGCAACAGAATTTGATGATCTGATAGGAGTTCGTCGTCGCATCTCATGTAAAGATCCACAGCCGAATGTTGTTTCTCGTCATCACCAATACCAGTGGGTAAATGCGCAGCAGTCATCGAGGTAGGCGAAATCCATGCAGTCCCCCCAGTTAATGTAGATGGTTCAATCGATATGTGATGGTTCACTGGCTGAAAAATTGATGGGTTAGATAATGCAAGACTTGAAGGATAAAACAGGGAAGAGTTAACTGTAGCTCTTGGAATCATAACAGATGCTGCAGGATTTTGGAGGAAAAGAGACTGCTGTTGATGTCGAATACGCGCAGCAGTTTCGAGGATTTGGTGTTGCGCAATAAGGGCTGCTCTACGAGCTAGCGCTGATCCTGCTCCTGACAAAGCACCTTCTACGCAATGTAAGTGCAAGGCATAAAGACGGGTTAATTATTGTGAATCAGAGCACATACCCAATAAACTTTGATTTGCTCCAAGAATCGAGGTGCTCCTATTATCGGATAATCCGGTTCGAGGTCCTTGAAGCAGTAAACTACGAGCATGGTCAATGTTGGACAATGATGTATAGGATGTTTGAGCATCCCTCATAAAGCCAGCGCTTGTTCTAGATGTATCAGCAGCGCTCGTCACAACGCATTTCTCCGTGTAATCAGGCTTTCCGAGCAGTGTCATCTTACTTTCTCCAACCTTTAAGGTTACAAACCCTTCATCCAGTAAGCCTTCAGGCTTCTCAATGTTGTCATTTCCTTTCGCTTTCTTAGCAACAAGTAAAGCCTTTTCATCTTCCCTCTTACGCTTCATATCGGTGGCAAAATCATGACCTGTTGAAAGATCGCCGGTGCTGTCTGTATTCATCGCAAGATAACACAATAACATCAACAAAAACGCACTTTATTTACTTGATCTTCGCGTAAATATACTGAAAGCGGAGAATGCCAATAGTATACGATTGGACATACAGTTTTGTTTGCTTGATGAGTCAACCGATTGCCTTCCAAACACTCTGAAGCCCCTTTCCTAAGCATGAAATTTAAGGGCACTAGGTCTGGAAATCTGTTATTGCCTACATATCGATATCGAACACATGGCATGTAATTTAATTATAAAAACCTATACAATTTTTTTTCAGATTTCAGATTGTTTCGAAGGTAAGTAGACTTCATTACTGATTTTTGTCGCATATGGAATAAACATTACGGTTACGACAGATGGTATACATTCAGAGCTCCGTAGTTGAATTCATATGGGAACAAAAGAATCGGCAACCCTTAAAATAAGTATGGTCATAGTAAACCTTTCTGCTATTAAAATCTTCATAGAATTCTACTCAACATTAAATGTCCCAGCGGAAGCCACAGACCAGAGCATTTCAAGACAGTAAGTCACGATTTACATATCCAGATGCTGTCGAAGCTGGAAAATAGATTGAGAACCGTCTAGAGTTACGTGTACTCATGACGTCGCTGTTTTTTAACTTGAAGGAATCAAGAAATCAAAAGGAAAAAGAGCAACTCCAAGTTCTTCACTCGTCGATGCTATACTTCACTTCTGGATTCGTCATCATGTTTCAAACGTTAAAAAAAAGAGGGAGAAAAAAAGGAACGAGTGGGTTGGATTAAACTACTCTGTTCCTACAGTAATGTTAACTTGCCATTCTGCTCCTTCATTACTGTGTAAATCACAGCTTGTAATATTGCTTCGATTATTACGAAATGTTGGTAGTGGTATCACTGGTTTAGATGAAACCGATTAATTCTAATATTCAATAACAACTAATTTTTAGCAGTTTAAACGAAAGGTTCTAGATATCCTCTTGTATTGAGTTAAGTTGTTATTTTCCAAGCTTATACACCATTCTATCTGACAATTTAGCCCATTTTGAGAATGCGTGATTTCAAGGCTACCATAGTTTACAGGAAAGACAATGAAATCATCAACATGGAGTGAGAATGTCTTAGCTATGGCAAGAAGCTTGGTTATTGAGGATATTTTATTTGGTAAGGTCACTATCCCAAAAGACTAATGAAGAAGTCAACCAGTAGAGATGAAGGAAAGAGGATGATCAAGATGTTCAACCTTAAAGAGCTAGAATACATGAAATTGATGCTATTTATCAGCGTTAAGACAAGAAGTGATAACGTGGCGTTCAACATGGAAAAAGGGTACAAGAACTAGGATTCTCCAGAAGATAATGCCACTATGGAATGGGAAAGATTGAAGAGTAAGTCTGGTCCAACCTCAGCACAGAAAGGATGTTCTGACAGAGCTCTTTAAGCAAAAGTGAATACCTTGATTCTTGGATTGCTACTTTAGAATGAAGTTAGAAGACATGGGATCAGCAATCACAGATGATCAATGTATGGTTTGTGTGCTTAACAATCTGTCCAATGAATATAAATGTAAGTACTTGAATGGTGCAACTCAAGCAGACTACAAGGAAAGGTCAATAGTAAAAAAACGTGTCCCTCATACCAAGTTATTCTGCTTACAGGTGTTAATAAAGAATGAAAAAGAGGATTGGAATCATGTAGTGTATAGAAAAAGTGGTTGCGATGGAAATTTTTAGTATCACAGGCTTCATCTGTAATAACTGTCACATAATGAGAAAGCGACCGTTCGTACACAATTGCCTATTTGCAGTAGTAATCCAGAATTACAATAAGCAAATAAAATCAAATGATCAATCGCAATTATGTTAAGATGACTTTGCAGCAACTGCTTCTTGTACGCCACTTTGACATACACTAAGGAGTGCACCATACATGTTGCTACTTTATTGACTTAGATGTCTCTTCTCAAGCTCTTTGCACTTTAAGTGCCAATTAAGAAATATGATTTTCATAATCTTGGATTGCCTTACTTTAGTCTTAATTTATCATGCCTTTTAAAAAAGAATATTGTTTACATTTCGGGTACCCAGGTATCTTTGGCAAAGTTTCACAGACCCTTACAAGTTTCTTTAACGATAGGGCATCCAGGTTTATTTGACAAACGTTTTTAGGTCTCAATTCAAAATAATTGAAATTTCTCTGTAGCGCAGCTTCCATATTGCCTCCATCATAATCTTACTATTGTGGAGGTTAACTATCTCAAAATGGAAAAAGTCATACTTTTGTCTCAACCTTTTTGATCCATCATGTGAGAACTGTCATTAAGGTGTTCAAACAATATATTCACTAATTCCACAGTGATACATTGACTTTTCAAGAGCTATTTTTATAACATTCCCTAGCTGGTTTAAATTTTGCCACAGCTTATTGAACAGTGCAATTATTTCTCTTTGCCCTAAACACACCTTTTTTAGCCGAATAGTTAATCTAATGATATATTTTTGGAATTAACTTGCTTATGCAGAAACATCTTCTTTGTATCATTCGCGGGATTATTCCCAATTCTGATGTAGATAGGAGGGTGGAACAGTATATTTCATTGCTGGCAGTAGTAGATGTATATTATATTAGCTTGCTGAAGTCCCATACTGTTGTGAATGCAGTATTTCTCGAATTCATCACTACCTCCTGTAATCCTTTCTGTTGAGACTCCGTTGGCTTTCCTATAGATATCAGATTTCCTAACCCCTTGTGGAAGGTATCGATTGAAATATGCTTGATTTATGAATCTCCCTTAGAGCTAAGGTGCACTTTTGTGATGCTCAATAACCGTTCTCTCCCATGGTTCAAACTCCAAATCTTCATGATAGAAGATACATTTTTGACTGTTAACGTTTCCACTATTTTGAGTATCCCTGACAGTATTGAGAGTCATGGTTCTATCTCTCAATTCTAAACTATGATTTTGATAGTGATGACTATTCATGTCATGAAAAAATCTGTTCTCAGTCAGGTCTCCTTATTTATTAAGATGACTTATTTTACTCCAGGAGCTATCTTGTTGAATACCTGCAATAAAGTGCTGGATATAGGAACGCTCCTATCTAAGGGATGTTAATGCTGCCTTGGACAGTGCCTAGTATTTGCATTATGCCATACGTCTGAGTAGGACTAATATAATAGCGGAGATTTCTCTTTTCTATATTTGACACTCCAATTATGGGCTTTCTGAGTATAAGCTTTGTTTTAACGTCTTGATGAAATGTATATCTTTGGTAGAATTGTACTGGAACTTGAGTTTACTCTAGCCGGTGTAAATTTCTGTATCCGGTCTAAATATCTGTATGACTTAGACCGTTATATCCAACTCAACTCTGTGCTTGAGTGCCACTTCCGGCGCTCATCAGCTGTTTTCCACAAGTTGTCATCCTTTCGGAACCAGCTCTTTGCAAAACTACAGCTCTTTGAGTGCAATTAGCAGCTTCACAGGCTGCAATTGTCTTCTACCATCTTCAAGTTAAATGACAGCTGTACTTCAGGTTTCTCAGGAATCAATTCTTTTCAGCCAATTTTCAAATTTTATTGGAAGCTCTACTACAGACTTCACAGGTCACAATTGTTAGACGTTTCGACCGTTGTGCTAGCATAATCTCTTCTTTGACTCATAACAGCAAGTCATCAAAGGTATTAAGGAAATCTGATGCAATTGCCTTTAAGGCAAAATAATGTATCACGAGCTCATGCCAAATCCAAGTATTGAAGAGTGCTGTAATGAAGTAAAAAAACAAATATATAAAGAAACACAAATTGTTTTACTGAACATATTATTGAAAAAACAAATATCCTAGCAACTTCAAATGCAAGGAATGCTGTCAGATCAGGATTTTTTGTTCTTAAGCTGATAACTAATTTTTGGAAAACAATGGGATCTGAGATGAACGTTAATCATTACATTATCACTGCTGTAATGAAGGTCTTCTTGGTTTCAATGTTATCTCAGAGGAGATCTCAGTTGACATGGGGGAGATAATGAAAGAAACAAAGATTGTGACATTAAGATACGAAATTTTATAATGTTTGGTGATGGAAAGGCCATGGAATACTGTAAGAATAGTAACTTAGACATTGAGCTAACAGATAGTATGCACCCCAATCATTGTTACAGGTATAATTCCCCCTTGAACTTTGGAATAAATTGGAGATATCTATCAAGATAAAGAATTAATTAAGAATTATGACCAAATTACTAGTAATAGAGCGGAAATGCACGATTATTCACTCCCTAATGAATCAAAGATCAGATCCCCACATGGTACATCATGGATAAACGGTTAATGCTAGAAAAAGTTTGTAGATAAGCAAAAGGTCACAGCGAAATTGAAATTAATGGATCGATGTTTAAGTATAAGTAATTTAGCTTGCTACAATGTTAGGCATCAGAAAAGTAACTCTGTCGTTTCTGCTTAAGAGCAGCGTTTTTCTCAATATCTTCACGCAACAATGCATCTGCATCAATGTCATCTGCATCACGATACTCCTCAGGAAATCTATATATATCAGCCCAAGACATTCCTTCAGAATCGGGAGAAGAAGCCTTCATCAGTATATCAATATACTCTGCCATAGTCTCGCGAATTAATTGACCTGGTTGAGTCTTAGTTGGATCCGGTTTTTCGCAGACCATTCCCCAATCCTGTGCACCATACGAGTGATTGTAGAAACGAAGCGTTCGGAAGGTATCAGAAATAATTTCACGGTTTATTCCACGCTTTTCAAGTATTTCTATTTTTTCCATGTCTACATAGTTCTCCCATTGATTAAGAGTTTCCAATAACTCAGATTCCGTTCGAAAAGATTTGATTTCAGGAGGCGATAAAGTAATTGGATTCTTTTCCTCTTTCACCATGCATGCGCTGATCACTCCCTTACCCCACGAAAAAAGAGAGTTGGTGGACTTAAGAAACTCCTTAGCTTCACCTGGCCGGTCAAATCCAACGTATACAATACCAGTACGGGAGTTCTGTTGGCAGACAGCAAATTCAACAGAACCGGTGACATCGCGACGGTCGGTGCTGTAGGCTTGGAAATAATTTGAGATATACTCTTTTGTAAAACTATCGTCCACATTTCTTAATTGTATCGTTGCAGCATGACTTTGGAAAAACTTAAGGGAGGGAACATCGCAATCAACAAAGAGTTTATCGATGGATTTTTTGTACATCTGCGATTTATTGGGCCCTGTGAAACCAGCGAATACAAGCTGACGTCTAGCTCGGAAAAGCTGTACTTTGTGATGACCAAGTTGAGTCAAGTGCTGATGTAGAGAGGTCGATTCTATTGCTGAGTTGGCCAGATCTGCTGATTTCATGCGGATAAGAAAAGCTTTTGGTCCGATCTTTTTTATGTCGTCAGCGCTAATAGGTCCAAACTCAGCCCCAAGTTCCGTGTCGACAGGAAAGAGGATATATGCTAATTTCCGATCGGACATGTTTGCGGGAACATTTTCAATTTTAACAACAGGAGTACCCTTCTCAAAGCCGGTTTCTTCTTCCTCGTCGACTTTAAAGATTTTCCATGGAAGATGAAAAGTATCACACTTGAAGTTTTCATCTAAAAGGATTTTATAAAACTTTTCTTTATCAGCATATCCAACAAAAGCTGAAGTCATGGAGACAGGGGCAACAGAGGCAGATGGTACTTTGAGTATTGCCGCAACTATTTTCGAAACCTCAAGGCGATGCAGTGGGTTTTCTATATCTCCGATTTCACCTTCAGGTGAGACAAAGTGAGGTAATCCTGAAAGGAATATAAAACGCTTATGTGACTTAATGAATTCAAGTGGTGGTTGTGTCCTATTCTTAGGATAGACTGGTTTGGGGGTACGGTGAGAGTTTGGATGATGATTATAACGAATAACTTCAGCAAATGTAGCTGGGTGATTTTCCATAGCCTCATGGAATCCGTCGATACCCGTAGATTCGACTTCCAGAGGTAACAATCTGTTTACTAGTTTGGGTGGAAGGTCATCAAATACTCTTAAATCGGGATCGAGAACGTCACGGAAAAAGCCGGTAGATGGTGTGAAGTTGGGATCTCTCCTTGAAAAATCTTTTCTGTAAGGGGCAATATCTTCCGTGCCATCGATCACATAATCCGGAAACTGAGGATCGTATGATAAAACATGCGTTCCATCTTCATCTTTACTCACTGCTGGGTGATTATCGGGATCAAATCCACCAGTATCGATTTCCTCGTATTCATCTTCATCGTCTACAAACTTTGGCTTCTGAAAAAAATACTCATACTCGTCTACTTCTTCGCCTGATTGTGTGGAATAGCTTCCAAGGCGACCTAATACTCCTTGTGTATTATATTCATTAATGTCATCCACCTCAGGACCAAGACTATCACCAAGCTCGATGTCTAACGCTACAGAACTTCCAAGCACTCGATGTCCTTTTGCTTTTCGAGCTGCCAACTTTGGAATGCCCGAATCATGTTTACCCATCATAATTCCTTTAGCCGCAGGTTCTAAAAACCTCTCCGCAAAGTTTTGATTCCTTGGACGTTCGTATTGACGCATTCTATTCACAGGAATATTTTGACTTCTTCCCACGGCTGCACGGGGGGGGATTCCAGATTCATTGTTCCCTATTGTCCTAAAATCATAACCTCGACCCCGACCATCTCCACGTCCACCGCTTGCGCCGAAGCCACGATCATCTCCACGTCCTCGGCCTCCGCCAACACCACGACCATCTCCACGCCCTCGGCCTACGCTCGCACGACCATCTCCGCGTCCACCACGTGCGCTAAACCCACGACCATCTCCACTTCCGCCGCCACGACCACCTCCACTATGTGCGCCATAACCAGGCCCTGCCCTTTGACCAGTTGATAATAGTCGTAAACTATTTAATGTAGTAGAACGACGATGGGATAGTCGAGTCCACATTGTTCAGCTCTGTGACAAATATAAATTATAAACGTAGTCTTGTAGAGTAGAGTTACTACCGGTATTTACAGAGATTTTGTGAGGTTGACGCTGCTTTAAGTCTGTTTGTACGTCGGGTATTCTTTTTCATAGGATTTATCTCCACTGTACCATCATCACAAGACATCCTCACTCATCAAACTTCATGGGAACCTTTTTAACTAAGGTGACAACTTTTTCTTTGAAACTGAGAATACCTAGCTCACCAAGACAACCAGGACCAATAATAAAGCCATGGGTAGATGACAGCTTGTTATCAAAGGGAAAGAAGTGTTGTGCAGATGCAAGTTATTGTGTTGAAGGCTAAGGAAATAAAATATATCATTCCAGAAATAAAGCAAGACTTAATGGATGAGACAAAGTTATAGTAGGCATGTCAATAAGACTAAGTATAAAAAAAATAATCTATCAGCGATCTGGTATTATTCTGTTTAGAGTGTGCCTGCAAACAACAAATTGACACATTCTTCAAAGGTGGAGGAGTTACAACGAATGCAGACGCGCCACGCACAGTTGATGCAATATGTAAGCATACATGCCATTCATTCTATCATAAATCTTGAGTTTCCTATGATCTCTAGGCTTATTGTTTCACTTTCATGAAAAATGCCATTACATCCTTGTTGAAACTTTCCGTTGGATTCATTTCCAGGGCTTTGGCTTCCTTATTCATGGTTCTTTCAAGAGTATATTCTTTTTTCTTGTTTTCATTGTATTGTATCACCTGCGAATCTTACTTACATGTCATTTGGATAAGCTTGATAAATCCAAAAGACTTCAGCAATAGTCTTCCCCACGACCCTACAGCCTCCATAACTTCCATTCAATCTCTGAGATGATTGAGTCTCAGGTTTAAAGTCTACACTATTGAAGCGAACTTTGGATTTGAAGGGCATGTTGATTTCCCGGTCAAAAGAATATCTCAAATTTTGACCCTTCTATCTAACGTAGAATATAACATCTATATTTCCCATTACAGCAAGTATTGCTTCTATGATATTGACTGCAAACATGATGTTTGCTTGCTTTCTTATCTTATTGACTGAATCCCATGCCTATACTCTTGTTCTGTTTTCATAGCATAGTTTCTTTCTTTTTGTATCTCTCTGCTACAGGAGACGTGTGCTGAGCTAAGTTAACATGGTTTCTTTAATTGAATCCATGTTGCCCCTTAGTTTTGTTGATTTTGCACTAGTTTTTTTTCATCAATTAATTTTCTTCTTACTTTTTTCCTTTATGACTCAACTTTTGCTTCCTTGATATTTGACATGTCATTGTCTATAGTCACATCATGTCCTTATTAATATACAATGGAAATTCTGATGACCCAACTACGGATGAGATTTTGCAGTCAAATAGACATCTGTTTGGCTAGGCGAGAAAAAAAGTGAATAAAGTGTCTCAATATTATCCTCTTTCTAATATCCGAATGGTTTGTTTTCCTAAGATCCTCAATAATCTTTAAGTCTCTTGTACGCTTTTGTTGATCCGGTTGGGTAATCTAGAGAAACTTCTTCTATATTTGTCGTTTTCCTGTGGTGTAACGAATTCCACAATCCTCAATTTGCTTGGTTCCTTCTATTTCTTCCCATCGCTTCAATGGATCTTCGTTCCCGATGATGAGAGAATCATGTGGTTCATTTAGCATATCGATGCGAACTCCCAGGTCTCGCACAAGTTTACACAGAATTGTAGAATTGATCGCCTCCTCAAGCACTTCATATTCACCTCCTTCAATATCAATCTTGATAATTACATGGCCTCCAGGAAGTGTTACTTGCTCTAATAATTTGGTTAGTGTTATTCCCATGACTTGAGCAACATGCCTCTCTTCAGATTTCACGACATCAACATGAGATCGAATCGTGCTCGAGCCCCAATAATTTTCGACATGGTTGACTGTATCGAGGTATAATGATTTGGGGGCATTTACACTCGCTGCGACGTGTTCTGTAAGAAAATGAATATGACGAACGGGTCTGGGTATCATGTTCATCACATTTATTTCTTGTTGACGAAGTAGAGAAGTAAATATAGGATTTCCTTCTACTCCGTAAAAACAATAATCTTCTGGAAAGACTTCAGTCATATTTTTCTTCGCGATCTTATTATATTCGTTATATTCCGTAATTACCTCACGTACCCATTTGGAGAGAAGCCACTTCATTAGGTTTCCCTTGTACCCGTTGTAGTACCCAGGTCCGATGTTTCCTGTTGTGGTGTTGAAGATGTGGTGGAGTTTTATGCCTTCACCAGTTTTCCTAGTAAGTGCACCCGAATCAAACTCTGGAAGGAAGGAATCAACCATTTTGTGCAGAGAGTCTCCAACATTTGAACCCAGATCGATAAAAACATGTTGACACTTGCGAAGGTTGAATATTGTATACCCACTTGTGGCCAATTGTCGTGTTTCGTCCCGGTGTTGTGTCATTTGTGGAATCGATGCTGCTTTTTCAAATGAACGACGCCATTTGCGAACATAAGCAGAATTCTTCTTGGCTCGTAGGTCATCAACATCGGCAAGAGATTGATCTTCTGCTCCTTTTTTGGAACTATGTTTGTCACAAATCTCGCCACCATGTAGACTTAACTTATTCTCCTTTGAATTCTGCTGCGATAAACGGAATTCCTTCCAAAGCTTTACTAACTCTGGATCTATTTGTCCCAGTTGTCTCTCGACATCATCTAAACTCGGCGTTGCTGTAGATCGCACCCAATTCAGTGACGCTGTAAGAATCAAAATAATCACCAGGATTATTATGAGGAAGGAAATAGGACTCAATGCCACGATTCGCCTTTTTGAGTTGATGAGAACCATTCAATAGAAAATTGTCGTCCTTTCAATGATTATTTATGTGTTGCGGAAGAAGTATTTGGCATGGTCAAATTGTCCCAAAATCTCAATCTGGAATTATTGCACGTTGGTTACCATTTCTGTTTCGCGTCACTTAGCAGAACAGTATGTAGTGATGTCAAAGGTAACAGTCATGCTAACTATTTAGCTATCAATGCGTCAATGTTGAATGTTAGTTAGCACATCGGTTAAACTCTCAGTTAACTATCAAGGGGGGAAGGAAGGACGAGACAAAGAAAAGGTGAAATTTTAGCGATGTCATACAGTTTAGATTTCACGATTCCTAATTTAGTATCAATAATTTTACGTTGAATGTTTTGCCCATTGTTTAAGCTCTGATCTAACTTTCATTTTTCAACTGAACGGCGAGGCCAAGAAAGGAATGGAAAAGCAATAGGAAGAAGAGGGGAAAGAAGGACAAGAAAATGAAGATGTGAAATTTAAGCAAAGAAAATGAAAGAATGGGATTTGTAACAAACTCATTGGTCCAGAGAAAACTGCAAAAAAGCAAAGACTAAGTACCATGCAAAAGATGCTGTTGGTGTGTACTGCACACAGTGTGAGCAATGTATTCCATTCAGTGTATCAAATCCTACAAATATAATTAGACACATGGACAGTGCGCATTCAGATTTAATCCAGCAGTACCGAGAAACAGGGGAGAGGAATAAGATGAAGGGGAAATTGGTTTGAATGCAAGTACTCATCATTTCCCTACCAAAGCAGAGCAAAGGGAAAAGATAGCATCCATATCAGATCATAAGTATATGCCGTTACTGTCAACTTTGTGGACGTGTTCAAGTTTGAGACCATCTATGGTTACTGAAGATGAGTACCTCCAGAAAATGATATCATTTTCCTCATCTGTGAATGGTGCACAAAGCTTCCTGTCTTGGATATCTCAATAGGAAGAACATCATGCCTTTGCACATGTGGATGCAGCAATATATCAAAGACATTATACACAAGTCAATGGAACACTTTGCATGCACAAGTGACATTTGGTCTTCCAAAAATCTGATGGCATTCATGGCTCTGACTATCCACTTTCTCACTGAGGATTTCAATGATGCCTTTCACGCTGTAACGTGAGCAGATTGAAGGAAAGCTAACTGGTCATTTTATTCAAGATTGTATGGAGAAAGCCTTTGACAGATGTGAGCTAGATGTGGCAATGATCTCTATGATGTTAAGGGATACTATGTCTAACATGGTCAAAGCTTGTACAGGCTGGGGAATACCTTACTTTCCCTGCATAGGGCATTGTCTCCACCTCATTGTTACTAATGATTGCTGGTGATATCAAATCCATTGATGACACTGAAATGATTAAAAATATGGATATAAGTGATAATGTCTTTGAAGATTCTGTTCATATTTGGTCATCCAAAGAATGTCTGGTAAGAGTTTGTAGTGTGGTAGATGATTTTTGAAGGGCTACTGTGTTCCTCAAAAACACAAGCAAGTGCAAAGAGATATTGAGTAAGATTCAAGTTCTTCAATCAATTCAAAATTTACTTTTGGTTAAGCGGGATGTGCGCACAAGATGGAACTCAATGTATCACGTACTCAAGCAAATAGATCGTACAACAATTTGAGCAAACTTGATGTAAACATACGTTACTTATCCACTTTATTGCATTTAATACCTATTTTGTTAGGTTGAGAGTTGTGATAATTATCTTGATAGTATAGGTTTACGAATTGGAAAGATAACGTTAACGTTAAATTATCTGAAATCTATACGTTGACAACACTAACAGTAACGTAGAGTCGCAGTTTATGGCTGTACACCAGTTTTTGGCCGAAAATGAAATCTAGCCAATAATGTGACGAATAAAAAAAATAAAGGATTTTGATTGGATAAATTTTGTAGTCACCAGGTTTTGGCCGATTTCACAAAATCATGCTGAGGAAAAAGGTTTACAGCCAAGAAGACTTAGATGAAGCTGTTGAAAAGTATCTGGAGGGTATGAAGCTAAGAGCTGTATGTAAAGCATTACCCAATGTTCCCGAGAGAACCATTACTCGTTTGGCAAAGAAGAAAAGAGATGGAATTGAAGCAAAAAGGCCTGGACCTCCGCCTA
>CAAAJI010000025.1:177329-195546 GCA_900642245.1 Fragilaria radians
CATGCAGTGTCAAGGGTTCCCTGTCTCCAGGGATGCCATACTTATCAAAGTGAATGAACTCTTTCATTCAATGTTTGGGAGCACACGTCAAGTTGGTTCATTGAAACGTGGATGGTTGAACAGATTCATGGAACGACATCCAATATTGTGCTTGCGAACTGCACAAATTGTCAAACGTGTCAGAGCAGAGGCCTCCAAAGAAGGTCTCAAAAATTTCTTTTGGGAGCTATCTAAGCATTGTATTAAGCGCAAGATCACAAGTGACAGAGTATTCAATATGGACGAAACTGGATTTTGTCAAAACAGCAAGACAAAAAAAGTTGTGGCTGTGCATGGTTCCAAGAATGTTTGGAGCAAGCGGGCAGATTCCTCATTCCATTTGACAGTTGTTGCATGTGTTGGAGCCAATGGATTTGCAGTCCCTCCACTTTTTGTTGTGCCTGGACAGCGTCTTTTACGGGACATGATGGATGGATGTGATATACCTGGTGGTTCAGTTACAGTGGCACCAAAAGGATTCATGAATGCACGTTTGTTTGAGAAATGGTTAAGCCATTTTGATTCAGCTGTACCAGAAACAATAAAGAGGCCATTGATATTGGTATATGATGGTTACAGCAGTCATTTCAATGAAAACATTGTTACCAAGGCAATAAGCCTCAACATTATATTGGTTTTATTGCCTGCAAATGCTACCCACCTTGTGCAACCTTTGGATATCGCTGTGTTCAAGCCATTTAAGACAATTATGAAAAGAATTTTGGATCAACGAATGATAGAAAATGCAATTGTATCAATCTCAAAAAAAAGCTGCAATTGAGGTCTCTTCCATCGCATGGGCTGAGGGAATTCAAGCCAAGAAGAAAAATATAATATCTGGGTTTGAAGCCAGTGGAATTTGGCCATTAAATTTTACAGCAATACAAGCAAGACTCAAGCTCTTTCAAGATGGTGGTGTTAATTTGACAAAGGTTGAGGCTGCACCATGGATCACTAGCCGTGAGGTTGTACGAACTCAAATCTTGCTTCTCCCACCAGCCATTGACAGAGTTCCCAAGAGACGCAAAACACTAGATGTCCAAAACCGACTCCTTAGTAGAGACCAACTCAATAAATATCTAGTTTAGACAGTTATGTCAGAAAATATATCTCAATACATACCTGAGTTTTCAAATTCTTTCTTAAAATGAATTGAATAATGCATGTATGAAATCCAGCCATAAACTGCTGATCATCTTTCACATCCTTTGTTTTTGCCCAACTTTAAGCATCGATATCTGAATGCAGAAGTAATTCTTATGCATGCCACATACATCATTCATTAAACAATGATGTTATATATCTATTTGTATACATGCCTCACTTACAAACGCAAAATTGTGTGCAAACTATCCCTTTTCCTTAAGGGTACGATTTCCGGCCATAAACTGCGATTTTACGTTATGCCAAGTTTTTGAAATGTTTGTACGTACGTCGTCCGACTTGAGTTGTTATAAATTGAATATATGTGATTGAGACATAGATACAGCTCTTCTGTTATGTATGCATGTATTTGACTAAGACCTGGGTATCCTCCTTCATTCTCGAATAAGATTCTATCGAAATCCATGTCATGGCTAGTGCTGCGCATTCATCAATAACCGAAAATTGTAAGCAGATGCACTATTCTGTGCAATATAGACATGTTGATAATGGTTGTAATAAGTGTTGAGAAGTAGTCTCTTCAGTTAACAAAGATGAAGGGAAAAAGAGGATAACTTGAACAAACAAGTCGAAATAAAGGTTGTGACTAATTTAAAAGATTAATCTAATGCTGACTCATAAGTTGATGACACACATATTTTCGAATTCTTGATATCCCTATTGGATAAACCCTAAACATATAAACTAAGTCTTGAATGAACGTCAGGGATATTTCCAATAAATAAGTATAATAGCTACCGTCTTCCCCCGATTATAACAGAATTGTGTTATGGTTGAATAGAACACAACCCTTGTGCTCTATTTGAAAACAGCACAATTGTGTTTTATTCGGGGGTATGAGTAGCAACGTTTTGATTGGTCAGGATTGCACAGTTACTGTCTTTTTAATTTTTTGTATTGTTCTGACGGAGATGGCATCAGAGGGAAGGAATTACTCTTTGAAAACAAAATTGGATATAATCAGACCATATGAAAAAGGAGTAACTGGAAAAGCTCTTCTAGCCATAGCAAACGCAAATGGAATAAGCATTGAGACATTGCGAGGGTGGGTTAATAAGAGAAAAGAATTTGAAGCAGCATTGTTAAATGCTGATGCTGAAACTCGAAAGGCAATACGTTTAAATGGTGGTGGGCGTCCTGCAAAGTATGCAGAATTGGAAGAACAATTGCATAGTGGGTATTAGAAGAAAATGCAAAGGGTCTTCGTGTTAAAGATCACTATATTGAACAAAAAGCAGTTAAAGAGCTCCACCCTGAAGTGCAGGCAGGGGTAGAATTTAAAGCCTCCACAGGATGGCTCTCTAGTTTTAAAAATAGAAAGCGCCTTGTTTCTAAAAGACAAACCTCATATCGATTTATTGAAAAGAAAGTTATTCAGATTAAGAACATTATTAATATGGACCAAGTACCCAGATATTTAGAAATTGAGCCAAAATCAACAATAACAACTAAGGGAAGTCGTGAAGTATTGATGCGTAAAGGGGGAACTTCCCACAAGGGTTTTTCGGTCACATTTGCCATTACTGCTGATGGTGTTATGCTACGTCCACATATTTTTTCGGGAACAAAATAAGCCAGCAGTCCTCATTGATATTCTTGTTGATGTGAATAAGACTGGAATGTGGAATGATGACATACTGCTTGATTTTACAAAATCTGTTGTCCTAAGTCGACAGGAAACAGCTTTTTATCGTGTTCCAGTTCTCTATGTTATAGATACATATGGTGTGCATCTTAACCTTGCAAAATGAAAGATTCTTGAAAAACATAATGTGTTTGTTGCCATTGTACCTGACGAGCATTCTGCAACCCTTGGATACTGCCATAAACCGCATCTACTAAGCAATCTATCCAGCTTGTTATGATACATTGCCCAAGCCTTTGAGGATAAATGCCTACAAACCAAAGATGGAAATCCCAAAGAAGCATCATATTTGGTAGTTAGCAGATGGACACTGGATTGGATTAAGACGATGACACAGGAGTGCATTTGAAATTCATTAACAATAACAGGATTGGTTCCAAAATGTGACTTTGAACTGGTCAAACTACATCCGCCTCTAAAAGCACTCTTTGAAGCTACATGTTGCCAAAAAAATTGGAATGCGCTGTACGGCGAACTTTTGAGCAGTGATTTTGAATTAGAAGTTGGTACTCTAGAAGCTCCTGAATGGTTTCTCCCTGAAAATGGATCTTCAACTCTGTTTGAGTGTTTGAATCAATAGCTGAATGACAGCAGCATTAGTTGGAAGCATTATCGAGATCAACATGTTGCATACATGAAACAAGATGCGAATATTCAAGATATTACTGATTCTGCATATTTTGATTCATTGCTCAATGATGATTGCAGTGGTAGTGAATTGGAGATTCATTCAGCCTCTTCCTTGCACAACTGGAGTATTGAAGTTCATGATATCAATACGCAATCTGTTTTTACATATGCAGTTGAATATCCCACTGTGAATGCTGTTTTAGCCAAATCCGGTGACTACTACGCAATTAAAATGCTGGATAACTAAGGTAGTCTTATATTCAAACACAACACAATTGAGCTGTATAAAAAAGGTGTTATATTCAAACACAAGTCTTAATGTTTTCAATTTCTGCGTTATTCATAAAACTTAAATATAACACAACTAGTAGTTGGTGCTTGCTTTGCTCCGCAGATTTTAACTATTTTGCAAAAGAGAATGTATCTTGGAATTTTTACATTTCCTGCAGTAATTATGGCAAAGATTTTTATGGTTGTAATTTGTGAACCTAGAATTTGCAGATCATACAATCTGATGCATGACATAATATTTAAGTTTTATTACTTGACCTAACATGTCATCGGTATCTACAGTTGCACTCAATATCACAGAACTTAAAGCAAATTATACCATTGATTTAGCATTGGCATTAGGAAGGTGTAAAGGTAGTAAATTTATTTTTTTCTATTAAAACTATGGTTTAATGACATTTTTTAGCTTTTTCTTGCGCTTTTGTTGTAGAAATTATTGGTGCTGCTGTTATTGAGACGTCAACGTTTGTTGGTGAAAAAGTCAAAATAAAGCTGTTGGTGCAAAATCAATGTTGTTGTTTTGTCAACTTTATAAGATGCATTCTTTGCTTGTTTGACAGTTCAAAAAATGAGACAAATGAAGGATTAAAAGATACAACAATATATTGATCCATATGATTAATTCCTTTTAAACCAGTTATAATTAGACTTAAGATTAAGATGCACAAAAGATCTTTTTCCTCAATTTAAAGGAATCGTATTATTTATTTTTTCATTGTTTTGAAGGAATTTCATATATTTGCAGATAAATATGGCAATTAGATCTATCAACAATTTTGAATGACAATTGCGTTAAATATTCTACAATTTACAACTGAAACCATTCTAGTTGATAATTCTGGATGTAAGTAGGAAGTAGGATGGAATTATTATTACCGTTCGAATTAGCTATATCCCTATTGATTTTAGTCGCTCACTCTGTAACCTGTAAACTCTGTACTCGTACTCGATCACTTTCTCGAGTATTACTGTACTGACAAAAAGCACAAGGGCTAAGGGGTAGCACCGGCCAGATCGGAACTTTTTTAGTAGTAGCATTCGGGGGAAGACAGACGGTAGTTTTCATTCTTTTTTCAGGTAGTGTTGGGGTTAATGAGATAAATATAGGCTGTAACCTTAAAACAACAATACTTGACTACGTCTCACGATGAAAGATTGTCATCGACAAAGGAGATGTATGTTATTGTACTTAGGACCTGAAAAAGCCTTTGCCATTTGGATACTTGTTTATGGGCAGATCATTGATGCATTGATACAGTTGAATTTGTATCCATATGAATTATTATTCCATCAAAAGCGATCATTGACAAGTAATGTTTCATCATTGCCTTCACAATGGTTTCATCCGAAAACTAATGCCATATATGCCACGCTTGAAAAAGAAGAGGAGTATTCAAAATCAAATAAATCCGAGTTATCTCTACAATTTCATCGAATGCGTCATTTAAGTCGATGGGAGCAATCGTTTAGAGTCTCGAAAAACATGAATCTTGAAGGTGATTGGGACAAAACGTATAATAAAAGAATATTGCAGGAAGATGGCCCATCATATTTAGATCGCCATGAATACTACGTTGTTTCACCCTTGAATCAGGGTTATGGAACTCATTATGCACATATTTGGGTAGGGAGTCCAAAACCTCAGCGTCAATCTGTGATCGTAGATACAGGTTCGCATTTCACTGCATTCCCTTGCAAAGGCTGCCTAAAATGTGGATCTGAGTATCATACAGATCCATACTTCCAACCTCAACTCTCGGAAACATTTCAGCACCGTCAGTGTCATGAATGTCTTAGTGGTGCAACTTGCATAAACGATAGGTGCCTATTCAGTCAATCTTACACAGAAGGATCGTCCTGGGAGGCGTATCAAGCAGAAGATCTTGTTTATATGGGAGGTCGCGACATGCTAGCTAAAGAAGATCCGAGAAACTCAGATTATGCAGTTGAATTTTTGTTTGGTTGCCTTACTTCTGAAAACGGACTTTTTGTCACACAATTGGCTAATGGTATTATGGGTATGTCTGCTCATCAAGAAACATTGACTAAACGCTTGTTCGATAAGAAAAAAATTGAACGTAATATGTTTGCAATGTGCTTTCGTCGGGAGCTGGCTACCAGCAAGAAGGGTGTTTCGGCTGGTGTCATGACACTCGGTGGTTTCGATAATCGGCTGGACTTAAGTCCGATGGTTTACGCAGTCAATGTAGCTACTTCAGGATGGTTTACGGTTTACGTAAAAAATATTTTCATCCGTTCTGGAGGAGGGCAACGAGCTACCTGTGAATTAGAGGAAGGTCAACATATCATGAGAATTCCATTAGATCTCGCTGTCGTCAATAGTGGAAAGGGAGTCATCGTGGACTCGGGAACAACCGATACCTACCTGCACAAAAAATTAGCTAAGAGTTTTGTATCTGCCTGGAAAAAAATTACCAAATCCGAATATAACCATAAAGGGATATTGTTAAGCGACGATCAGTTACATCGTCTGCCAACAATACTGGTCCAAATGAAAGGCTACGGAACCCGATCCATTGAGTCGTCAACTCCAACAATCGGTTATGCTGGAACCTTAGATCCTTCATCACCGGATGATATACTTTTAGCCATTCCTGCTACCCACTACATGGAATACTCGACAACATCTGGGCTATACACTTCTCGTCTTTACTTTACAGAGTCAAGAGGCGGTGTTTTGGGAGCGAACTCGATGCAAGGCCACAATGTAGTCTTTGATTGGGAATATGGTAGGGTAGGTTTTGCAGAAAGTGCGTGTGACTACCAAGATGAGCACTCCTTGATTCACCTTCAAAGTGTTGATAAAACGCTGCGTCGTGGATTTGACTGCGTTCTGTCAGATTATATACTAAGCCGTACTTGCGTAGAGCACGTCCAAGCAGAAGTTTGTGACAAAGATGCTAATGAAAATTTGGAAGGGATTGAAGTCTGGAGTCGCTTGGTCGAATCATTTGGTTCCGAATCTGGTATGTCATGCCCCGAAGTTATGCTATTAGAAACCCCACATACCGGTAGGGGTCCTCCTGAAATACGTTGTAGTGATGGTATCTGCTCTGAGATTCGGCCTTGCACTTTGCAATGCTCAGATATTCCGGCAAATCAGGCAGCTTTAGGTGAATCACAAGGACTAAAGTGCTCCTCATTTTGGAGTCAGTGTGACGAATCGTGCCGTCAAACTTATGTCACGGGGATACGTAAGTCTGACGATAAATGTTATGAAGTCCAACGGATAAGCCGAGACTGTCACAAAGATAAATGTGGGATTAATGACTCTTGTAAAATACCCTTCTTGGTTCATGCTATCCTGGTTCTTCGAGGTGCACGTTTTGATTACTGGGATGCTCAATCCTCAGATATTATGATCAGATCTATATTAGAAAGTGTTGTAAAAGTGGGACAAATGGAAGTAAGGCCTTTTAATTTAGGCGATGTAAATATTCTGTTGATATCTGCTTGGAATGATGACACGAAATCCAGTGAGCATATGGCAGCAAATAGTGGTGTTAAAGTTGTCTTCCGGATTTCGTTCTTCAATCCTATCACAGTTATTGGAAGTGAAATAAAGGAAAATGGGAAAAATATTTCTGTCTTTGACCAGGATGAAGAAAATAACAAAAAGAAATCCCTGTTTCCACGAAATCCATTTGAGAGGAATAAAGAAGAACATGCTTGTTTGGAAAGTGTACTATCGTCGATAGCGAAGACTGCACTGGATGTTCAAAGATCTATCCAGGATGACGTCTTTATAGAAGCATTGGTTGACACTATGAAGCACATGGAGGAAAGCAATCGAATGCAATCAACATCTCCCTGGCAAGACTTATTCGAGAAGGATTATCTTATAAAACAGAGTAGCATACTCTCTGCTTGGACTATTCGCAACGAGGTTGAGCGCAACGTGACTAAAAGAAAAAGCCTCCTGGAAATGACACCGATGGCGAACTATTCCCTAAGTGCACCTGCTATTTGGATGATGCTAATTGGGATAGGACTTAGCGTGATATATGGGTATGAGATTTTAATTAAACGAAGTCATAGTTTAAAGGAATGTGACGATATTTCTTTTCGCTCATCAAGATCGTCTCGGATATCTTCTTCCCTTTCTGTTGATAATAGTCAAGATTCTGATGAGTCAGGAGAGCTTTTAAAGCAACTTTTTCCTTTCAATGGTAGACACTTCGGGGAGGTTGAAGTCTCAGGTTCGCAAAGTGCTTTTGATGCAGAGCAATCATTATCATCGCATCGTAGTCGAACATCACGAAGCACGGTGAAAAGTGACATAGAGCTTATTTCTCTAACATCCGGGCGTAAAAGCCGATGACAGATCTACAGATTTCTATCACCTTGTTTAAACCTGCGAAATATGACGAAAAGATAGTATGCATTATCCATTATCATTTTTTATTCCTGTATGACACGTATTCAACAATACCAATTCATTTGGTCACCACCTTAGATCTTATCTGTCCTTAAAATTACTCTATGCCTTGATCACAAAATCATCTTACATTGCTGTTTATGAGCCTCTGTTAACCTGATTCTTCCTAATTTGTATGGTTTGATGCATCAGTTTCAGGGTTTTGAGGTTTCTGCGAACACCTTTGAAGCTATTTTACAATCATACTATTTTTCTCATAACAGCACATGAGGTGAGACAAAAAAACATGACGCAAGCGATTCTGGAATCATCTTAGCCCTCAACAATTGTGTCATTCCTTTGTGCAAACATGATCTCCTCCACTTCTCTGAACTGACACTTAGATCTTCTAAAGATAGATTTAGTCCCACCACTGTCAATGAGAACACCAAGATCCCTCTGTGACTTGTCTCTGTGGGCTCAATTCTTCAGTATAATGATTTAGTGTCAAAACAAAATTGGAAGCACTCAACAATTACTATAGGTCAACGGAGAACAACGCGGATATCTTAACAAAAATTGTGAGCACAGATACCTAGGAAAATCATCTGGTTCATTTCCAGGAGAAACAAGGGGAATTGAAAAGTGTGTAAGAAAGTATCACTCTAGTTTTCATATCGACTGGTCCGACTATTATCTGAAAATTATGCAATCCCTGATACAAATTTACAAATAGAATCTTTAACTCCTCCAAACTGAACCGGTTTGTTTTGATATGACCATGCTTCTTGTAGTAATTGCAGATCCGTCACGTCATCTCTCTGTCTTTCTTGTTCCTTTTTTAATTTGCATTGTACTACTTAATGACCAAGGAATCCACAGCTGCATCATTTAACATTAAAGTGAGTGGGGAGCAAAACTTGCCCTTCATTGTTGTTGTGAATGCTTAATCACTTAGCTTGAATCCTTACGTGGCTTATCATCATAAAGTGGACTTGTTGTTTCTATCACAACATCATTGCAATTTATAACACTTGTTGCGCTATTTGGGTCATGGATCATAAACGGATACTTTGTCATTGGAAATTTCAGAGTTTCTAAATTCGGTGCCTAAAGAAGTTCTCTGCACTTAGTTAAGAAGGAGGCTGAGGTAGGTCTCAACCTTATCCCGTACCCTTTCCAAGCACTTCCTTGATTCCAGATCGCCTGACCTTGGCTAAGCCTTCTCACTCCATGTTGATTGTTGTTCCTTCCTTCCAATAAAATAAATAATCTGGTAGCCCCAATAACTCAAAATAGGCTAAACCTGCGAAACAAATAGTTAAGAAAATTACCTCTTTACATATAAAGAGGCTATCTAGAACGTGTTATAAAGCCTTCTTCAAATTAATTTTAGTTCAATAAGCTTATGAGGAAAATTTCCTATAAAGTCGGAGCACTAAATGCAACTGATCTTCCTGGTGTTCCTGTTGTCGTGTTAGGATATCATGAAGGAACCTTAAATGAATCTTTAAGTCAATGGCCTTTATAAGAATATCAGTTACGAGAATTTAGTGCCAGCGTTGATTCTAGATCCAACAGATGTAGAGAGAAGAAGCGAATAATCATAGGTGAGCATAAGGATAAACGAAAATATTCCACAATCTCTTGTAGGGTTTACTGTCGATTTTGGAAATCTCTTGCCAACTCCTAAAGAAATGGAATCTTTGAGGCTTCTCCATATTCCTTAGTTTCCATCAATACTTACTGATCCAAGTGAAGATGAATTCCACGAACAAGTAATCAAATATGAAGAACTTAGTACCGGTGAAAGCCATAGTATACAACAGATACAGCACTGTGACCATTCTAAGACAGGCTTGAAAGTGATTTGACAACTAGGAGGACCAATGTTTGCTTAAGAATATGTCAAAATAATGAATGCTACAAAATTACAGATTAGTAAAGCAGTTTCTAGCAAAATTGACTTGGTGCAAACTGTCACCATATTAAACCCTATGCAGTGAAACATGGCAGGAAAGGGTAATTGAAATTATCTTCCCTTAGTCTAGTGGAAGGATATTAACAAGGCAAAATCACCGATCAATTTTTCTACACTCACCACGTTTTTAGCTTTTTCTTTTGGATCAATGCTCTGATGAAGTATGCAGAAAAATGAAATTTCTGGGCAACATTTTTTTCAATTATGATAGTGATCCAAGTGAAAAACATACCTTACCTTGAAAATTTGGTTTTGAACACATGCAGCATTCTTGAGGAAAAGAATGGTCAAAAAGGAAAGAATCGCTTGGCTCAAAATTCAATCTGTTAAATCTATCATTGCTAACTTTGGCATTTACCTTTCTGTCGGAATTTTACAAAGGGATCTTCTCTAACTTGAAAGGCATTTATCGTATAGCATCAGTGAGAGGGCGAAATTGGAGAAAAAGGAGTTTTTACTATTCTACTCGGAGTGGAAACTGTGAAATCAAATGTGTATCAATAACGACAATTTCTAAGTAGTTTTTGGATATGGCTTGTAATCAGATTTCTTCAGGTTGTCTCTCATTTTCAATGCCAACATATCATTTCAAAACAATCTTTCCCAATCTCTTATTTCAATTTTCTCAAGATACAAAAAATTGGCTTGTACAAAAGTGTTAATTGCTTTCAGAATCAACGTCAACTCTAGCATATAAAGCATAAAGAATACTTTAATTGTTCATCTTTATCAAATGATACCCTGTGGTCAAGAACTGTAAAGGCGATGATAAGCTTCAGATAGCACAGGATGAAAACGCTGCAGAGCTTGAAAAGCTAGGGATCCTGATTCACCATTCTTTTTTGCAAGGATCACTACTTCATCGACATATTTTAATTGCGACATTAAGTCATCCGGCATATGTCGAGTAATAATGATGAAGATGCTGTTGAAGGTTTCAACTGTTGGGATGACATTTGCATTATGGATGCGTTTATGAATATCTATAGCCAGCGGTAACGCATTGTCAGTGCGGCTCCTAGTGCAGATGTGAAGAACTAAGTTGTAAATAGATGCTCCAAGCTCCAACTTTTTCTCTTGTCGGGATGAAGGAATGGATTTAAGAGGAGCAGATTTAGAAAGCAATGACGTAACACCGCATTGTGTCTCCAGGAATAGCAACAGCTGATGAGCGCGTTCTGCTGCTTGAGGATGGCCCTTCGCGGCACTGTTTTTCCAACATTGTAGTACTTTGGAGTACATATCAGGGGAAATACGAAAAGCTTTATCGTATACTTCTCTCATTTGCATTTTCGAAAGAATCATATCAGCGTTTCGACCTGAACTGATTGAATCCACTCTCCTCCATATTTTAAGCAGGGTATCAAAGGTGACATCATCTGGCACAATTTTCAAGGTTTCCATGGAATCAAGTAGCCGAGTTGCACGAGTTGCAAGATCAAGCACTACTTCAGGCTCTGCTTTTATTAACGTACATCGATGAAGACCATGCAGCACTGACTGATACACTTCCGATGATATGATTGATATCGGACTCTCTACGTCGTGACTAGCATCCTGTCTTTTTACTCTGCTAGATCTCACTTTCCAGATCTCGTCATTCTCAATCATCCGCAAAATCAGCAAAGCTCGATCTAAGCATGCCATGTCTCTCTCACTCGCATAAACTAATAGTAATGAACGCAACAATTTGGCTTCGGAATCCAGTACAAATCGTGCTTGAATATGCTCATCTCTGGCATGTTTAATTTGTGTTAAGGCGAATTCTCCAATGCAGTTAACAACCAAATTCTCTGCCCTCTTTAGACGGTTGGGAACACAATCATTCCCTGCTAAAGCTAACATTTGTAAAGCTATCGAGATGGAAAAGCATCTATCAAAATGATTCATAACATTCTTTTTCATAATCTCCAGTGCTAACCTTTCCCCTCGTTCAATAGCAATTAAACGATTCTCTTTCGTTATTTCCCGAAACGCAGCTTGGCAATACGCTCGTTGGACTGCATGAAACAATTTAGTTGATGATCTATCCAACTCATTTTTTCGATAAATTTCTTCTGCTTTCATACAACTTTCAATATTTCCAATATCTCCATATGCTGTAATTAAGAGATGCAAATTTGAGATAGAAAGAGGAATATTACCTGCAAGATCGTGTAAGGATGTTAAACGTAAAACTTTATTGCCATAGATCTTGTTTTCTCCCTCATCATTCGATATATCGTGAAAAACAACGGAAAAAGCTCTATTATATGTGTCAACGAGAAGAGGGGAATCAGATGTAACGTCAAGATTTTTTTCCGAAGATTGTGGTTCATCTAAATCACTGTTACCAAAAATATTGCTTACAGTCCGAAGCACTGAACTGAAGAACTCACTACTCAAGTAAGTTTTTGAGCCCAGATGTTGTAACAATGATTCTCGATCAGATTTAAGCATTAGAATAGACATCATCAAATGTTCCACATCATCTGTCTTCACGAGATCTTTTTCTAATTCTAAGCATAAGGCTCTCAAGAGGCTGGTGCACAAACTGTGAAATATCGATTCCGTAGCATCAGCTTCTGATGGAATCATTTTTTCTCTCTCGGACAAAAATTTTGAGTGGAGAAATTTTACGTTCTCTAGAATTTGGTTGGGGTAGCCATCTTCTCGCAAATCGGAATTCCCTACTTTTGAGCCTTTAAATAGTTTCAAGTGATACAAATCGATGAGTTCATTGATTTCTTGGCCCAAAGAAACAGAATCATAGGATTTTAATTCTAGATTCGTAGACTCTGTTGATTTTATCCTTTCGTTATCCTTGAGTCTAACGTGACTGAAATCTAAGTTAAATCGTTTCTCAAATTGTAGTCTTTGTTGTGCCACAATCTCTTCCTCACTATCACTAAAGTCGCAGCTATTGTCATATTGGAAGTTCTGTTCATAAGGAAAAGGATGCTCTAGCAAAGTTTCGACGTTAGATTATGCAGGGTTTCTGAATATAATTGATGTAATGTATTCAATGGATAACTTTTGCTTGTCGCGAAAGAGGGTTGTTTCCTTACATAAGATTAAATCCCGACAAAACAGAATTTCACTCACCGTTTTCTTCGCTTCTTGAAGCACTTGGCAGCAGATTCGCCGCTGTAGAGCTTATATTACCATTCGATAACAGTTTTTCGTTGAGAAATACACTTGACGTCGAATGTGATGTGGTGTCATGCTCGTTGCTGCTCGAATTTACCTCACGTAACTTTGAATCGTTCCAGTTTTCCTCTAGCTTCAAGAGCTTTCGACTAACTTTCCTATTCTTTCGTCCTCCTGGCAAGGCGGCAGGGAGCGTCTTTTTGTAGGACTGAAGCAAAACATCGATATCTTTCAATAGAGAAATGTCGCCTTTACTTTGAGTTGTTTTTGTCCTTTTAGTGGACACATTCTTTGGAACTGTTTTAGAGGCATCAGGCAGATCGACTCTCTTACCGATTGCAAGGTTCTTTTTCCGTTTGTCAGCAACAGCACTTGAGCTTGATTTTGCTTTCAAATTTAATTGATACATATTGAAAAGATTGGATGGATACCTGATATCGAATTCTATTTCACTCCTAAGATTTTTAATCAAGCGACGTCTTGAATGGACAGAAAATCGCAACATGCTAGAGCCTATTCTATTCTAAACGTAATGATAGAGGATCGCACAGTTAACACTTTAACGCAAAGGGGAGATTTTAATAAATAATGTATTGGTGCACAAGGTATGCAATGAGGAATAGGGAATCTTTGAAATGGAACAATCCTTTACAATTTTGCTCGCACATTATTACACTAGGCTACATGGATATATTATTTTCACAAGCACACAAGCCATTCTTTCCTCGGATAAACATAAAAGCTACTAATGCTCTCTTCTTAATGGTAGAAAAATGCGAATAACTATTCTTCCAACACAATTAGATATCAATTATGAACTCAACCCAAAAGAAGGATGAACCTTGGTGCTAAATTGCATTGGTTGATCCATTGGATATCGGTCCTGTGACATAATCCTTTTTGGCTTTGATTTATTTTCATTTATCTCATAAACACTTGTGAATGGGTATGGTCTCGTGCTATCATATAACAATTCTTGAGAATTACCCTGTTTCAAGTAGCGCTTTGTCCCCAAGGTGACATCCATCAGGAGAGCTCTTCTTCTTTTCTATATCTTTTCAACTTATGACTTTTCATGCTTCTGTTTTGTATTTTTTCTAAATTGATCTGTTTGCGATATTATGAATCAAAACTTCACCAAACATTCTTCAACAGGGAATGTCGTGAAAATGATGTTAGCGTTTACGGTGCAGAAGATTAATGAAGACAATCAGTTAGACTAGGATCATCCAGATTTTCATTTCTAAATCAAATTGCATTAGCACGTCATTTAAAATTGTAATTAAAAAAATCTAGCCACTCCCGTTTTGTATTAGAATGAATCTTTAGACAATGCTGAGTTTATGTGAATGAAAGCCCATAGGCTTATCCCGTTACTATTACTACAGCCCTGCTCTACGGCGAGATATAGAAATGACACAATGATAAATTATAATCAATTTAGTCTTGTGTAGGTTTAGAAGTTCTCTAAGGGAGAATTTCTTGACCCTTCTCAAGAGACGTTCGTGAACTCTCTTGAAGAATTAGGACTCGTTCTAAAGCTTCTTCCCAACTGTTTAGACAAGTCTCTTCAACTTGTTCATAAAGACAAGTTGTTGGTCAATAAGGATAAGTTAGTTTAGACCTTAGACTCTCTGTTATTAGAGAGCTAACTTAAAAATTAAATCTTTATGTAGAAAACTACTATAGCCGTCCTAGACTAGATCCGGTGCTGGGTTGTATAATGATACTTTTTCATTGATAAACAATATATAATCTTCACTAAGTACAACTAGTGAATAATTTGTCATAGTTAAACTTGTGGTAAATTTTTAACTGGATAGTTTACTTGTAATGTTTTGATTCTATTACTATTTAATATGAACTATCGGTACAGGACGTCTCCTTATACCGGTATACGTACACATCTTACAACCTATTGTGTTAGGGATTAGTTAATATTTTATCACTAAACTGTTATTGTGTACAACCTATTGCCTTGGGGATTAACTTCCTGATCCTTCAGTCAAGGTAGGTCAAGCCCGCCTGTTACCTCATGCTTTAGCAGGTTATCAAAGTAGTCAACAACGTTTCAACTACGTTTCATACCTCTTCCAGACTTTTCTTCACTTGTTCCGGTCATTTTTTAATTGTTTGCCAGCCTTCAACCTTTAGATTCCCTCTTCAGACGCAACCCTTCTTATTTCATTTTCTCTTTGATATCAAATGATGGAAAGACCCATTCAGAAGCTTAGTCTTCTTCTAGGATTACGCTATTTACTGATCAATTAATCTTTTCCTTTGATTTAGTAACTTTATATGGAATCGCTCGAATGGATAACATGCTTGTCCAAACTTTGTATACTTATTGGTTGCATATTGCACTCCTTAAATTATATTAAGAAAGATGCTCACGCTCTTCAAGCAATTCGTATCTTTGGTTTGTTCATTTTAATAGAGATATCACATGTATTCAGAATAGCTTGCATGATTATTTTCTGCCCATACAGTCTACATGAAGTGTGGATTCTCTGAGACTATGGCTTATCATCCATGAAGTAAGCCTCTATAGGAACTGAGGAAGCAATTAACAACATCTTTGAAATTTCGCAAGAGGATCATATCATGAAACAAAATTAAGCAATATTATAGTTGGAACAGATCACAAGACTTCACATGAAAGATTGTACCAAAAGCAACCAGAGCAACCTGGCCATTTGCAAAGGTATGGAGAAGTTGGAATTGCTAATGATAAGCCCCCAAAATGAAGTCAAAGTTTGTAGACAGATGCTTATTGTGTGTGCTTGTTCGACACGCCAGGAATAATGCCGGAAATGCGTATAGAATGATTAACATGAACACCGGGAGAGCATTCATCACAATAGACATTCAGCGGACGAAGAGATTCAGTGGAGACCTTAAAACCGGACATGTCAAGGACTATTTGATTAAAATTAGAGTCATCAAACCCCAAAAGTCTAAGAAAAAGGATCATGGTGAAAAAGTGGCGATTTCGATAGCTAAAAAGAACTATTTTTCAAGGAGCCAGAAGGATATCATTAGTATCGTAGAGAGAGCAAGAGTGTGAACAAGCACCTCAAGCTGAACAAATCTATCCATGGATTAGTTCAAGAAGATAGAGCGTGGTGGAAATCAATTGCAAATATGAGTGCTTGCAGCCACCAATGCTTCATGGAACTTGGCGCATTGCACTTAATATGAATCTCATTGATCGTTTTCCGATCCAAATTATTTGAATTATATTCCAAAAATAATCAAATACTGGTTGACGCCTTTCTAACTAACTATTTACTGCTCAACTGTGACATTACGACACATACACAAACCCTGCCTCACCGAATGGTCCTATATAAGGCTAACTAGCTTATGGAATTCATTAAGTCTATGTCTTAAAATGTAATGTCCAAGGAATAATTCTCAGGTAGCTCTGCATCTCTTTTCTGTTCTCCACATTCTCCAGATGACGTTTTAAAGAAGAGCCTATCAATTAACCATGGTCTTACCAACAGGCGCCTTAAGCGTTAAGATCTGGTGCGTAATCAATCACTTGTTCCAAACCTCAGGGAGACTAACCTGGAATTTGTTTAAAGTGCTAGGAATACTTCAAAGGTCGGTTGCCTGGAATCATAAATATCTCTAACTTTAATATAGCCTAACCTGTATATCTCAAAGTCTTCTGTCTTGCTTCATTTTGGGATTGAGTGGAATGGCGGGGCTCTTGCGCAGCATGAGGTAGACTTACACGATTGACAAAAGTTGTTGATATAATGATTTTTATTCTCAACGTTGAGAGAATACAGCGAGCTATTAAAATCTAATCAGGGCTATGTCTACAATTGAATCGTAAAATTTTAAAATCCCAAAGATTTAGAACGCTGCAAAAGTTCACATCACTTGAAGCAGAGAAGCTTGGAATGCATTACACAGTTACGTGAGGGACTATTAAGTTTGGCTTATGAACTATTTGTTGTGCTAATTTAGTGTTTCTAACTGTGCAAAGATGTGAAAATGCATAGAACATTATCTTTTCAAGTATTTTCTTGTCATAGCCTTCTGGACTGTAAATATCTGTCGTGGACTCATAGTTTCTCTATTTCTTTATTTTCCCTCATAAAATTTAACCTGCATTAAAAAAGGCCATATCTCTTTTGGTTCATATGTTTTGGCACGTCAATGCTGCTGAACACAGCAAGCCCAAGGTAATTACTCTGATACGAAATATTGTTAAATACTTAATTTTTCCTTACCCTAAAATCACTTTGGACTACTCACCATTAACGAGTCTTCTGTGTTGAAATTGAAAAGATAAATCCAATTTTAGCTATGTTTGGAATGCAAACTAGAGCGTTACAATTGCTTTTTGCAATTGTGTCAAGTTTGTAATCGAAGTAAATCACAACATTGTTCCTGCAATTGCTCAGCACTGTCTTTACTAAGACTACCAATATAAACAAGCCACAAGTAGGTACTACATACAGACGCCTATATTGTAAGGGTCCATTTCTTTTCTTATCTTAAATTGGTACCAAATTACTAGTGGGGGATATCAAGCAACGAATGTGCTACCAAAACGACACGGGTAACTGATGCAGAGCAATTTGTTGATGTCATTATAGTGACATGACAAGGGACGATATATGAGAGTATCTAAGCTCCGAATTTTGATGTTTCATTTGAAGGAAGCGTTGAAACGTTGAAACGTTGAATCAACTGTAAGTCATAATATGGTGAATTCGTTACAGGAAAAGCCAAATTTTTTCGGATAAAGCTAATCTAGAATCAATTTCAGATACGCATTTTAATAATGAAAAATCTACCTGCTATATGCAGTATCTGCTTGACATCTTGTCAGTAAAGAGGATGAAACAATTTTCGGATATTTGTGACTTCAATGAAAAATTCCATCATAATTTTCAATTTTCCTTATGATATTGATGTATTTCCTATATTTTGCTACACT
>CAAAJI010000025.1:195566-224094 GCA_900642245.1 Fragilaria radians
GCACAATGATAAATTATAATCAATTTAGTCTTGTGTAGGTTTAGAAGTTCTCTAAGGGAGAATTTCTTGACCCTTCTCAAGAGACGTTCGTGAACTCTCTTGAAGAATTAGGACTGGTTCTAAAGCTTCTTCCCAACTGTTTAGACAAGTCTCTTCAACTTGTTCATAAAGACAAGTTGTTGGTCAATAAGGATAAGTTAGTTTAGATCTTAGACTCTCTGCTATTAGAGAGCTAACTTAATAATTAAATCTTTATGTAGAAAACTACTATAGCCGTCCTAGACTAGATCCGGTGCTGGGTTGTATAATGATACTTTTTCATTGATAAACAACATATAATCTTCACTAAGTACAACTAGTGAATAATTTGTCATAGTTAAACTTGTGGTAAATTTTTAACTGGATAGTTTACTTGTAATGTTTTGATTCTATTACTATTTAATATGAACTATCGGTACAGGACGTCTCCTTATACCAGTATACGTACACATCTTACAACCTATTGTGTTAGGGATTAGTTAATATTTTATTTCTAAACTGTTATTGTGTACAACATATTGCCTTGGGGATTAACTTCCTGATCCTTCAGTCAAGGTAGGTCAAGCCCGCCTGTTACCTCATGCTTTAGCAGGTTATCAAAGTAGTCAACAACGTTACAACTACTTTTCATACCTCTTCCAGACTTTTCTTCACTTGTTCCGGTCATTTTTTAATTGTTTGCCAGCCTTCAACCTTTAGATTCCCTCTTCAGACGCAACCCTTGTTATTTCATTTTCTCTTTGATATCAAATGATGGAAAGACCCATTCAGAAGCTTAGTCTTCTTCTAGGATTACGCTATTTACTGATCAATTAATCTTTTCCTTTGATTTAGTAACTTTATATGGAATCGCTCGAATAGATAACATGCTTGTCCAAACTTTGTATACTTATTGGTTGCATATTGCACTCCTTAAATTATATTAAGAAAGATGCTAACGCTCTTCAAGCAATTCGTATCTTTGGTTTGTTCATTTTAATAGAGATATCACATGTATTCAGAATAGCTTGCATAATTATTTTCTGCCCATACAGTCTACATGAAGTGTGGATTCTCTGAGACTATGGCTTATCATCCATGAAGTAAGCCTCTATAGGAACTGAGGAAGCAATTAACAACATCTTTGAAATTTCGCAAGAGGATCATATCATGAAACAAAATTAAGCAATATTATAGTTGGAACAGATCACAAGACTTCACATGAAAGATTGTACCAAAAGCAACCAGAGCAACCTGGCCATTTGCGAAGGTATGGAGAAGTTGGAATTGCTAATGATAAGCCCCCAAAATGAAGTCAAAGTTTGTAGACAGATGCTTATTGTGTGTGCTTGTTGGACACGCCAGGAATAATGCCGGAAATGCGTATAGAATGATTAACATGAACACCGGGAGAGCATTCATCACAATAGACATTCAGCGGACGAAGAGATTCAGTGGAGACCTTAAAACCGGACATGTCAAGGACTATTTGATTAAAATTAGAGTCCTCAAACCCCAAAAGTCTAAGAAAAAGGATCATGGTGAAAAAGTGACGATATCGATAGCTAAAAAGAACTATTTTTCAAGGAGCCAGAAGGATATCATTAGTATCGTAGAGAGAGCAAGAGTGTGAACAAGCACCTCAAGCTGAACAAATCTATCCATGGATTAGTTCAAGAAGATAGAGCGTGGTGGAAGTCAATTGCAAATATGAGTGCTTGTAGCCACCAATGCTTCATGGAACTTGGCGCATTGCACTTAATATGAATCTCATTGATCTTTTTCCGATCCAAATTATTTGAATTCTATTCCAAAAATAATCAAATACTGGTTGACGCCTTTCTAACTAACTATTTACTGCTCAACTGTGACATTACGACACATACACAAACCCTGCCTCACCGAATGGTCCTATATAAGGCTAACTAGCTTATGGAATTCATTAAGTCTATGTCTTAAAGTGTAATGTCCAAGGAATAATTCTCAGGTAGCTCTGCATCTCTTTTCTGTTCTCCACATTCTCCAGATGACGTTTTAAAGAAGAGCCTATCAATTAACCATGGTCTTACCAACAGGCGCCTTAAGCGTTAAGATATGGTGCGTAATCAATCACTTGTTCCAAACCTCAGGGAGACTAACCTGGAATTTGTTTAAAGTGCTAGGAATACTTCAAAGGTCGGTTGCCTGGAATCATAAACATCTCTAACTTTATTATAGCCTAACCTGTATATCTCAAAGTCTTCTGTCTTGCTTCATTTTGGGATTGAGTGGAATGGCGGGGCTCTTGCGCAGCATGAGGTAGACTTACACAATTGACAAAAGTTGTTGATATAATGATTTTTATTCTCAAAGTTGAGAGAATACAGCGAGCTATTAAAATCTAATCAGGGCTATGTCTACAATTGAATCGTAAAATTTGAAAATCCCAAAGATTTAGAACGCTGCAAAAATTCACGTCACTTGAAGCAGAGAAGCTTGGAATGCATTACACAGTTACGTGAGGGACTATTAAGTTTGGCTTATGAACTATTTGTTGTGCTAATTTAGTGTTTCTAACTGTGCAAAGATGTGAAAATGCATAGAACATTATCTTTTCAAGTATTTTCTTGTCATAGCCTTCTGGACTGTAAATATCCGTCGTGGACTCATAGTTTCTATTTCTTTATTTTCCCTCATAAAATTTAACCTGCATTAAAAAAGGCCATATCTCTTTTGGTTCATATGTTTTGGCACGTCAATGCTGCTGAACACAGCAAGCCCAAGGTAATTACTCTGATACGAAATATTGTTAAATACTTAATTTTTCCTTACCCTAAAATCACTTTGGACTACTCACCATTAACGAGTCTTCTGTGTTGAAATTGAAAAGATAAATCCAATTTTAGCTATGTTTGGAATGCAAACTAGAGCGTTACAATTGCTTTTTGCAATTGTGTCAAGTTTGTAATCGAAGTAAATCACAACATTGTTCCTGCAATTGCTCAGCACTGTTTACTAAGACTACCAATATAAACAAGCCACAAGTAGGTACTACATACAGACGCCTATATTGTAAGGGTCCATTTCTTTTCTTATCTTAAATTGGTACCAAATTACTAGTGGGGGATATCAAGCAACGAATGCGCTACCAAAACGACACGGGTAACTGATGCAGAGCAATTTGTTGATGTCATTATAGTGACATGACAAGGAACGATATATGAGAGTATCTAAGCTCCGAATTTTGATGTTTCATTTGAAGGAAGCGTTGAAACGTTGAAACGTTGAATCAACTGTAAGTCATAATATGGTGAATTCGTTACAGGAAAAGCCAAATTTTTTCGGATAAAGCTAATCTAGAATCAATTTCTGCTATATGCAGTATCTGCTTGACATCTTGTCAGTAAAGAGGATGAAACAATTTTCGGATATTTGTGACTTCAATGAAAAATTCCATCATAATTTTCAATCTTCCTTATGATATTGATGTATTTCCTATATTTTGCTACACTGTTCCAGTACTAAAGTTTTCAACGAAGAATTGAACCATTTAAGCGTGTAAATCAAAAAATACACCATTCATAGTAACTCGTATCCCTTGAATGATTTTTAATGGTCGTGTAAGCACGTTCGTTGTTCTCGATGTGTATTTTTTTTTGTATAAAAAATATTTGCACTATTGCTGACCAAGAGTCAACGCATAACGTTCGAATTCAAAAAAGTTCGCACGACATGCTCGGAGTTAGTCATCTTGGAATCAAATTATTTAGAGAAACCAAGACTTTCAAAGGATTTCAAAAATTTCAGATGAATTTTTTCCGTAAGGAAAGTCTTTAAGGATAGTGTGTTCCGTTGCGCAAATTTTTCCTTAATATTCTATGCGGGCAGTTTGAGCACTTATATCCCTCAAATTCCTGTAAGTGTTGTATTATTCACACCACTGCCTATTGTCAGAACTTGGTATATTTTCTGATTGCGATGGCACCCCGAGAAGCAACCGGCACATTTCCAGATCAATTCTTAACCTTTGACTATGATGCTTCAGCTGGTCTAGGCGTGCAACCGCCACACGAAGCTCCTGGAGGTCAAGCAGTCCCTGATCCTCAAACTCACGGATCTGCTGATCCAGTGCCATCGGATGTTCCAGGTCTTAACGCTCAACCCAGTATAAATTCTACGCGTGGGTCGGTTCAAATTATATCTCACATTGATCCATTATCGATTGATCCTACTCTTAATGAGTCTTCGCCGTGGCAACATTCTGTTGATGCTGCAACACCTTTAAACATTCCTTTCGCACAAACATCTTTTCTTGACGTGTTAAATCCCATCAACCAAACTGAAACATTGGGTATTGACACAGTGCGATCTATCCTACCGCGACAAGTTAGTCGAAGTCCTGATGAAATGAATGTATCAAACAGTGATGCGTCTTCCCCACCAGTACCGCCATCGGATTTATTTCAAACATCTTTTCGAAGCGCATTCGGTGGTCCAACTTCTAACTTGCCAAGTAATAGGAGCCCTAGGTCGAACTTACTCTCGTACCAGGAGACTATTGGCTCTGTTCTCGACAACAGCACTTCTATTGAAAGTGATGACGAAGATGACGAAGAATTACCGGGATTAGATCGAACTTTCGATAGTGCAGCGTCAAGTATTCAAAAGTTCAATCAAGCTATTGATGTTGTTTCTGATGAAGAGGCTGGGAGTGAAACAAGTTCATGCTCAGCATCCTATCACTCCATTGCTTCTCTTGGAATGATAAATCATAATAGCGCATTCGATATGGCAAACGACCATCCACAGACTCCACAACCTCTTTGTCCAAGTCAATCGAAAGCTCCCTTATCACCAAATTCAATTATGCTTTCCTTTGGCCCCAATACCTCTGTGTCTGACTTGAAATATTTCGCGGAACGTGGATGTATCGTAGCACTCTTACAAGCACTTACGACCCCTCGGCTTATTACTCTAGGTACTCGCATGTTAGCCGACTATGCGAAGATGTCAGACAGAAGAGTGGCTGTAGCCTCAAATCGTCGGATCTTGGAATTCATTTTAACCACTATGCTCGAAGTCTCCGAGAAATCAGATTTGCTAGGTCGAGAATATGCTGTTGAAACAGTTCGAAGCTTAACTGCTACAGAAGAAAGTGACCGATTCTTGATGAGCACTCCAGGGCTACTGAACGCGCTCGCCTTGGTAGCTCGTGGAGGACCTTTCTTAACAAAAATTCAAGAAGGAACCGGGAAGATTACTGTTCCCCTTGCGTCTGAGAAAGCTAGACTTCATGCATGTATCGCAATAATGAATCTTAGTTGCGGAAAGGCGAATAAGATTGAAATCGCTAAAGTTCATAGCGTTTTAGAGGCAATGAGAGACGTCATGGTGAGCAATCACGAAGAGGCTCGATTAAAAGCGACCACATGCATCAAAAATCTTAGTAATGCCGATGCCAATGATTCTGCTCTTCTTGGAACTCCAGGACTAGTGGAAGCTTTAGGACATGTTGCAGCAATAACTTGTAGTCCAGAGTTAGGGTCAACAACATGTACAACAAACGCGTGTTTGGCATTGATGAACCTTTCCATTTCAAAGGCTAATAAGCATAGAGTCTTTAGAACTCCTGGTGTTATGGAGGCTTTGATGATAGTATTAGATAGAACGACTTCGCAAGGATCAAATAACGAAGCCCGTATCAAAGCATGTTCTGCTCTCTCAAATTTGGCAATAGGATACGACAACAAAATTCCAATGTTTTCTTACCCTGGCTTTGTTGATGCGATATTGAACGTTATTCAGACTGATACTGGAGAAGCAAGAACTAAAGCTTGTTCAATTCTTTGGAGCTTCGCAGCCGAAATGAAAAATCAAGTTCCTGTAAGTATTGTAAAAGTAAAGGGATCGTAATTCTCTTGCTACAACTTACCAAATTTTTGGTTTTCAGGTCGTACAAAGAGGCGACATCCTTCCTGTTCTTGTGCAGGTTGCTGAAGAAGATGGAACGACAGAGGCCCGTTTCAAATGTGTCGCTGCCTTAACTCTTTTAGCCGAATCACTCGAGAACGCGATACCCTTGTTAGAGGCTGGTGCCTTGATTCCATTGATGGATATTTTACACGAAGCAGGTTCTGATCCTACGCAGTGGAAAGGCCAAACGGCATCGTGGTGCGTCGGATTTCTGATGAATATAGCGCAGAGCGACGAAGCCGTTCCTTCATTACGAGAATCAGGAGTTGTCGAACTTCTAACTCCACTTTTGACTCTTGATCATTATCAGAGCCTCAAGGCAGCCATGGCAATTACTTTTGTTTGTCGTTACGACGAAGGAGATGAAACTTATGATCTTCTTCGTAAAACTGAAAATGTAATACCTAAAATTATCAGTCTCTTGCACAACACCTTATCTGGTCGTGGTGGCAATGGTTATAAATACGGTGTTTTCACATTACGTTCCTCTGTTGGATGCATAGCGGCATTAGCTTCAGGTCCTGAGTTCATGAAAGAAAGAATTGCCACCGCTCCTGTTTTGGAAAGTCTTCTTCGCGTCGTATCAGATTTCTGTGTTGATGGTGGAACGCAAGGTGCAATAGTTGGAGGCGGTCGAGACGATGCCTTGAGCGCGACTCTTGCAATTCGAGCAATTCAATATCTGATAGGTCATTTGATTCCAATCACAGGCAGCACTTCTTTTCCTTACGGGAAGTCGATGGAAGAGAGGCTTATGAAAGCTCTTGAATCTTTTGAAAATTGCTGCCACCCAGAAGTATCGGATAAGTCGCGATTATTAGCCCACGATGCCTGGTCTCGAATTAGAGGAGGGCAAATCAAAGATAGCCTAAGGGCAGGATCATGTACCATGGGCCCTGAAGGCGATACAGATATGGGTGATGTTGCTCAATTGAGTCACTGTTGTGGCTTGGATACTCTACCTGCCATGGGAGAGGATTTTTTTCAGGCGTTGACTTATAACCAAAGCGAGACCTTTCATACCGTTGTTCATAACCATAGCATCTCTGATGATGGAGATGGAAGTCATAGAGTTCGAACCTTTTTATTAGCGGATATGCGTAGCGGCAGGAGATTTGCCGTTCCCATTGAAGCCAGCGGTGGCAGGAGTTTCAACGATAATCGTGTTTGGTGTTATCGACGTGGTAGATTCTGTGCATCTGGAGAAGATCCTGATCCAAACTTTCAATGGAATGAAGATTTACAACGAGCCTATGAAGCTGCAATAACGTTGCAACATATTCAATGAGATATAGCTGAAACTAGTCAAAATTAAGTATATGCGAAGAATAAGAATCCTAAGCTGATGGGGAAGATAATATATATATAGGAAGTTACCGTAAGGAAGTGCGCTCCGTGCTTAAGGAAGTATTATATTCGTGGAATAGTTATAGGTTTACTCAAAGTTTGGGTATAGAAATGCCTGATATTAATTGTCAACAACTCATGTCACTACTCCGTTTGCATTTTTCCTGTTGATATGAATAGTTTTTGTTCGAAAATCACGAAAATGGAAACTTAAAGTTTGGGTAAAGACCACCAATAGAAATTCCTGATATCAACTGTCAACCTTTCATGCCAATACTCCGTTTGCATGATTTCCTGTCGATGTGAATCGTTTCGTTCAAAAATTCAAGCTTTAACATAGTTGTAAGCTTAGCACTTCCAAAAGGAAAACATTTCAGTATGATAATAGATGCAAAAAAGTTAGAAATAATGAGCACTTGTATTTGTTTATTGCGATCAAATCATGGATTTTTCTTGTTATGTTGGCAAGTTGACAGAGGTCTTTATGTTAGGATCAGTGAATTGTCTAAGGAGCAAGAGAAAAATCTGAGTTAGCTCCATCCTCGACGGAGATTCTGATGTCTATTTGACCTAGCTTTTTCCTCTCCTGAGGATAGTAACCCTAACAACAATAAAGCTTTTTCATAACTAGTAGTTGGCTCTTGCTTTGCTACGCAGATGTGAGTATTTATGATAAGATTATGAAAACTTCATTTCTACAGAGAATATTGAATGTTGGATTGAGTGAGCCCTTTTTCTTTGTTGCTTGGAACTGCTTGTAATCTATCGTCTTAAGTACAAAAGATTTTCACATTTCAGCATTTGAAGATACACAGAATGTCCTGATTATAGAAATTAACATCTTGTGACTTCAACAAACTACAAACGGTTGCAATTCTACGGTGCAAGGTATTTATTAATTCTTAGTTTGAACTGTAAGTGTCAAGTAAATGTGATATTTGAAGTGTATACGATCCATGTTGTTGCTTTGCTAGATGCATTTTGCTTATACCATTTCTAAGACGAGCTTTGGATTATTCAATTTGTCTACTGCAGATTAAAAAAAATCCTTGATCCATACAAGAATGAATAAATGTATACATTTGGTAACTTTCATTTAAATTCTGCTTTGGTCCAATTACAAATGTAGTCTTAGGAATTCTGCTATACATGCTGTAATATATATTTGCTATCTTTTGCACAGAAAATGGGTTTATTCGTCTTTGATAAGAAAATTTAGAATTTTGATGAAAGTGGAATGACATTTTTTTTCAACTAAATACAATTTTTTGACAGAGGGTAAGGTTATAAACATTCTTTTCAGTCAGTAAGCTGCATTTTTAGCAGTTTATTAGTATCTAACAGACACAATAAAGTAAAACATCCATGGCCCCGAATCGGGACCCTAAGCTAAAGCTGAATAACTTTTCTATTTCTTGTACAACTAGTATTCACATTTTACGCTGTACTCAGGTTATTTATATCGGCCAAGTCTACAAGTTACAAATTTTCAAAAGCGATGGTATTTTCCCCAAAATTCAATTAATGGATCATTTTCTACGCGACTTCTACGTAAATTCTATTATTACTCGTTCGACGCTGCTACTAAATTGTGTGCTCATTCAATTGATTCCGAATAAGCAGTCAATTATTACAGTCTAGTTTCTTCTTCCTTTCACAATCAATAGGATGGGTAAGACATAAAGCACTTGTCCAGATCATTGTTTGAAGCCAAGGTGCGTTTTGAATGTTGTTCCCGTCAACACTATCATCGTGATACTGGGTCCATTGTTTGATCATCTGCACAAAAGATGACAGCCACAATCGGCTGGCTTGAAATCTAGAGACAATGTTTCTTATCTTTCCAAGAATAAGCTTTTCCCAGGCCATAGGTGTGATTGCAACCACATTGTTATTTTGAAAATTTGTACATTGATTTTCCAACATATAGGAATGCATCATTAACTACAAACAAGGTGTTAAGGGCTTAAAAACCGAGATGTCCAAGCATTGGATCAAATGAGCAGCATTGGGAGGAAGCAAAACAAGAATACTCATTAAAGAAATTGCCTCTGCAACAATCTCATCATTGTAGTGGTTTCTTTAGGTATCATTCATAAGCATCAATGGTTGCTTCACATTTTCCGTAACTTTCTTGCAGTTCCAAGTCAATGTGGCGGAATGTCTGGGTACTTCTGCTGCACATTTCTAAGCTTTGCAACGCTCAGATAAATATGTACTGCTGCTGACAAGTCATCTGCAGCGTCGTCATTGAACACTAATGAAGATATCTAACGTAACTCAACAAAGAACAACAAGGTGAGTTTTGTAGTTTTTCAATCTTGCAATTTTAGCAAACCAATGCAGTAACGCTTTGAACCGATCATATTGCGGAGTTTTTAAATAACTGATTATGATTGGCTAGAAAACAAAATTGGGCTAACGGGCCACAAACCAGTGTTTTACGATACTTATAGGTTGTTGTATCTCACTTTGCACCCCCCGCCACACACACACAAGCAGGTACGTAGAAAACGTACTACCAACCAAAGTTGGATTATTGCGTTTTTGTCGTGATATAAACGATGTCCTAAGGACGATGGTAGAGTAGATACTAGGAATAATAGATAATTTGGAGGAAGGAAAGTCTTGTGTTTGAATTTAGGATGAGATCTGCTCTCTATGAAATATTTAACCAAATTCCTTCCATACTGTCATAGTGTTCTCCTTGCTTTTATGTTCAGGCTCCTGTAGGTTGAAAGTTAGAACAAAAGGCAAGCAGCGTTTAAGCCTATTGGTGAAGGAGACATTATTTGAATTGTTTCCTTTATCATTGATACAAGGACTGCAAGTGTTCATAAAGCCGTGAAAAAGAATGCTTGCTAAAGGAAGGAGAATCACTGAGATCAATGAAAATGAATAAGCTGCTTTTTGCCACGGAAGTCAATGCAATGTTGTGGAGATAGTCTTGCAATGCGGGCTGGAATGAATATCCAATAAGTGGACCCATCTTTCAAAGCAATGCTTTGTCCATTGCCAAAGCAGTCAATGCAGAGACTGACTTTAAGGCATCCAATCACTGGCTTGATATATGGAAAAAGGACACAATGTCAAATCCTATGATAATCTGGGAAGGCTGAAGAGAAGCTCCCGTTGCAGTTTAGAAAAGGTCAATGTTGGAATGAGCTCTATTAGAGCTAATGAGTATTTATATATTAGGTAGGTGTAGGTTATCCAATAATACAGGGGTATTGGATACTGCTATTTGTAGATTAATTGAGCAAGAAACGTCTTATAGTTATTGTGAGTTGACTAAAGTCAAAATGCTTAAGTAGGCACTCAGTCTTCTAAGAATACCATTGGTATGACTTAATTGAACAGTCCTTGGACCACTAGCTACGGCTGGTTATTCTAACTCGAGTTATTCATTACATAATGATTTTATCAGCATCCCGTATTTTCGGTCTGAAAAAATTAACGCATAATACATGCAAGTACCTGATAAGAATGTATACGGTGACGTATGCTTGATGGATTATGTATGAAAGCACAATTGAGAACAGGCGGGAGGAACTTGTATGTTTTGGGGGCATTTCATGTCTTCAGTTTGTTGATCGGATTGTAAATGTCACCAACCAATAATTTTGTGTCTAATGTTATCAACCTGCTTCGTTAGAATATCCCCCACATTTTCGAGCGTGTTGACTAGCTCTACTTTGACACAGATTGTATCACCTCTGAGAGAAAATGATGACAATGAACTTTTTATGGTTTGTGCTAGATCTAGGTTTTGGTGTGAATGATGAATTCTCAATGGTTTGTCATGCCTAAGAAAGAATAGACTAAAAGAAATACATTAAATTAATAACTTTATGTGAAATGAAAAATATCCAGTCTGACATTAATAGATTAGACAAAGAGATAGATTTGTGTACCAGTGTTGGAGACGTTCAAGACTGTTTGTACAAGTGAATATAAAGAATCTATATATTCTATATATTTACACATCTGGGTTTGGGTAGTAAAGACATTAACTATCAACTTTTATTTATTCTAAAGCTATTTAAAAACTAAAGATAGTTTATTGAGAGAATGAACTCATATCCTAATCAAGATTCACCATAAAGTGAACACATCCATGTTAAGGGGTGTCGCAAGACCTTCGCAAGAGGGCAATGTGGCGCGGATGAGATCAATTTTAGTAAAAAAAGATAAAATGAGATCAATTTTAGTCAAAAAAAGATCATAATTTCACTTTGTGCAACTCATCATAGAGCATTGTGTGTTAGAGAGCCTCTTCACACTTAAATTGTAATCTTTAAAATAATTAATTAGTTCTATTGCCAACTAGAATGTCTTCTCTTCACTGTTCTCACATATAACATATTACCTCGCTTATTCTGTCATAAACTAGACTAACCCTAAGATTAAAGAATATTGGTGATGCAATTCAATAATTGTGATCAAACTTAGATGAGAATCAGTTTGGAATTTCACCATGGTCAAGACTGCTAGATCCTCTGTTGGGCTACCTCTAGTTGTTAGAGAGAACCCCTCTATCCCTTTTGTTTCTAAGGTCCAGAAGCTGGACACAGCTGACGGAGGAGAGGTGGACAAGACTGAACTAATCAAGCTAGAGCTTCTAATTGACCCTGCTAACCCAGCATCCAAGTATTCCAGGCAGTTTGTCATTTTGAAGGATGGTTATCAAGAGGAGTGAATCAAGTGGTTGATGGCTTTTAGGGAGATGGAGAAGTGTATGCCCCTTAAGGAACCTGCAGACAAGACCAAGATGTTTAGAACCTTGTTGAACGGCCAGACCTTGTCTTATTTTGAACATCACTTGAGGAAGAGGTTAGATGCAGAAGACTCAGAAATCCCTGACAATGACGACTAGAATCAGAGACATAGGCTTAGAATATATTCCTAAGCGCGCCATTTGCGTGCAAAGATACTATACGAGGAGAGGTTTGTACATGGGCTCTAACACTTCTGTGCAACAATTTGTTGAAAGGTTGAATGACCTCAACCTCTATATGTTTTTTTCCCAGAAGAGTTCCACAAGCAACTAGATCAAGATGATTATTGAGATCTTTGATCAAGCTAAGGCTCCTGAATGGCATGAGGCAATTATTACTGCTAATATTGATATTTTTGAAATGTCTAATGAATAATCTGTTGCCTATTTCAAGAGATTGGAAAATTTGGAAAAATCAAGAAGACCAATGGAATGGCAGCCTTATCAGTAGATAATAAGAAACCTGTTGGCAGTAGTGTAGGCAGATCCAAGGATTCCAGCCTTTGGTGTCATTACTGTGAGAAAAATAATCACAATACAGCAGATTGTAGGGCAATTGCCAAAATGAAACAGCAGAAAAAGGTCCGCTTTGAAGCCAAATCTGCCCCCGAAAGAAAGTCTTTGGCTTTTCTTTTTGAAGAAATCAATGCCCTCAAGAGGCAGTTGAAACCTGAAAAGGTTATAAGGAACAAGAAGAGGAAGGTTGAATCCCTTCTCTCTATAGAAATTAATTTAATAACTAGTAGTGATGAAGATGAGGAGTACTTTGTTGCTTTCCCAAATATCTTTAGTCCTGGCACTCTAAGCCAGGAACAAACACTTCTGTCACTACAGAATTAGTAGTGAGCCTTGAGGCTAATCAGGAGGAAATCTACTCAGAGCACTAGCAGATATTGGTGCTAGCAGTAGTATTATCTTGGGGACATTTCTCTTCAAAGACCACATCATAAATGGTGAAAGTAGCCAAACCAATTCGAGTACAATAGGTGGACGCTTCACAATAAATTTCTTGGATATTTCACGTGGATGACCGCTCTAAGTCATCAAACACATATGACATGATTATTGGAAGAGATCTCCTTACAGCATTGGGGATGATCCTTAACTTCCAGGATAAAACTGTCTCCTGGGACACAGACACTATCCCCATGCAAGAAAAGGGAAATTTAAAAACCCTAAAATTGCTCACAGAGGTTTATTTAACAGCAAATGAGCCCAAACTATTGGAAGATGAGTACATTCGATCTACCAAAAGTTTAGATGCAGAATATAAGCCTTCAGTACTACAGGATGTCATTGATACCTGTATTAATCTTAATCAGAAGGAAAAACTCCAACTATTGCAGTTACTCCAAAAATATAAACATCTATTTGATGGAACATTAGGAGAGTTCAGCATGAAGTCAATAAGTCTTCAGTTGATGAATAACGAATGCAAACCAATGCATGTGTCAACAATTACCAAGGATACAAGATACCTGGATGGAGAGATTTTAAAGGGATTTGCTTATTTCTAATTTTTGGCAATCCTGGTGTCGATTTTTGTTTATTTGTGATGTAACTGTATTTTCTACAAACAAGATAAAACAAGAATGGCCCGGATATTAGTGATAAGTAGAAAATAATTTATTTTAGGACACAGTCTCAATAATTGAAATACCATTAAACTGCTTTAGATCCAGATTGTCTATCAATAGAACATCTCCTCCTTGTCAAAATCCAGGTCATGCAAATTACGACTTTTATTATTCTTAGTTTCTATCATTGATGCACGTCCATATACCATACCTAGGCCAATGGAACAGCAGTTACGCAAGGAAATTACATGATTAGTGGGCATTGGAGTCCTAGACGAAGATTGTACTTCTGAATGGGCCTCCTCCATGTTTGCCATTGCAAAAAAATGGAACAATAAGAGTTGTCTCTGACTTCAGGAAGCTCAGTGCCTTGCTAAAATGTCACCCATTTCCAAATTGGGGACATGATCTGTTCTATGGTAGGATTTACCTTTGCCACAGCACTGGATTTAAACATGTGTTGGAAAGTCTTCTATTCAGTTGATCAAACAGATGAAGGTAAAGGTAAACAAAAGTTGCACTTGAAAGTTGTGATTACTAATTAAAGATTTAAACTAACTCTGACCACACAATATCGAATATCTAATATCCCTAATAGATAACCTTAACAAATATACCTTAGGTGGAGTGAACGTATGGGATATTTCCAATACCCTTCCCATCCCGAAACCGCATTCTTCTCCAATATCTCCTAAAAACTTCTTCAAATGCCGTTCGTACGTCTCCTGATTTACATTTTTGGTAAAGATGTCGGAATCATTGTCACTGGGTTTTACAAATTCGATATTGATGATTCCATCTTCCACATTCTCTCGAATAAAATGATATTGACGTGTCGAGTGCGTACGCCTGTCGAGGCATTTTGCGACATGAATAGTGCACCGATATTGTCAGTTTTGACCACAATCGGTAGCTCTGCATCACACCCAATATCTTGGAGGAGATAATACATAAACTTAATCACATTCACAGCTTCGGAAATTGCCACATACTCCGCTTCACTGCTAGACAAAGTGACACCTTTCTGTGCCTTGGATCTCCAAGAAACAGGCATGCTCATCAGGTAGATAATGAACCCTGTAGGACTAATCCTTGTTTCTGGATCTCCAGCCCAGTCACTGTCACAGAATGCATTCAAATTCCCATTTATCTTACCGATACTTGTTCAAATTTTGAGGCCAAAATTCTTTGTATCCAAATAAACTTGATGACCCTCAAGAGCTCAAGATAAGTCCCAATGGTTGCACCATCCATGCACTTTGATAATTCTCTAACAACATTACTGATATCAGGTCTGGAATACGTTGTTAAATAGAGAAGCATACCAACTCCTGAACAACAATGGCTCTGTAATTCCGCATCATGAGATTTCCGAGTCTTTGTCCGGTCAAACTACTTTAAGCCTTGGCGTCTCAGGAGTCCTATAGATCCTCTTTCCAAGTACCTCATCACCAAATTTATCCGACAAATTATTGATCAAATGAGGTTGCAAGATCATGATCTGATTCAAATTCTTGTTTTCAATGACCCAACAACTCAAATAGTCCTTGAGACTATTTTCAACCTTTAGATTGAAGCCATTTTTCCTTAAAGCAACAATTAGTTTAGCAATGCTCTCTTAATTGCCCATTACAAGGCAATCATCCACATGAATTCCAGTGAGCATAACTCCATCTTCATGCCATTTTGATAATTAGCACGGATCTGACTTATTTTCCTTGAATCCAAAAGACTTAAGGACCAAAATTAACTTTTTGTAAAACTCTCTTGCACTTTAAACTAAGCCGTAGAGTGCTTTCTTTAGTCGCAAGCAATGATTAGAATTAGTATCCACACCTTCAGGACCATTCATGTAAATTTCTTCTTCAAGTTCACTGTATAGGAAAGCCGCTTCTACATCAATGATTGAAGCTTGAAGTTCCCAAATAATTTTTGAAACCAGCATAATCCTAAGCTTACATCATTAATTACAGGAGCAAAACTGTCATCGAAGTCAAGGCAATGCCTGGAACTTGGCTGTATCCACAGGCAACCAGTCTTGCTCTAAAGATCATATTTCACTTAATCTTGAGTATCCATTTGTTCTTAATGATTCTTCTACCTTCTGGGATGTCATCTTTCTTGATAATTTCCCAAACCTTCTTACTTTCCATATCATTGAATTCCTTCTTGATTGCAACTCTCCATTTTTCTCGATCGTTTGGGTCAGAATGGTTCCAAGCTTGATCAAAAGTGGTAGGTTCAACTTGAATATTTCCACCAAACAAAGCAATGTTGGCTTGGTCAAGGATGATGTCCCTTCCTTGCTCTATGTCCTTAACAAACTTGGTTGCATCCGGATTAAAGCTACTTTCCAGTTGTTTCAGTTTGCCGATATACTTTACTTTTCACAATTTGATCCTTGCCTTGGGTGAGTTGAGTCCCTTCAACATTATTTGCTTCCGGATTTAATGTCGTAACATTAGGAATGAAGTCTTCAATATCATTATCATTGTTTACCCTTGAAGGATTGTTGGTAATAGTCCAGTTCTTGTAACTTTTCCCCAGCTAAACAACATCTCTGGTGTCAACAATTCTTTTGGTGGCAATATTCAACATCCGATAAACATCGTTTGCATGGTCCACTGAGTTACCCACAGAAATGCAAGCTATTCCATGATTCTCTAACTTCCCTTGGATGTCACCCTTGGTAGTTACAATGCCCATCTCTCCAAATATCCTTAAACTTGTAGGTAGCTTGGGCTTACTGCCAAACAATAGCTGTCAAGGGCACTTCTTATTTGCTTTAATTGCAATAATGTTAGAAAGAAAAGTTGTAGTTCTTGCACACTCAGCCCAAATTCCAGATCTCTTGCTGTTTTCAAGACCTGCATTGTTTAACATTGCTCTAATCCTGCCATCGAGTGTCTGAAACTTCCGTTCCACCTTTCCATTTTGTTGGGGAGTTCTTGGACCTGAGAATTCAAACTTGATGTTTTATCCTTTTGCACGACAAGCGTTATAAAGCAACTTGTTTTCACCAGAATCATCACAGCAGATATATTTAACATTGATTCCAGCAATCTTCAGATCCGTCAATAGAGCAAAATCTTTTCCTTTAACTCACTCTTATTCTTTAAGTAGATACTCCAACAATAGTCAGTGTAATCATCAACAATTAAACCCAAAACTTAGATCCACCATAACTTAATCTTTGATGGAACTAATATCTAAATACATTCGTTCTCCATGGACTTGGCTTCCACCTTTCCACTCTTTGTTAACGTTCTTCTGCCTAGCTTTAGCAATGACACATTCTTCACATATCCTGAACTCACCGCTTAACTTCACAAAATGAATTTTGGCAGTCTTCTTCAGTCTATTGGATCCACAATGTCCTAACATCTTGTGAAAATTGTTTATGTTAATTCTCTTTCCGGGAATTGAACAACCTATTGCATTGCTGGCAACAGGGAACTCATCCTTAGCCAGCTTGATCCCTGAAACAGAGCCATTTGCAGTTCTTCTCACTCTGTCAAACGTCACAGAAACAGCTCTCGTTGATAAGGAAATAGATAGTCCTTTATTGCTGAGTTTATATCCCTTTTTCAATGCCTTGTTACTGATAAACAAGTTAACCCACAATTCAAGAACATACGTAACTTCGTGGAGGGTAATGTCCATTCCAGATCCATCAACCTGAATGATACGGCATTTTAGACTTTCAACCTTAGTTGCAGTCATGCTTTTGCTGTTACCCACAGTGATACTCTCATTGATCTCTTCAATATTGAACAAGCCCTTTGTAGAATTGAAATAATGCCACATGCTCCACTATCGCAATCCAAATATCCTCCGTAAACTTCACATTCTTTGCTGTAGCTGCAAATACTACATTTTGTGAGTCATAGTTTTCTCGGCCACGATTACTGCTATTGTTGCTACTGGGTTCATGGTGGTTGTATCAGGTTTCCTTCTTCTTTAATTTAAAACAGTTTCGCTTGATATGACCCGCGCTACGGCAATCAGTGCAATAATTTCCCGCAGTCATGTTACTGTGATTACCACCATTGTGGTTTGAGCAATTTTTGCGCTGAAAACACTTGTGTCCAATCTGTCCACAATTTCTGCATTTGCCTTTAAATTGACCGCAAAAAAGTGTTTGTTCTTCTAATTCTTCACCATCGTCATTTCTCGCAGATTTCATACTTAATCTTTCAAATCATAGACTCCACTCTGCTCTGATCTCCTCAACTGTCAACGGTTTTTCATTATTTCCAATTCTCTTTTCCATCAATGCAAGTTGTAGATCATAATCCGAAGTAAGATTATTCAGCACATGAATCATAAACTGATTTTCGGAAATGCTTGAACCCATATCATCAAGTCTAACACGGATGTCTTCCAACTCAGTTATCCAAACTTCAGGATCTTGACCTTTCTTGAGAGATGATTCTCTGAATTGCTTGTCCAATTTAACCATAGAAGGGGCAGAAACGGGTTCATATGTATTCTTGCGTTTCTCCCAAGCGCTAGCCGCATTTCCATCAAGATAATCCTTGGTCTTGCATCCTTTGACAATGATAAAAGCAATCTTGCCAGTACTAGCTTTAACATCAATAGAAAGAATGAGATCAGTGTAGGCAATCTCATTCAACTCAATTATCTTCAACATCTTCTTTCCCTTGTCCAAAATTCCATCAAAGTCTTCATCTGCCTTGGAATTGACAACTTTCCCAACTATAAATCCTTAAATCCGTATTTCTTAGAATTTTCTATAAGTAAATTCACATGCTCCTTCGGATGAGGAATTACAGGCTTGTCATCACAGTATGATGCCATCCCCAAGGAATTGGAGTCCAAAAGCAATTACTCTCGGTCAAGTGACTTCCAGAGAAGTGAATCAGTAAATGTTTGACTTACATGCAGCTTACAAGCTTGCAAATAGGAGAATTTGGTTGATTATGATTCTTTTGATTTGAACTATAATTCTGCAGTGAACTATGACTATGAGTCCACACAACAGCCAATACAGATTGCACTAGCTTGATCAATTGATGCCTTACCAATCAAGAACTTCATATACTAAGGAAAAACGTTCAGCCATCACAGCATCAGATTTAAGCCAATAATGGCGCATTGTCATTAACACAAAGCGAGATACATTTTGATTTATTTTTAGCGTGCTATCCTAAACTATCCAAATCACCTATGTGATGCATAGAATGCACTCATACGGGCCCTCCAATTTGGCCCATTTATTCCTTGCTATTGCTTTCAGATGTCCAGTCTTCTCCCATAATACTCTCCCTTAATTTCTTCAACAGTTAGAGGTCTTTCAATGTCCCCAACTTTTCTTTCCATCATTGCAAGTTGACGCTCATAGTCAGTAGTAAGGTTGTTTAAAATGCGAATCATGAATTGCTTCTCCGAAATGCTTGAGTCCATAGTTTCAAGCCTAACACAAAGGTCCTCCAGCTCTGTAATCCAAATCTCTGGATCTTGACCTTTCTTTAACGAGAGCTCCCTAAACTGCTTCTCCAACTTCACTAAGGTAGGGGCAGAAACAGGCTCATATTTATTCTTAAGCCTTTCCCAAGTTTAGCTGCATTACCATCCGGGTGATCCTTTGTATTGCACCCTTAACTACATTAAAAGCCGTTTTACCGCTGCTAGTCTTCACATCTATTGAAAGAATGAGTTCAGTAAAAGCAATATCTATCTCCTTTCCAGTATCAGACGTCATGTCATTTCTTCATCAGCTCTTGGGATGGACCGGTATCCCAATAACAACTTCTTAAAATCGCACCTCTTTACCTTGGAAAGAAACTTCTCACTCCAATGGGCCACTCATCAACCTTTCCGCAGAAAGGGATTACTCTAATAGTATTTAAATCAGTCATCTTTGGCCTGAAAAATGAGTGCCAACTAAACAAGGAATTACTTGATGAAATGTAGTATTCAATAGACACTTACTAGGTACCCACGTTCAAATGTGTTGAAATGTCATCTATGATGTTGAATCAAACTACAAAGTAGGAGAAGCTTCAGAAAAAGAAGTTCCACTGAAAAAGTTGTGTTTTTACTAAAGATTAGATTGAAATAAATACCTCACCGTACCTTTGAACTTATTGGCCTCCACATAATATTTGATATCCCTAATTGACAACCATAAACAATCAAATAACAAAAAACACTGAACGTAAGGGATATTTTCAATATGGATCGGTCATCAACATGGAGCTCCCAAGTGATTTGTTTCTTGAGGTCAAATTCTGGAAGTGGAATGCTCACTAATCCAGTTTTTTCAGTTGTAAACTGACCACCTATTGTACTCCAAGTGGTTTTGTTATCATTATTGTGTTTGATAAGATACTTGGAGGTATAAGCTTCAAGAATTATGCTGCTACTAGCACCAGTATCGGCCAGTGCTCTAAGCACATGTTCCTCATGATTGACATTGAGGGTCACCACTAATTCGGTGGTTGGGTGAGCATTTTTGACTAGTTTTCAACTAGGTCTGCTGATAGTAGGGGGAAAATAATAAATACTCCTCCACTTCATCACTACTATTAGTTAAATTAATCTCAGTTGAGAGTAGGGATTCAGCCTTCCTTTTTTCGGGCTTTTCAAGGGCGTTAATCTCCTCAGAAATAAAGTCTAAGAGCCTGGAACTTTCTTGGTCCCATTTTCGGCCTTTTTGTGCTGTTTGACGTTGCGATTTCTCGACATTTGGCCGTGTTATGGTTAGTTTTGTCACAGTAGTGACACCACATTTTGTCTTCTGTTTCTTTCCAGTAACACCTACACATACACTACTGGTAAGGGAAGTGTTATTATCTACTGCTACGGTCAGAGCTGGCCCAGTCGTGTGTCGAATCTTGTCTAGATTCTCCAGCCGTATAAAATAAGAAATTGCCGATTCGTAATCCATTTTGAAAACATCAATGTTGCCTGAAATCATTGCCTCATGCCAGTTTGGAGGTTTGGCCTGATCAAGAATCGTAATGATTTCATCTTGAGTGAGGGGTGTACGACATTCCTCAGGGGGAAAAAGTAGGTAGCGGATAAGCACATTGATCCTTTCTACAAATTGTTGAACCGTAGTATTAGGTCCCATGAAGAGGTATCTCCTCCTGTAATACTTTTGCACCCTAATGGCGCTTGCAACATGTTTCCTTGACCACTTAGTCTCTTTAGCTTACGTGTTAGATCCAACACTTAGCCTTTAGGCTTTGTGATCTTGGATTCACAACTTAGATTTATGAATCGTGAATCTTGATAGGTTCCTGTTTGTTACTTAGGAATCTGTAATAGTTATTTCTACCGTATTGATATGAGGGTGCTGAAAAGATATTAAATGCTCCTCTTTGTTTATACGCAATATTTAGCATCACTAAGTGCATATATCATATAAGACTAGGTCTTTGTTAAACTTGTGGAGGATATAGAAAGACTGGTTAACTAAGTAACTTAACCTGGATTTAGATGAGTAAATATAAGAATGTTAATTCTAGTATTATTTACTATGTACAAACGGTCACTTTGGAAGTCTCCAGTGTCGGTGCACCCACGCATCTCTTAGCCTTAGTAACGTTTTTAGTATTGTTAGACTGTATTGCTTATAACCTATAGTGTTAGATATTATCCTAATGAACTTAACTCAAAGGTATGTCACTCTTCATTACATTCTTTTTCTTTGTTGTTGCACATGCACAACCACCACATATTTGACTGCATACAGAGTACTGCTTCCATTGGAATATAAGTTGCTACCTCCTGGGACAAGACTGCCCACTCTGTTCCTGTTATGCTTGCAATATTCTGTTTGTATATTTTGCCATCTCTCTCCTTTAAAATCTTATCTCTAGATCTGTAACATGTAATACACTTCCGGAGTTGTGTGTAATTTTCTTTCCATTTCCCCAATGCTTGGTTATTTCAGACAGCTTTGTCGTTTCCTTGTAATATCAGTTATGAACTTAAACTCAATTGACCAGTTGGTGTGATCCGGCTTGTCTTGATAAAAGTTTGTTGTTTAAAGTTCATAACTGTTGGATCAAGACGTCTTCCCGATTCATTTGTTGTATCCGATATACTTTTTACGTTCAAGAACAGTATACAATGATTTGAAAATCGCAGTTGAATCCCATTTCCTCTGCTGCTTCCATAGTGCATTATCATCCTTACGTTGTAGGGGAAATTTGTTCTCACCTTAACAGAATACTGGCAGGCTGACTGGAGCCACCTACTTTCATCTTGAGGATATTTGTATTGCTTTGTGATGAAAGGATTGTTGCCTGTAACTCTCTGCCATTTCCACTCGCTTAAAGTTGTTCTCATTGTTCTCATCATGTCGCCAACCATTTGATTATCTTGCGTTTGCCTTTGCTTGTAGTCTTGTTCAATATAGAAATCCGTTAGTCCTAGCTCTCCAAGCTCTGGGCTACTTACTGCAATCTCAGACGTCATTGCTTTTGAATACCTTAACTTGTGAAAGAAGTGGTGCTTATTCGTCTTGGACATATTGAATAATTCTTTGTCATTTCATACAGAGACATATTTGACAGGGGGGTCTAGATGCTTCTGTATAATATCTCATGTTCTTCACAGTACGTTTGTCCTGATGGAGTATTCCCTCAAATCTATCGCTGATTTTGTCAAGTTACTCTCTGTGAACGACCTGATTCCTTTGGTGATGTTAAGTGCCCAATAGACTTATGATAGTTAGAAACAATTAATTGATTTGCTGATAAACTGTCACGTTGTAGCTGATATTCTTTTGAATTCAAATTCTACCAAGTCTAATGGGTAGAATGTGCAATTTTCGGATGCCAACTTTCCCTGGCTTGCCTGCCATCTTTGAAAGTCTCTAGTCATAAAAGTATGCAGCTCCTCTGATCCGTCCATCCTAGTATTATGTGTGTTAACATCATTCACATATGCATGGCTAATAACTTTTCTTTTAGTGCCACCTGGTAAATCATAGGAGGCGCTCTCAGCTTCATTGTTTAACAACTTAAGCAAGATGCTTGCCATCATTGTCCAAATATATAGCTGTTTTCCGACCGTTGACATGCACCGTAGATAGAATGAGTTGTCCTATTATAGAATTTCCAAATCGTGCTGTCATCCAGTAATTGTGACACATTGCTTCATGTGCTGTATCAAATGACTATGAAGAAGAACTGTGTTCTGGTGAACTCCAAAGGATGAACCGATGACTGAAGCGAGGATGGGTAATACCCTGTCGTAACAAGCTTAGCATTGTACTTAATTTGACCATAGTTATCCTTGTAAGTCTTGAAAAATCATGTTGAAGGATCTCCAATAAAGATGGTAGCTAGAAAGCTTTTAAGTTAGTACTCTCAAATTGGCTCCTGCTCAATTTTTCTTCTGATTCTGCTGTAACGATCGCTCCTTACCATTTTATTGCAAGTGCCACAATTAGATCACACTCATATAAGAATGTATTCCTACATTTATCAACTGCAATGCACCCTTGTTTCTTCGGAATACAAATGTTTTTCCATCTTTCCGGCTTTTGATGCTCTTTAATGTTGCATTTATTAACCGCAAGTGAGTAACTAATATGACTTGTTGCTTGTTATCAATGTCTAAGTAGGGTATCATCGAGTATCTGTTGGATTGCATCACCGAGATTCTCTAGTATTAGGGTTAGTTTCATATGTGAGAACAGTCAAAAGAAGACACGAAGGACTAGCGATAGAATAATTTACTTATTTTAGTGATTTCAGAGGCTCTCTAACAAGTCTCTTCAGATAATACTGTTTCAAAAAAAACTTTGTAATATTTCAGATTAACTGCTGGAGAAGTGGATCTTGACTCTTTCCAGTGTTTAAATTTATTTATCCATTCCTCTGGGCTAATTTCAAGGTCATTGGACTCTGCTGAAATGCTGTTGATAGCCTCTCTCAGTTTCCATTCTGTAGTTCCTGGATCTATCTTTATCTCGTTAAGTTGTTTCATCTTTTTGTGAAGCCTTGAAACTCATTTGCTGTGAACATGCAGCCATGAGCTTGTAAGACCCTTGCAACTTATATTTACCACAAATAAGCAAACTCTTTTAGTCTTGCAATCATCTTTTTCTAGGAGAATATAACTTTGTCACTGATACTTGTGATTCCCTTTTTATTGTGTTCAAACTGTTTCCTTAATTGCTCTTGACCTTGTTAATCTCAATGTTTTCTTCTTCTAATTCAATCTTTAGGATTTCCACAATGCTTTTGTATGCAGGAGGAAAGTTCTGTTAGACATGAATGATGAAATTCAGACCATTTTATAATTTTGTTTCTAAACAGCTTTCCCACAGTTTTGAAGTTCTTTATCCACTGACCAGGATTTTGTTTTATGCCCATATAAGAACACATTCAATGAATTGTGTTTGGTTCGTTTGCTGTCATGTTTGGTTCAAATTTTTCATTTAAGTATGTCCAACAACGTGGGTATCACCTTCAGTTAAGTTTTGCCACTTAATCAAAAAGATTTGACAATCACTTCTTTTAGTTAACACTTTATTATCTAATACAACGAACAATATCTACTAATTTCATAGAGCAAAAATACACAGGTTTTGAAAATAAATTAATTACTCAAAAATAAATCTTTAACTTGAAAGAAGAATTATGAAGTTTGAGTTGCTTGTTCCCCAGCTGATACAATTTTAGCGAAGCGATCTCCCCAATACGACCACTTGCGAAGCTCGCTTGGCTTGGTGGAATTACTTAGTTCAAGAACTGATAAAAGGTGAATTTGATTTTCTTGGAAAACAGTCCTTGATTCAACGGGTACCCTGCTCTTTGCCCATTTTAAGAGGGCAATACAAAAGCTTTTCCATTGAGGAAATACAACCTCTTCTCCTTCTTGTCCATTGAATGCGCCGTTTCTAGCAAGCGCACGCTGTGTCATTCCGAGTGCAGCGAAAACACTCATTCTTGCCTCGTTTTTAACTTCGGTCAATTGTCCACGAACAGAAGAGTCAAACTTTCGATGACTGCATACTTCTTTGTGATAGAAATGAATATTCTTAGAGGCAGCTATGGATGTCCAGTGAAATTGTACATCATTATGAACTTTAGTTGGTCCAAAGAAAACATCAGCATCAAACAATAGCTTCGATGAAGTTAGTTGTTTCCATGGATAATTAATCAGCCCAAGTGCAGCTTCTTTTTGACTGTCATGCGTTTTTTCCTTCTGTGCTCGAACCGATGCCCAAATGCGCTCGTCACCTTTCATCATTCCTTCCCTTCGTGTTACTTTCCCAGGACCAATATATTCCACAAAATAGGGCATCACCATTAAATCTTTCTTGTACTTGGTGGCAAAGTCGACAGCATCTGCCAGGGCACCAAAGTCATATCCATCGTCAGCGTCTACGAAGAACACATAACGGCCTTCCACAAGAGGAAGTGCAAGATTTCTAGCTTTACCTGCACCATTCGAAGATGGAGTCGACATGAAATAAAAGTTATGCTTATGATCATCTGCAAAGTCTCGCAGAATATCTGCAGTGTTGTCTGTGGAGCCATCGTCTATTGCGAACACCTCAAACGTGAATCCAGGTTTGAAAAGTTGAGCGTACATCGAATCCAAAAGATCATAAATGAAATCTGCAACATCAACAGTTGGCATAATAATGGACAAATCAATTTGCTTTGGACGTGATGACTGGTGTAAATTTACGGATTCGTTAAGAGAAACCCAATATCCCTCAGGAACTATGATATCCTCTTGTGCAGCCCAATGATTTCTGACTTGATCTGAACGTCGATAAAATTTCTCTCTCATTTGACGTGTTATCTGCTTTCTGCCAATCCATGAGCTGGCTTTTAACCATTCAAAATAAGTCATGGCCACATCTTTCGGTGCAACAGGAGGAAGACAATCAGTTTCTTGACGCTCAGTCACAGATGTTTCCGGAAACAACCCACGTGCTATGGCGTATTGATTTGGATAATACCCGCCAATTTTCGCAACACTTGTGTACCTACGAAACCATTCCATCGACATGACAGCTGCATCGCCATTTTTTTGATCAAAATTGAAAGAAGTCTGCCCCTTTCGTGCACGACGATGATGAAATAAGACTCGATCTATTTTAGAGCAACGTGCAGCATGAGTCATCGTCGTCCAGTGAAAAGCGTTATCCTCATAAAAATAATCACCCCTGATAATTCAAAAACATTAGTTCATGCTTATTAAGAAACCAGTAACAATTTTTCAAAACTTACTCAGGAAACTTCAAGTCATACTTCATCAACATCTGACGCTTGTACATCTTCCTCCAAGGTACAGGGGAAGTTCGGAGCACTCTAGGATGTGTCAAAATGTTAAATGGTACATCGTTGGGGATTTCATCCCAGTGGCGAAAGTCATAACTTGGTTCAGATACAACAGTACCATTTGACAAGGGCATTACAACATCGAAATCTGCCATGACAATGTCTGAATTGAAAATCTCTGCATGAGTCAACATTGTCTCAACGGCATCCAGTTCCATATAGTCATCTCCGTCGGCGAACATCACGTAGTCAGTATATTCGGAGCAGCTATCTATGCCAATATTCGAAGGCTGGCCAGCACCACCGTTGGTATTGTGTGTAAGTCGGACAACTTGAAGAGTAGGGGTGGTTGTGTCTGGGCCTGGAGGAGCCGTTGCGTACTTTTCAAGCAGTAGATCAGTGGTTCCATCATTCGAGTTGTCATCAACAACAATAATCTCTACATTTTGATATGTTTGCTGAAGTACGGATTCAACAGCAATGCTCACATAATCAACGACATTGTAAGTTGTTGCAATGACACACACTCGAGGTTTTTTCCTTTGTAGAGCAATGCTAGCTACTGCAATAGAGGGTTGCCTTACCGCAAAGCGCTGTTCGGACACCAATAAAGGAACTGCCATTCGAAGAGGATTTTTGCATTCCTTTAGAGAAGGTACAGCTTTAGAGAGTAATAAACGCTCCGTAACCTCTGATTCAGTGAAGGAACTCAAGGTTTCGGCAAGCTGTGATGTATTCTGAATTGAACAGAGCAGGTACACTGGGATAAGTAGCAAAAGGGAAATGATTGCGATATGAAGGTCTTGCCTGTTAACGGTACGACAGAGCACAACGGAAGGACCGTACACCTTTGAGCCATCATAGTTCTCTTTTTCAATGTCAAAGTTGTGATCGCTGTGCGACCGTTTCGAAAGGTGCCTGAAGTCGTTCATGGGTGAACGTCGAGTCTTTTTCAAGGTGATGAATTGAAACCTCAATTTTTATGACTGAAACCGTTTGAGACGAAAAATTCATATTTTCCGTTTCTCCATATAGCAACGAACATAGTGTGTTTCTGTAGGATTTCATATCATGATAACTTGGACGAACTTAGGTACCTTCGCTTAAAACTATTTTTACCCTAGTCCTTAACATTTTTGAAAACCTTTTAAACCGTAAAAAATGTGTTTCTTTCCTCTTGCGTCAATACTAAAACTTCCATTTTGTACTTCTAATGACTTAGTGCTGCACAATTTTATGAAACTTTCCTCAAAACGGAATGAGCTTTCCATAGAAGGCATGAAAATGATATTTTTCAAAAGGATTTAAAGCATGCGCTCAAATTCAAGCCAATTAAAAATGCAAATTACTGTAAATAAATGTTGATATTCATGGTTCATGAAACTACTGGAACCACTTTAGAGACTGATCTAGTGGTAGAAACGGGCATCCGCATGCAGCGAATAAATCGATACAACAAGAAACTCTACAGTGATTTTGATACGTACCTTCAAAATTTGACTTTTAACCACTCTCGTCATTTGGCCTTGTCTTTTTTGTCTCGGCTGCTATCTACCTTTCTACAAAGAAAAATAGCTACGTTAAAATAACCTCTGAAAAAGAGCACGTCATCACATATGATTTCAGAAATAAATAATGTACTGAAGTATAAGGAATCCATGAAGTGTCATTGGAGGATGAGAAGGTCCGTAGATTTCGTCTGGACCTAGCAAATGCTTTGAAGCAACTTCATTATGGAAAATCAAAGTGTGGATTGAAGTCTACTAAGTCATAAGCCTAGATCTCTTTCTGGCTTAATAATGACAAAACTGGCAAAATGTAGAGAATTAAAGAAGTAAATTGAGGGTTACATTTGCGAATCTTCAAGCTTTTAGAGAAGTCTCAAGATTAGACAAGACTATCAGAAAAAAACAATAAATTAGTCTAAATTTTATCTGTGTCTACTTTTTATATCTTACCGTAGAGCACTGTGATTGCACTTTGTTACCGAGTGATTAGAAAGATTAAAAGAATGTCACTAAGTAAGTTAAACTACAAGTCTATGACTGGTTTACCCCCTGCAGTTCAAGAAAACCCGCCTATTCCTTTCGTTTCAAAGGCTAAGAAATTCTGAGACCAGCTGTTCCCGGAAAAAAGTAATTGGCTTTTCTTTTCGAAGAAATCAATTCGTTAAGGAAACAATGGAATACAAAGATTCCAAATTCCAAGAAAGGAAAACGGAATCTCTCTTTTCAACTGAAATTAATTTAACCACTACTAGTGATGAAGATGAGGAGTATTTTTCCTTCTTTTCTAGTTTAACTAGGATGAAATCTAATAAACTAGCAAAAACCTCACCCCTAACCCCTAATTGGTTGTGAGTTTCTACATTAACAACGAAGAACAATTGTTAAGAGGTCTGGCAGATACAGGAGCCAGCAACAGTATCATTCTTGAAGGTTATACTTCAAAGAATCTTATTCAAAGAGATAAAAGTAACCAAACCACATGGAGCACCAGGGTGGTAAGTTCAAAAGTAACAAAACTGGTTTAGTGACCTTTTCACTTCAAGGGTTTAACCTCAAGAAACAAGTTTT
>CAAAJI010000025.1:226440-244846 GCA_900642245.1 Fragilaria radians
ACGCCATTTTATTGGCATAGCGAACTATTATCGAGACATGTGGTTTCAAGGAAGTGAACTACTAGCACCATTGACTAATCTCACATCAAGCAAGGTCAAGTTTGAATGGCTCCCAGCCCATCAGCTGGCTTTTGACAAAATCAAAAAGGATATTGAAACTGAGGTACTATTTTCATACCCAGATTTTGCAAAGCCATTCCACATATACACTGATGCCTCTGATCATCAGTTGGGTGCAGTTATCATGCAAGATAAAAAGCCTTTAGCTTTTTATTCAATAAAGCTTAATGCAGCCCAAAGAAGATACACCACCACTGAGTGTGAGTTGCTATCTACTAGAGCAGCAACAACCTAAGTTACGCTCTTTCAAAAAAGAAAATAGAGATAAAAAGGATTTGAAAATTCCGATGTTGGACTTGTGACCATAAGCTTAATTGTAAGCTTCAAAATGGCGCATGAGGAAGGATTGCTCACACTTTAGAATACCTGTTATTGTAATCACAGTGTTCATAAGTGTCACGGGGGTTGTAAGAAATTCAAGCAAAACGCAGAATTCCAGAAAGGAAATGCTTGTAATGATGAGAAGCACCAATTAGAGTTTCCTATTTATGCGGGTATACATTTACCCTTTCCCTTATCGGCATATAGTTGGATTTGGCGGCGCATCCATTTGTAAGGCTAACTTGCAAAATCAATCAAGGAAATAGGAGATTAGTTTGGAAGGGGAAGTCTTTCTTACTAAAACAATTTATCATGGCGTCCATGGCAAACTCTCAAAATGAGAGCATCAAAAAGAAAAGGCATTCTATCTTGTAAAAATTGATCTAGAATTAGTTGTCACACTTAAACACGTGAATCCACACAGCAGGAGTGGCAGATTAATGTACTGTACAGTAGTAGAACGACAAAAAATACCTGGTACTGCTCGTCGTTCTACCCAATCTGCAACATAGAAAGATGGGGACTCTGTTTCGGTTGGACACGTACTTCACAGAGCTGACCACTCGTAAACTTGCATTCTATTTCCTAACCCTTGCCTTTGTGGCTCTGGTTACGATTATATCATTATTTGAACCGTTCCTAACTGCAGCCTTCATTAAATGTGAAAATATCGATTCAGGGAAGATTTTCAGTAATCCCATGTTTGTTTACGATCGATGTAAATATGAAAGATTTCCGGTTCTGATTTTCATGACTCCTGACGAATGCTCTTTTGCAAGGCGTATCATCGCATCTGTTATGTTGGGAGGGTTGATTGGTTGGGAGCGTCGAGAAGCCGATCGTCCTGCTGGAATACGAACGATGTCACTTGTTTCCCTTGGAAGTTGCCTGTTCACAATTAACAGTGCCTTTGCATTTGTCACTGGCCCTATGTCGTGGGATGCTTCTCGCATCTCTGCTGCGATACCCTCGGGTGTTGGGTTCTTAGGAGCAGGCTTGATTTTCAAAGAGGCAGAAAAGGATGAAAAAGGTAGTATCAATCATGTCGTTCATGGATTGACAACCTCGGCTTCCCTTTGGCTTTCTTCCGCAGTCGGAGTGGCTTGTGGAGGAGGGCTTTACTTTTCAGCTATCTTTTGTACAGCGGTAATGCTGATTCTATTGCGCTTTGGGCCGAGAGCACATTCAGATACGGTGGACAAGTGTGTAAAGGAAGAACATTTGGAAAAGCAACACATTAGTGTTCATGCTGATGGACCGCTCGTAAAGAAATATTCAACCCTGGCGGTACAAGCAGGTAGCGTTGATAATATAGTGGACGATAACAGCGAAGCATCAAGCTTACTACCAGATTCCAACAGTCCAAGAAAGAATTTCAAGTTATCTAAGCGTCGACTTCCTAACCTTGGATCAGTCATCTAGAATTTCCTTAAATTTGAATGGTGTTCATAGTTCCAACCCCGATTAATAGATCTGTCACCCATAATTCGATATTTTTATCCATTGGCTCGACATCCCAAAATCGCATCAGTAATGGAAATGTTCGTGCTTTCTCTCAGGCTCTAAACTTGTGCTACACCCTTTACTTATTTCATTTAATTCAATTAGTAAACTGCACTAGAATAAGGTAAACACACGAATAATATATTTGGAGGTCCTGGATGCAAAGGATTGGATATATGATTTCATTTCTAGTAGACTTTTTCATGCGAAATAGTGACTTGCACCAAAGTGTTTACTTAAGCGTCGGCGTCATCGGCAATCGCATTGAGATGAGCCTCAATTTCTTCTTCCGTCAAAACCTTGAACTTTCCTTTTGAAGTGGATACTGTCCCAACCTCGATTTCACTTCCGCGAAAGTCACTTCCTAGGACAGATCCCAGGCATGTAATTGCAAGTCGAATGACTTGATCTTGACTGTACTCAGACAATTCATCAACTTTCTTTTCCAAAAAATTCATGGCTTCCTGCTCTTTCGAACCACTAGCTGTCGCCTTAAAGGGTAGGTAATGACCAGCACAATCTACTTTGCAAATGGTTGGTCCTTCTTCCTCATCGACACCAATCATAATTGCAATAGAAGCAAGAGGGCGCATCGAAGCTGATTGTGTGTTTACTTGCGCCAAATCTGCCATACGTTTCGCAATCACCTTAGTAGGAGTTGAATACCCATTGTCAAATTGCCATTTAGATGACTCATATCTTGCTCGTTGTACGAATGCTTTCGAATCTGCCATAACTCCTGTCACGCAGCAACCAATTTTAGGTGTTAGCGCAAACAAATGACTTACGGAATCTGCTTTCATGAGACGATCCGGAACTTTTTTTTGCGTAACGACACAGACTGAGTCTTTTCCCCTAACAGCAACACCAGTAAGACCTGAATTTGCAGCTTTGAACGCATATTCCATTTGGTACAATCTACCTTGGGGAGAAAATATTGATATATGATGGTCATAGTTACTAGTGCCACATGAGAACGATACAGAAACAACTTGTAAGTGTAAGTGTCCTCGATTTCATCATCAAGAGGCAGCGGCTAAGAAATACGTACGAATCGCGACTCATGATGATTAACCTAACGCCGATGCAAAAAGTAGATGAAAAGTGATCGACCTTATTTACAATACTCTAAACATTGTACTCGTTCATGTGGAAATTTCTTGGGTTTTCGATTCGGTTCGTTAGTTAGTACAGTTAACCTGTACTAGGCAATAAATGATAGTCTTACCACACCATCCAACATCCGAAATGGATTCAAGGGATTTCCATCGGGCTCGTTCGTTCTTTGGAACGTATAATGTCAAAGTAAATTGTTTCTCCTTCCGGGAAAAGTGAATGAGATTGGAAGTTCATTTTTCAATTTTCTTTTAAGTACAAAAATGCTGTAATCATCCTTTATAACTATCTCTCAATAATGATGGTTTCAGCTGGCCGACATCCATACAAATATAGTCAAAAGAAAGTCAAGACCAAAGAGTGAATCTTCAGTTCCAAAACCGATTCTGCCATCAGCTATGGGAGTATAAAGTATGTTCTAGTGCTTTCCTATTTTTGCATGACATTTAATGGTTATTAGGATATGTGTATTATTTAGTCTATACATGCAATTAGATTTGTTTGTGTACCGGTATTGGATCAGATCCAATACTGCAATTATAAGTAAATGTGATGAATAAGGATGTTACATATACCTATATGACTACTTATGGACAGCAATGATTAAATTTTCATTTTTCCCATTAGTTTTTGCTCAAGCTTATGAACACTTGATACGTGCTAGTCCTTATAAGGATTATATCACACAAAATGATCCAAAATGAAAAACATACTTCTAATGTCAATACTTGCCATGCACTTGTATAACTGAAATCAAGTTAATAGCTTACTACAAATTTGAGTTACCTTTGGCCTTTCATTAGCCTATACTTCATTAACGAGGTGAAAGATATACGTGAGAAATTGATGGAAGATACAAATTGTAAAATATAGAATATGGCATGCTCTTCTGCGCACTCACACATTGTGAGCCATGCCAAACTTTCTATTTTTCCCGCATGTAAAGTTTGAATGCAAAAAATTACTATTGCCTTTACTCGAGAAGCGCTTGTAACACTATTACAACTGTAACAGTCTTAAGGAATGGCGCTTTAATCCCCTTCGTAATTTGAACTGGAAACAAGACTCCATTGCAGAATACAAATGGAGATCATGACTTTTTATTGCAAATTCCCAAAATAGTGCAATGAGGACGTTCAAACCCATTCCTAGCATTTAATACTTGGTCACAGACTAATCTTGTTGCTCCCGTGGATGGTTGGATGATTCAGCTATCATTTCCGATTCAAAAGCCGCGCAAATAATGGAGAAAGTTTTGAAGGCTCAAGACTTTGGGCATTGACTGTTGATGACTTCACTCACTATTGTTGGAGCTTCTTTATTCAACAGAAAACTCCTAAGTCTATTTCTTGGCCAAAAAGAAAACGGTGAGAAGATTTTTTGAGCAGTTTGAAGAAAGGAATTGCATGCACTTTGGAAGAAATCGGCCAAGTTGGTATGGAAAGTTAAGTCCAAGATTATTTTTATTGAAACTTCCTTTTTAAGCGGGAAATCAAAAGATGAATTACTTATTGAAATTCCTTGAGGTATAAATGCAGATAAGGCAGACTGCTTGCTACTGAATATAGCTATTTTGTCCTATTTAATAGTGCATGCAGGTCATTTTGATCTCAAGTTAGTGGAAGCACTCAAGAATTGTGGCTTCAAAGACAATGAGGTGGATCTCTGCTTGTGGACAAAGCATTGTTCCTCGGAGAACTAATGATATCAATTTACGTCGACAATGGTCTCGCTCGTGGGATTGATGAAGCAATTGAGGAGGTGATTAATTCCTTTGGTTTTGAAGGTTGAGGATAACTTAACCGACGTTCTGAGTTGAAAGTTAGTTCAGCAGATTAAATGACTTGGATCATACAGTTGGACTTCATGGATATGCTGGAGAAGAAGTTTGGTGATGAAGTCAGTGGAGTCTATAGTTTCGCCACTCCTGGATCGCCATGTTTCAAAATTTTGAGCCAAAAACAAATGCTACGAGACAAGTTAAACCAAATATTGTTAGGTCAGACTGCATTGGTGTAATCTTCATGACTGAGAATTCATCCTCAGGAGTTTTTAAGAGACATATTGATACCAGGTACTCTTTTATAAGTGAGTACATTGACAACGATTTTGTAACGATGGATTTTGTAAGGAAAAACGAAAATGATCCTTATATTCTGATTTGGACCTTAAATAAGGAAGCCCATTCTCCTTGTATTCTGAGACTCTGATTGAATACTTACAGGTTTGAAGGAATATATGAACGGAGTGAAAATGCTCCATTGAATTGACATTTTAGATTGTATTTTAACTTACTTCCAATTGGCATTCATATACCACTAGCATGTGCAACGTCAAGGCATCTTTAGCTTCTTTGTCACAAATGCAATCCTTAGTTTGGAACAGGACAATGACCTCTTGAGATGGATAATGTTCATGGTAGGAATGGACGAGACAAGATGCAGCGCATATCGCACGTAACGGCATGTTGACTGTCATACAAATTTGTATTTGCCAAAAAGTTTTCAACGGAAATAAAATTCCATTTATAGAATTCGTACATTCGTGCTACTCGATTGTTCTCTTATCTCAGCCACAAACACACTAGTAGTATCCTTTTCTTGCCATGTCAGAACCGTTGCCGGTACCAGCACAACTCAAGGCTCAACTTGATAAATGCAAGACTATCAGAGATACGAATTACTATAAATCAAGAGTGAAATCAATCGCGGAGATGAAGGCTTGTAAGGCAAAGCTCCCTCCTCCACCAAGTACCGCCAAATAATGGATAATGACATTGAGGGATGAACTTCTAAGAAGTGAAATTTCTGTACTTGAAATGCCATCTGAATATGCTGAGACAACAGACTTTGTCAGTTTTCTCCAATATAATCGGGGTAGCAAGAAATTACTTTGTAATAGTGTCATTTTTAATTTTATCGACTAATGTAGAGTAAAAAGCAAAAGAAGATTAGATGACAAGGGCTATAAGGCATGTTGTATTAACGAATTGACCCTAAGATCAGTGTCGGTTTAATTCCAGCATGCATTCTCACATTGAAGAACCGTGGATTATTTTCATTGAATATTTGTATTCAATGTGATAGAGAGCTGTGCGGATTATTTGACCCATTCCATTTCAATATTAGACTGCAACATTTGGAATTTTGATTCCATTGAGAATGCATTCTCGCTGATTTGAGAAAAGTTAGGGAAACGAAAGGAAAGTATGAACGTTTTCTTATCTTTGATATAGGATGTTTATTTTAAGGCTTGCGAAATAAAGGTCAAAGCAATTTCTCTCGGTGTCGTATCATGCATGCGAAATGTTGATTCGATTGAGAAACGTATGCATCATATTAAGAGTAGCTTATCTCATTCTCGCTTTGACCACTTGAATTCAACTTTTTGATCAAAGTTTCGATTCCATTGAGTACGCAATTGATACTACTCTTTTGAATGGGTATTTCAGCGACGTGCGCGGCTTGTTGAGCAGACTTCAGCTGCAGTTTAAACAACGAAGATATTTAGCATTTCTTATAGATGACTGATGGAAATGCTATGATTGCAACCTGTAAATCATGGCAAAAAGATGTTGATATCGTCAGGAAAAAAATAACTTCATTTCCCATTTCCATTTACAACTGATTTAGAGGCTCAATAAATATCACTACCCAAGGTGAACGATAAACAAAGGAATCACTGAACCCTTAGACAAGACAACTGCTGAGGTTTGCTAAAGAAGATGAATTGTTTGTTAAACATCGAATCACTAGCTTTACCAGTACCCAGTAGATTTCTCCTAGTAAATTTCCTTTTTCGCTACTTTTTACAAAAAAGCCTAATTTTGAAGCGTACATCAGAGCAAAGATTTCATTGAAATCAGTACCATGATCTTGACTGGTAACCGGATGCAACAAGTCTGGCTCTAAAAATTTCATTTGGAATTAGTCTAAAGATCCATTCATATTCGATGTATCTTCTTCCTTCAGGTGCTTCTTTCTGTTGGATTTTTTTCTTCTCGATCCTTTTTTTTCATATCGTTGAATTTCTTTTATGCCTCTCCATTTATTTCCATGCCTTTTGTAACCTCCCTAACGCGAGAAATATTAGTCTGATCAAGGAATAATCCCGTCTGTTGTTCATATTCTTTGCTAGCTCTAGATGCTTCAGGACAAACCCAACTTTCAAAACATCTCATCTACCAGGAAGCCTTTTTTGTTGACATCCTCCCTAGCTTCCGTACTACTCACGTTTTGTTGAATCTCTTTGGATACGCTGTTTATCTTCAAAACATTAATTTTTAACATCTTTAGAATTCTAACTCTTGAAAGAATGTCACCATGTGTGTCTACGTTTACCTTCTGAAAGACCTTGCTTGAATGATTGATAGAATATCAAACAAATATACAAACGGTACCTCAACTCTTAAATTTTTCTTGAATCTTGTGATTAGTCGTAAAAACACCTGTCTCACCAAAGACCTCAAGACACTATTTTATCTTTGGTTTACTCCCAAAGAAAACTTTACAAGGACACTTGACTTCAGATTATGTCAATGCTACGTTGATAGATAAGCTATAATCATGTTACATTCTACCCAGATTGTATTCCTGACTTTGCTCTGATTCTACTAGAGAATATCCTGTCAACTTTACCGTATCTCTGGGGAGTTAAAGGCCCTGAGAATTCAAACCTGGATCCATTCACTTGGCTCTTGAATACCAGTGTAAAAGATTTATTTTCACCCATATCGTCGGAGCATATGAACCTAAGATTAATCATGGCAGCCGTATAAATCAAAAACTAATCCGATGACTATCGCCTTGATGTCAACTTTAAATTTTAAAAAGAAACTCCAACAATAATGTAAGTGACCATCAACAACAAGTGCCCAAAACCCTTTATCTTCAAAATTCTTTTCGTTATTTGAACTCAAATCAATGTAAAGCCTTTTCCCAGAATTATATTATCTCTAGTCTATACTCTATTGAAATCTTCTGTCAAAGCAGTAGAAATGGCCCAACCTTCATAGACTTCAAAGTGACTGAACACTTTTTTATCGTGAATCGTTGCTGTATCGTCTAATCAATCCAACCCACAATAACAAAATTTGCATTGACATGTCAATACACTTCTTTGCAATGCAACTTTCAACCTCACCCTTGAATTCTGGCAGATGAATTACTGATATCTTGATCTCTCTCAAAAAACTATCTGTAGACGGCCAAACTCTAGTAAGATGTTTGAAAGCAAATTGATACACTTTCATTGCTAATCTTAAATCCGTGTTTTAGGTTGTTTAATGCTGAAAAGGTTCACGCAAAGTGTAGGTGCATACTAAACTTGTGACTAATTGACTACAGTATTGATCCATTCTTTCACAAGTTTCTCATTTACTCTAACCCCTTAATGAATAAACCGAGAAAATGAATCCTTATGTGGATTGAGCGTCGCTGTTATTTACAATGATTCAAATGATGAAGAGATTCAGAAAGTAAAAGTATGTCTACCCCGAAACAGTAGACGTCTACATTGTTTACGGGAGTCAATAGTGCTCTACGGTGAAATATAAAAGACAATGATAAATTGTAATCCATTTAAGATTACTTTTACTCTTTAGTCTTGTGTAGTTTTAGAACTTCTCTCAGAGGGAACTTGGAACTTCTTGACCCTTCTCAAGAGGTGTTTGTGAACTCTCTTGAAGGATTAGATTTTGTTCGTAAGCTTCTTCCCAACTGTTTAGACAAGTATCTTCAACTTGTTCATAAGTGCTCTACGTTGAGATATAGAAAAAACACTATGATAAATTATAATCTATTTGAGATTACTTTTATTCTTTAGTCTTGCGAAGTCTTAGAACTTCTCTTGGAGAGAACTTCTTGACCCTTCTCAACAGATGTTTGTGAACTCTCTTGAAGAATTTGATCTTATTCTAAAGCTTCTTCCCAACGGTTTAGACAAGTCTCTTCAACTTGTTCATAAGGACAGTTGGTGGTCAATAAGGATAATTTAGTTTAGCCTTTAGACTTTTTTGTCGTTAGATAGTTAACTCTGTAATTAGATCATCATCTAGATCATTATTCTAGCCGTCCTAAATTGGATACGGTCCTGGATTGTATAAGGATACTTTCCATTTATAAACAATATTTAATCTGCCCTAAGTTTAACTAACGTAGAGTCGCAGTTTATGGCTGTACACCAGTTTTTGGCCGAAAATGAAATCTAGCCAATCATGTAACGAATAAAAAAATAAATGATTTTGATTGGATAAATTTTGTCGTCACCAGTTTTTGGCCGATTTCACAAAATCATGCCGAAGAAAAAGGTTTACAGCCAAGAAGACTTAGATGAAGCTGTTGAAAAGTATCTTGGGGATATAAAGCTAAGAGCTGTATGTAAAGCATTTCCCAATGTTCCCAAGAGAACCATTTCTTCTTTGGCAAAGAACAAAAAGATGGAAATGAATCAAAAAGGCCTAGACCTCTGCCAATTTAGTCTGTGGAAATAGAAGACGATCTCAAGGCCTGGACTGTTGGCATACAGTGTCAAGGCTTCCCTGTCTCCAGGGATGCTATAATTATCAAAGGTTATGAGCTCTTTCACTCAATGTTTGGGAACTCTTGTCAAGTTGTTTCACTGATACGTGGATGTTTGAACAGATTCATTGAACAGCATCCAATACTGCGCTTGTGAACTGCACAAATTTTCAAAATTGACATAGCAGAAGCCTCAGAAGAACATCTCAATTTTTTCTCTTCTGTCAGCTATGATAACATTGTATTGTGCGAACTCAAATCTTGCTTCTCCCACCAGCCATTGACAGAGTTCCCAAGAGACGCAAAGCACTAGGCGTTCAAAACTGACTCTTCAATAGAAACCAACTCAATAAATATATGATTTAGACAGTTATGTCAGAAAAAATATCTCAATACATACATGAGTTTCTAAATTCTTCCTTAAATTGAATTGAATAATGCATTTTTGAAATCCAGCCATAAACTGCTGATCATCTTTCACATCTGTTGTTTTTACCCAACTTTAAGCATCGTTATCTGAATGCAGAAGTAATTCTTATGCATGTCATATACATCATTCATTAAGCAATGATGTTATATATCTATTTGTATACATGTCTCACTTACAAACGCAACATTCTGTGTAAACTATCCCTTTTCCTTAAGGGTATGATTTCCAGCCATAAACTGCGATTTTACGTTAATGAATCATTTATCATACTTAAACTTGTGGTAGGTAAGTGATAGGATAATTTACTTGTAACTACCCATAGCTAGATGAGTAAATATAAGAGTATATTTTGATTCTGCTATTATTTACTATTCACTAACGGTACACGACGTCTCCTTATACCAGTACACACACATCTCCTAGTTTAATATTTTATTCTTAAACTGTTATTGCTTACGACCTATTGTGTTAGGGATTAGCTTCTTGATCCTTCAGTCAAGGTAGGTCATTTGCCTCCAAGGTAATACTTAGCCGGAGGTAGCCTGAAATGAACAGACTCTGTGTATGTTCACTCTTTCTGATACAATTCCTCATTGGATTGTTCCATTACTGTACACTTTTGTTACTGGGTATGGTCCAGTACGAGGTGTTGACAACTTCCGGAGAATTCTGGGAGTATTTAATAGTATTTGGTCTCCAACTGTAGTTTCATAAGGAATTTGACTCTTATTTTCTTTTTTATTAGACTTGTCAATTAAGTCTTGTTCTCGTTTCTGAATTCGATTCCAATTTGCTTTAAATGCAAAACTTTGTGGATTCGCTCAATAATTGAATTTGCTTGAGGGTTATGACTGGTAGTGTTAGCAAGTCTTGTATTCAGACAATGAAAGATGAAGAGGATTGGAAGCAAACGTAAGTTGCACTAAAATTTGTGATTAATAATATTAATCTTTACCTAATTGCTGATGAACTAAATTGCGACGTTTCTTTTGATTTAAAAATATACTTCCACTTGATTGTTCTGCTTCCTTCAGGAACATCTTCTTTATCAATAATTTCCCAAACTTTCTTGTTTTCCATCTCACCCAATTCTTTGTTAATTGCAATTCTCCATAGTTGACAATTCTTAGGATCAGGAAGATTCCATGCATCATTGAAAGAAGTGGGTTTTGCTTCAGAAGGTGATGTACCGAACAACGCAAAATTGGCCTGCTCCAAATCCAAATGGACCTCCCTTCCTTGCTCAATATTTTCGATTATTTTTGAAGCTTCTGGATTAATGATACTCTCTAAGCGCTTCAACTGACGATAGAGCTTATTCTTTGTCCTTTCACTTATTTCTGGTTGAATACCATCATTGACTTGATTCCTTTCTTTAGGCTTTGAGATTAAATCATTGGGATCATCATCTATCACATCCTTTTCATTTTGTGATTCTGTTTTAGACCATATCTTGAAACTCTTTCCTAACCCAAATCACATCTCTTGAATTAATGATCCTCTTTGTCTCAAGATTCAGCATTCAAAATACACCATGAGAATGGTTAACTGAATATCCCATGAACATCCACATAGTACCGTGAATTGTCAACTTCCCTTGAATGTCAGCTTTAGTGGTTACTTCTCCCATCTCTCCAAAGGTTCTTAAACTGGAAGGTAGTTTAGGCGTAACTTTAAATAACAACTGATAAGGGCGCTTGTCTTGAGTCTTAATGGATGTGATATTAGATAGGAAAGTGACACTTGCACATTCAGACCATACTCCAGATTGAATATCATTTTCTAACCCTGCATCATTTAACATCGCACGAATACGCCCGTAAAGCGTCTGAAACTTTCTCTCAACTTTACCTTTACGTTGCGGGGTCCTTGGACGAGAAAATTCAAACTTTATCAAATAACCATTTGACCGACAAGCGTAATAAAAGGCCTTATTCTCTCCGGAATCATCACAACGAATGTACTTGACCTCGATTCCCGCGATTTTGAAATCAGTAAATAATCTCCTTCAGGTCAGCCTTGGATTTAAGGAATAAACTCCAACAATAATCAGTATAATTGTCGACAATTAAGACCCAAAACTTGGAGCCACCATAGTTTTAATGGGACTAATAGCAATGTAGAGTCTTTCTCCAGGGATTCAACTTCCTCCCTCCCACTCTTTCTTTACGTTTTTCTGTCTAGCTTTCAAAATTTCACATTCTTTGCACGTTTTAAATTCTCCAATCAACTTGAAACCATGAATCGTTGCTATCTTTTCAAACCTGTCTGAATCACAATGAACTAAGATCTTATGCAACTTATGGATCTCAACACCTTTCTTAAGAACTGTATTCAGAGCGGATTAAGCAACCGGCTTGTTGTAGGCTATCAACTTTATTCCTGACCTCTATCAAAAGTGATTTTAGTCAATCCCTTGCTCAACGAGATGGGGATCTTGTCATTGCTAATATTATGACCTTTCTTTAAAGCTTGATTGATACTAGATAGATTTACCCAAAGATCTGGGACACACGTAACATTGTGAAGAATGATATTAAAAGTTGTTCCATCAGTTTGAATGACTCTGCACTTGTGACTACCAATCTTCCCCATTTCCAACTCAAATGTTCTCATCAATATCTTGAACATCAAACATGCCTCTAACCAATGCACAACAGTGTGAACGTGTACGACTATCACAAATCCAAATGTCACCTTCAAACCTTTCTGCATCCGATGTCGCTGTAAAAACCATATCCTGCGACTTGTAGTTTTCTCGATCGCGATTACCATAGTTACTGCTATCAGAAGGGTAATAGTTGTAATTGTTGAGTCGTGATTCCCTTTTCTTGAGTTTGATACAGTTTTGATTGATATGTCCCCGGCTTGCGGCAATAATTACAATACATTCCTCCAGTCGTATTACCAACGTTATTACCGCTATTTTGGTTTCCTCGATTTTTGCATTGGAATGACTTATGTCCAATCTTTTAGCAATTTCTGCATTTACCTTTAAATTGACCGCCAAAAAACGCCATTTCTTCTGAATTGTCACCATTATCTTTATTCAAATTATTATTTAGTCTTTCAAAGCGCAAACTCAACTCTGCTCTGCTTTCACCAACAGTTAGGGGGTTTTCAACATCTCCAATTCTTCTCTCTAGTAAAGCAACTTGAGATTATTAAGCACATGGATCATAAATGACCCCATTTTTTCGTTACTGGTGTTGACATCAATGGATAGCAAAAGTTCTGTCTAAGCAACTTCGTTTAACTCAATAGTATTCAACGTTTCTTCCCCATATCAAACTCTTCATCTGCCTTGGGAATAGACAACTTTCCGATTAAAACATCTTTAAATCCGTATCTTTGCCAGAAACTTCTCATTCCAAATTGGCCACTCATCAGCCTTTCCGCAGAAAGGAATCACTCTAATGGTGCTTAAATCTGTCATCTTGACTCAAAACGTGAATGCCGAGTGAATGAAAGGATAGATAAAAAATACTTCCGGGTAAATCTTGATAAATAATCAAATAAAAAAACTATGAATTGAATAGACAATAAGGTACCCCATTTTAAATGTGTTAAAGTCTTCTATTCAGATGAAGAAAGATGATGAGGATTGAAGAAAAAGTAAGTTGCACTAAAAGTTGTGATTACTAATTTTTATCTTTACCTAATCGCTGACGCACTCAATTGCTGACTCACACATTTCATCAATTATAAATATCCCAAATGGATAACCTAAACGAATAAAAACTATTTTTTTTGAACTAACGTAAGGGATATCTATTGGAGTATATCTCCAATATTCTTAGTCCGAATAAGGATTAGGTTTTTAGTTTAGTTTAAGTGAAGTGATTGGCGATCTTGTGTGTGAGAACAGTGATGAGAACTTTTATGTTTTAGCGATAGTTCAATTAACTTATTTTTAGGAATTACAGTTTAAGTGTGAAGAGGTGTTTTAACAGATATCTCCAATATGGTAGCTGGTTTGGCAATGATACCATATTACTGCGCATTTGTTTGAACTCATGTTTGAATTTGCCTCCATTGTCAAAGACAATGAATTTAGGATGTGATATCCCGCCAACCAGGTGGTATGAAACAAATCCTGGATGGAAGCGGCCGATTTATTAGTGGTGTCTTTGTAGTGAAAGGACCCACAAGATCTACACAAACCATGACCCAGGGGTCAGCTTCTGCTATCTTGGGAGGCAGTAAACCGTATTTCTTGCGTTCTTTCTTTGTCAATTGACAGACAGGACAAGTGGAACATAAACGTTCAACATCTTGTATGAGGCCAGGCCAAGTCATAGTGTTCCTAATTGTCTTCTCAGTCCGAGTCTGTCCTGGGTGAAGTAAGTATTCATGATACCAGGAAAGTAGCTTTTGTCTTAACGACTGAGGAATATGGATTTTATCTTTATAACACAGAATGACATAGCCCTCAATGGGCTAGATAGCATAATGTGTGATAATCCCTTATCTCTGAGTCCAGGGACTTTCATTTGCTCCTTGAATATCAAGGCAGTATGGAATGGGAAATTAATATTACTGTGGTCTGATTCTGACAGAAGTGTAAGTGCTTCCTCTTGTGGAATCATCAGTTCATCAATGTCTAAGCAAGATAAAGCATCTGATACAACATTTTTCTTTCCTGGGAGGTATTCAAATGTTACCCCATACTCTTCCAAGAGCAAAAGTCAGTTTAAAACACGATCTGATGCTTTTAATCCATTAAAGGTATTATTCTTATAGTCTGTATAGACTATGATTGGATAACCTAGCAAGATATTCTTGTATTCCTTGCAGGTTTCAATAGTAGATAACAACTCACGCTCAGTGGTGGTGTATCTTCTTTGGGCTGCATTAAGCTTTCTGGGAAAAAAGGCTAGAGGCATTTTATCCTGCATGATTACCGCACCCTGCTGATGATCAGAAGCATCAGTGTAGATGTGGAATGACTTTTCAAAATCTGGGTACAATATCAATACCTCTGTTTCAATAACCTTTTTAATTTTATCAAAAACATGTTGATAGGTTGGGAGACATTCAAAATTGACTTTGCTTGAGGTGAGACTTGTCAATGGAGCTAGTAGCTCACTCCTGCAAAACCACATGTTGCGGTAGTAGTTGCATATGCCAATGAAGTGGCGTAGCACTTTTCTGGTTTTTGGAGCCCCTTGATTTTGAGGATGGCTTCCACCTTTGAACTGGCTGGATTCCTTTTCTGGTAATCCAGTAGCCTAAATATTCAATTTGTTCTGCAAAGAACTTTGATTTGGATGCATTGACTCTCATGCCCGCAGTGGAGAGTCTTGCCATAACCATTTCCAACTTGGTTAAATGGTCAGTGAAACTGTTTTATCAACAAATCATCAAGATAGGCTTTTACACACTCCATATCTTGTGCAAGTTTGGCCATGACATTTTGAAAAACATCAGGGACAATTTTAATTCCCATGGGTAAGCGTTTATACTTATGTTTTCCCCAAGGAAAGATTATTGTGCATATCTTTTGGGCATCAGCATCTAATTTGATGTGATAGTAACCCATGTTTAAATCCAAGGCAGTGGTAAAGGTAAACCCTTCCATGGATCGGATCATGTCCCCAATCTTTGGTATCGGAAATGGGTGACGTTTAGGTAAGGAGTTGAGTTTTCTGAAGTCAGAAATAACCGTTATAGTTCCGTTTTTCTTAGAAATAGCAAAGGTTGGGGATGCCCATTCAGAAGTATAATCTTCTTCTAGGACTCCAATGACCACCAATCTAGCAATTTCTGTACGTAGCTCCTGCTCCACTGCTCTAGGGACAGTATATGGGCGAGCATGTACTGGTTTGACTCCTTTGTCTATTAAGTGTAGACTAATATGACCCATGTTAAATTCTCCAAATGTCCCATCAAAGAGATGGCTCATATTTTTGGAGCAATTTAAGTTAGTGATGTTGTTCCTCTGAATTGAGGTTATCACACATTTGGGTTACTTCTTCTAAAATTGCAGGTTTATGCTCTACATCTAAGATCTTAGAGGAGCAAGAAAATTCGTCCACAAGACTTTGCGGTTCAGTTGAAGCAAAATAAACTTCAACAAGGGTTTCCTGAGCATTCAGAGTGCCTCTGTCTTTCATTGGGATTGTATCAGTGTTCCATATAACAGTTTTATCATTGAAATTAAGTACAATACCTAATTATCCGAGAAGATCTCGGCCAATGAAAATTCCATATGTGTTTGATGGCTTGGATCCGTCATAAACATGAAACTTCCAAATAATTTGTTTCTTGAGATTGAATTCCGGCAGTAAAAAGGTTACTAATCCAGCATTATCAGTTGTAAACTGACCACCCATGGTACTCCATGTGGTTTTGTTGCTTTTATCAGTTTTGATGAATTGTTTTGAAATATAAACTTCAAGGATAATACTGCCATTGGCTCCTGTATCTGCCAGTGCTCTTAACAAATGTTTCTCATTGTTGGTTTGGAGGCTTACAACCAACTCAGAAATTGGATGTGATGCTTTTGCTACTTTAGTAGCTTTAGTTCTATTTAAACTAGAAAAGAATGGAACATAATTCTCATCTTCATCACTACTAGTGGTTAGATTAATTTCCGTGGAAAAGAGAGATTCCACTTTCCTTTTCTTGGAATTATGGACTTTTGTGTTCAACTGTTTCTTTAACGAAAAAAGAGAGGCTTTGTAAGCTCATATTCTGCCCAAGAAAAAGGCCTCTTCTTATGTAATACTTTTGAACCCGGATTGCACTCTTAGGGATGTACTCCAAACCCACATCACACAGCACTAACTCAAGTAGCATTTTGTCAGGGAGCTCAGCGTCTTCAGCGTCCAATCTCCTCTTCAGGTGATGCTCAAAGTACGAAAGTGCTTGACCCTTCAACAATGTCCTAACCATCTTGCTTTTGTCTGCAGGTCCCTTTAAGGTCATCAAGGTTTCCACTTCACGGTAAGCCATGAGCCACTTTACCCAGTCTTCTGCGCAGCCATCCTTGAAGATGATGAAGTGCCTTGCATACTTGGAAGCCGGGTTGCTAGGATCCATGAAAAACTCCAACTTGATGTATTCCGTCTTGTCTGCGGTCTCTTCAGGATTCTCAGCCTTCCTGGCCTTAAAACTGAACGGAATAGGTTTTTTTACGAACTGCAGGAGGTAAGCCCATCAAGGACCTTACTCAGTGGCATCTTTATGCTCTTCTGTTAACTCGTAACAAAGTGTGATCACAGTGGTCTACGGTGAGATATAGAAAAAACACTATGATAAATTATAATCTATTTGAGATTACTTTTATTCTTTAGTCTTGTGAAGTCTTAGAACTATCCTCAGAGAGAACTTCTTGACCCTTCTCAACAGATGTTTGTGAACTCTCTTGAAGAATTTGATCTTGTTTAAAGCTTCTTCCCAACGGTTTAGACAAGTCACTTCAACTTGTTCATAAGGACAAGTTGGTGGTCAATAAGGATAATTTAGTTTAGCCTTTAGACTCTTTTGTTATTAGAGAGCTAACTCTGTAATTAGATCATCATCTAGATCATTATTCTAGCCGTCCTAAATTGGATACGGTCCTGGATTGTATAAGGATACTTTCCATTTATAAACAATATTTAATCTGCCCTAAGTTTAACTAATGAATCATTTATCATACTTAAACTTGTGGTAGGTAAGTAATAGGATAATTTACTTGTAACTACCCATAGCTAGATGAGTAAATATAAGAGTATATTTTGATTCTGCTATTATTTACATCCTGTACCAACGGTACAGGATGTCTCCTTATACCAGTACACACACACACATCTCCTAGTTTAATATTTTGTTCTTAAACTGTTATTGTTTACAACCTATTGTGTTAGGGATTAGCTTCTTGATCCTTCAGTCAAGGTAGGTCAAATATTAGCAAAATAGGCGAGGTGTTTTGTGATTGTAATTCTGTCATTCTTTTATGTTTCAGAAAACTCTATCATTATCTACCTCAGACTAAGAATCAGAAGCAAGAACCGCTTTGTTAGACTGTATTAGAGCAATGCATAATCGTAATTTGTTTCCGCTTAATCTTTATCAGGCATTACTGATTTCCAGTCATACTGCTCAAACACTACTTGAATTTCCATTATATATTCATTGAATGATTTATATGGATTTGAGAGTCTTTTGATGTTTTTTGTTGTTCTCGATGATTAGCTACTTATTTATCATAAGCAATTTTCATTCTATTTTCCTTCAACTTAAACAATGAAATCCTTTTACTTCTCAGGGAAAGTTGGATGCTTAGATGTTCATGCAAAAGTAAAGGTAGTCTGATATGTTTTAATGCCCATAAGTTGAGTGTGCCAATTCAGGTCATTGCAACTATTCTGGACTGGTTACGGAATCAAATGACTATCGCACTTTTCATGCC
>CAAAJI010000025.1:251817-287200 GCA_900642245.1 Fragilaria radians
TTAAGGAAGCCTCTTATTTTTTGGGCTTGGCGTGAGTGAAAACAAATTTGAAACTTCCATACTGATGGGAGAGAAAATTATCCCTTTTATGTAATCTTTATGAAGATGAGATTGTGCATTTGTAGTAGTAACTTTTACTGTATTTTTTCAAGTCTTCTTTCAGTAGCTCAAGCAGTTACAAGTCTACGAAGAGGTAATTTTGTCACGTAGTCATTTACATTGCAATTCGGTGTTACGATTTACGTACAACATGACTTCATCTTCCTTTGGACAATGGTATGACACACAAAAGTCAGGAGATAACGGAGATAGCGATTCCGGTGGTTTAATGAGCGGCTGGTTATCGACGGAGAGCTTGCCATTATTTGATCCTACGGCAATTACAACTGAGTTACCTACTTTCGCTGGTATGAAGGCCTCGTTGGAAGCTCAGTTACCTCAAAAGGTTTTGGGGATGAATTATCAACAACGATTCCAAGTACGTATAGATATTGTTTGAAAGGATAAAATGGAATTGATGAAAGATTTTGCGGCAATCTGTTTTGTTTATTGTTGCAAAATGCATTGTTTTGAGCTCTATCTAAACCATTAATTAGGCATTCTGTGCACTTTTATTTCTCTCTGCACTCTTTTTTGCTCTTGCTTTCTTTGTCGGGCTTCCGATGGTTGCAATGAGACCGCAGAAGTTTGCTCTTAGCTTTACATTTGGAAGTCTTACGTTTATGACATCTTTCGGCATTTTGAAAGGACCTATAGACCATCTCCGAGGCATGTTCAGTCGTGATCGTCTATTCTTTACTACTATTTACATTGGATCTATGCTTTTAACTCTTTATTTTACCTTTCATGCTGGTGGTGCTACGGGATACATCCTTGTTCTGAGTTCCAGTGGAATGCAGCTGTTAGCTCTTTCTTGGTATTTGATCTCCTTCCTACCAGGAGGATCTGCAGGACTATCGATAGTTTTAGCAGCTATGGCACGTATTCTGCAGCCCATTATACTAGGTTGTGCCAAAGTTCAGGCCATGTGTTTAGCTCATTGTTTCAGTCGATGGCTTGGACGTGGTAATAGTCAGTGAGTGCATCATCATTTGTTTATTTGTAACTTGTAGCACCTGATGATTTCGTTAGATGAAGTTATGTCCGGTTTCTTCTTGTAAGTTTTAACGAAACTTGTGCTCATGAATTCCGTTTTACTTAGGAATAGAAATTGGTGATACCTAGAACGAGATATACACTTTTCTAGAATTAGAATTTCATTACTACACATGAGAAACAGATATTTCCATGCAAAATGCATAGGTAGATCGACCTTAAATGTATAGACCAACGCCTTACTTCCTTTCGATGGCAAATCCTGTGACGGAGATGCTCTTTATAGTAGGCCATAATCTGTTACTTCATTTGTCTTCCTCAGGGTCTGGCGAAGCTTGTTCGAGATTTTCCAATTGAGCTCGAGAACACTCCAGGCCTCCACTCATCTTCAAATTTTGAGGCGCCTTCCAAATGTTGTTAATGAGACATGGAATATTTTGGAGGAACTTAACATTGAGTAAAATACTTACCCTTGGATTGTGAGTAACTCGAAGGCCTTCTAAACCTTCAAACGGTGCTGAACTTTCTCCAGAATTAAACGATGATAAAACACTGAAACGGATTGTCTTTGTGATACTTTCTATTATGTGAGAGTTCCGCAAGCCTCCGCGATTTATTGGAGGAGAAATAGATTGTGTCTTCACATCATCAACGTTAAATGAGATTGAATTTACTTGTCCACCTGAAGTCACCTCATCCTTTTCCAACATATCGACAGAAGATACGCGTTCTCCAGTTTCCGAAATTGTGGACCACACAGGATGGTTTTCGTCATTCGATTCGAGGCTGGCAAGTGGCTCCTTCGCCAAACTTTCATCCAAAGGACCGACTTTCTCATCGTCTTCCATTTCATCCTTTTTGCGTACACGCGAGGTAAAGCTTGTGTAAGCGAGGCGCTTATTTTCTTCGGCTGCCTTGATGCGATCCGTTCGAATTGCTAAGATTTTGGGGATAAATATTAGAAGAAGCACGGCTGAAGCGGTGACAAAAATAATTCCTGTTTCAACAAAGAATTTAGCTTGAGGATTATCCCAGACAACGATGAGAATTGGAATTCCCATACACCATGCCTGTAACATAGATGCCATGGAAATTCCAATATAGCGATTCTCGTTATACTCAGTTTCAATGTTTCGAGACTTGTATGCCCACCAGTTTGAGAACATTAGAACAAGTATATTCATTACAATCGTTACGATACCAAATGGGAGAGCCCCATCGCTGCTGCAGATTCCGTAAGAATCCACTGGACGATCGAATACATCCGTTGCTTCTCGATCTACTCTATTCCATTTTAAGGGGGAAACTGACTGCCATGTAATCAAGACGATAAAATTTAAAGAAAAAATGATGAAAAAGGTCCTTATGATGTCGACTACCGTCACGTGAATGATTTCAATGCTGGGGTTCAAATAGGCCTTATGATAGTATCAAATGTGAGAATGCTGACATAAATATCTAAGGTATGGCAACGACCTTGAACTTACGTGACGAACAACTCGAATTTTGGCTAAAAGAGCGCTAAAGACTAATACTGCACCTGAGATGTACAACCATGGTGCGACCATACAAGCTGCATCAAGATCTCTATCCGCAACAGGCTCCTCAAGGCTCAATGGGATAATTGAAGATACCATAACTAGGGAACCTAAAGCAATCATGTATAAGAAGAGCGGTTGTGATGAACGAACAACTCGTTCCTTTCGAAAGTAGAATAACCAGATAAAAGCAATCAGTGAGCTTACAACGACGATTCCCATTAGTGTGTATCCAACATATCGGCCAATACTCCCTATGTAGTTCATTTGCACATTTGGCGGTGGAAGCGATTCGGGAATCCTTGTACTGCCCTCCGCGAACAAGAAATCGCGTCCTTCAATAACATCCCACACATTGTTGTAATACCTAACTGGAACTATTTTGTAAATTTGGTTGCCATCTTGATCCATCTCTTGGATTTGAAAATTGCTCAAAATATAGTGAACACTTGTAATGTTTCGAGTCCCAGTTTCTGGGATAACTTTGACTTTACCTGAGGCACCGTTGAAGTCCAGATTGGAGAAATTACTGAAGACATTAGATCCATCAAATTCTGCATTAGTTGTAGTGTTGGCTGCAAGGCAATAGGACCACCCAAGTGCTGTAATGGCATCGTAAGCAAAGGTGGAGTATCCAGTGCTTTCTTTATTTGGTTTAACTTTAGGAATAAAACCAATCGTGTTCCTCAAGGTCGTAGGTAAATGGCTTTGAACGTAGGCGATGAATTTAGGATCTTCCACAGTCGTACGCCAAAGAAAACGGAATTTTTCATACGAGTTGTCGGAGTCCTTGGAAACTTTAGGAATGTTTTCAACATTGGAATAAAGAATTTCAGGTCTTAAGCCACCACTGGAACTTACTACCCCGATGCCACTTGTTGCCTTCGCGAGTGGTGAGTCTTGATAGTTCAAATGAAAACAAAAATTTTGAGATGAGCCAGAAACAAAGGGACAACATAATGAGTGTGAAATCAAGATCTACGAATGTACGATTTTCAAGTAACTTACCAGGTGGATACTTAGTCAGTTGTTGCAACGAGACTGGATCAAGGCCAAAAAATAGCCAAAAGAAATTGGGCCCAATAAGGTCAAGATGATAGGCAGCAGTCATGATAGCCTCATAATGAAGCTCGAAGGCAACAACAAGGAACACGCGATATTCTGTTTTCTTCAGAGATTCCACAGCGTTTGGGATTTCATCGCCATCCAGATCAGCCGAGTAAGAAAAGGCGACAGAATCAGTGACAATGCTTTCTTCTGAGGCGGCATCTTGGAATGCCTTTTGAAGCGCGCTTCCGAAGGCATCTGTAACAAATAAAACTCCGATATGCGATGCATGAAAGGCCTGAAAAAGCCCTAAGAGCATCGTTGCTTCGCCGACAGAAGACGGAATGGTTCTCCCGAATAAGGGATATTGATCTTTTACATCAAAATCAGTGGAGGTGGATGCAAAGCTTACTTGGGGAATTCCATTGACACCAGTCAAAATGGCAAGCGGTGAGGTCACAGCAGATCGGTAGGCACCGATAACTCCGGCAGGATGTGGATTTTGAAATTCATTTGGTTCCTGTAGAATCTTGGTAAAGAGACGGGTGGTATTTATTGGGCTGTACTTGGTATCATAGAAATTTGAAGTAAACTTGATACTGCAGTCTGATAGTATACGTGGATCCAAGTGTGGGGATAGCTCGGGATTGTTGAAGTGATATATTGCCATTATAATCGCTGTAATTTCGTCTTGGGACGCGTCACGAAAGCTTGACCCGTCAGTGAAGGGCATGAAAATCGAAAAAAGCCCTAGATCGAAAGATTGACCATCATCATCAAGTGCTGTCCAAAGCCTTTTCGGGTTCGAAACGGATAGACTTGCAGAAGAGTTTCGAGTCTTTCGAAGATCATCAAAGTACGAAAACTCATAAATAGCGGCACACTGTACAGCCAAATGGATAAGAAACACAAGGCTCAAACCTTTCATTATTCCGACCTGAATCCGTAAACGTTTGCTATCAGACCAGAAAAAATAATTGTTGTAAAAAGTAAAGAGTTGAAATAGGTAATGTGTGATTGCTGTTTGGAAGAATGGTGTTTCTCAATAGCTGCGGTTGAGGGAGGCAGACTTTTAATCCTTTCTAGCCTAAAACTTTCGAACATGGATATATACTGTCATAAATTCCCACTCTATGTCCATCGATGACTTGTTTTACGTCCCTTCGTATGTGCGTCAAAAAACTAACAGCTCAATCAAAAACCAAAATCCATGATGCCACGCGGGTCCTCTGTTTCCATCAACCTCATTTTTATAAATCCAATGACAAAGACAATTTGGATTCTTGTTTCTTGGAATGCAGGTAGACCACCACAAGCTTCTCAAGCCTATACATCTCTGCTCATATGTTAAACACAATCATTTAATGAGCTCAGGGGGTGCAAATCCAAGCCAACCTAATTCCATCTCAAATATTACTTTGATGGAATTAGAAGAACTAATGTCACTTATTCATACTTGTGATCAAATCTTTCAGTAAAATTGCTCAAACATTGTCACTTATCATTTATTATCTATTTTTGGAAGCCATAAAAATCGTGGGTACACAGGAAATTTAGGCATGAGGTATTGCATGGATAATGCAACCAAATTTTCAATAAGAATTTGATGATTAAGTGAAGAGTCTACATAGTTATGCAACTTTTGTAACACTTGGTTTAAATCTGTGCGCCCAAAGGATCAAGAGAAAATGTGAATCAGTTTTGACTTGGTTCATTGACTGGATGCTATTTTACTGATTTGGCTATTAAAGTCCGCAAAAGTTATCAAAATGTATGGATAGAAGAAATGTAAGTAAGCAAAGAGATGATCAGAGTGATCAAGTTTGTTTTAGAAAATGCAAACAACATAGATTCGGTGGTGCAATGTGATAACTATTGGGCAAATGGAGGGAAGAGTACAATCAGTGTGACTTGCTTCATTATTTTTGTATTTGGAAGAGCCAATATGTTGGAGCTAAAAAGTCAAAATGGTATAACTAATTCAAGCAGCAAAGCGGAATGTGCGCCACAAGAGAGATGCTTATGACTGAAAATGGAAATTCAGGAATCCGAACTTGATACGTTGATAAGATCGATAATTCATAAGTTCGCACTAGCAATTCAACAACGACTTTTGATTCCTAGCATACTGGTACTAGGTACTACAATTCTTAACTGATGCTGTCAAAGGTTGTAAATCATTTTCGACCAATCACATTAGTTGATTCTTTCGTCTTGAGTACTACTCGACAAATCCGAGAAATCAAGCCGACGTCTTAACCACGTGCGTGTTAATTTCAACAACATGTTACTCTCAAAATTCAGGTATTATAATATTCGAATCATTGACAATGAAATTCACCTTAGCCGCCACTCTTCTTGCCTCAGCCTCTGCCTTCATTACTGTACGTGAAAGATTTGTCTTACTATTGGTTTTCTTCATTTCACCTTGAGTCTTTCTTACATCATGGGGATTTTTAATAATTAGCCGTCGGCTTCCAAAGTTGAATCTTCTCGCAAAATGGTGTGGGGAGATAAGGACTATTTGATTGCACCTTCAATTTTATCTGCAGACTTTGCACGTCTGGGAGAAGAGGTGGATAATGTGCTTGAAGCTGGTGCAGATGTTGTTCACTTTGACGTAATGGATAATCACTATGTGCCAAACCTTACCATTGGACCGATGGTCTGCAAGGCGCTTCGAGACCACGGTGTAACGGCACCAATCGATGTGCACTTAATGGTATCCCCTGTTGACGCCGCCATTCAAGATTTTATTAATGCCGGTGCATCATACATTACTTTCCACCCTGAGGCTACAAATCACGTTGATCGCTCCCTGCAATTGATCAAGGCTGGAGGATGTAAGGCTGGACTAGTATTCAACCCAGCAACATCCCTAGATGTTGCTAAGTTTGTGATGGATAAGCTCGATATTATTCTTCTCATGTCAGTCAATCCAGGTTTTGGTGGTCAAGCATTCATCCCCTCAACTTTAGATAAGGCACGAGAAGCACGAAAAATGATCGATGAGGCTGGTATTGACTGCCGACTTGAAATTGATGGAGGTGTAAAGGTGGATAACATTAAGGAAGTTTGTGAAGCAGGTGTTGATATGTTTGTCGCAGGATCTGCAATCCTGAAGGAGCCGCGCACTGTTGAGGCCTACAAGGAAACGATTGATGCCATGCGCGCAGAACTTGCAGCGGCAAAAAAGTAAATAACAATTTGTGTTGATAGCATTTCAATCCAAGAATGTCAAACAATTCGTCTATAAAAGGAACGACTTAGTAGCATTAAAATCAAATTTTTCTTCTTTAGTCAATTGAAAATCCCTTTTGAGATCATATTATTTCTCTCTAATTTTGTGTAGATATTTGCCAGTAAAGTACTATAATCATCTAAATAGTTATGTTTGCAAGGAAAAGGCCTTGTCTTGACATTAGTTATCCCTGCTAAAATGATGGAATTAGATCGGTGGCTAAACCTATATGACAACTTCTCAACCATTCATAAATCTGGGACTCCATCAGTTGCATTAGAATCTATTTGTATCATTGATTCTGCTAGATGCTAATGAAATCTTGTTGCAATATTTCTGAAGTTGATTTAATAGTGACTTTGCCACATGATTCTTAAAATTCTATGTGATCATTTGTTCAATAGGCTGTCGCTGGTCTTCTCATATTAGGCAATTCCAATATGACATACGCAACATGAAGGTCCATAAAGTTCTCCCCCCCCTCCCCCCCCTCCCCCCCCAACCCCCATTCAAGGACATTAATTCATGATTATGTCTCTCCACAATCCATACCTCTTGCTATTTGTCATATATTCAAATCCAGCTGTCAAAATGATATTAATTACATTCTTGTATAATGCAACCCATGTTGAAACTTGATCTCCGAACAGCTTTAGTGCTCCTCGGTGCCTCTTTTCTTAACCTTTCTGAATGACTTACTTAGCATATGATGCAAGCCGTACACAATCTAAGATAAGGTTGTTGTTCTTATCTTGCATCTGGAAGCAATACCTTGTATTTGCATTGATAGAATTGTTCCTTTCCCTCTCCAAGTTTTTCATAGGGCAACAATAATGTGACTCGTGATATCTTCCCATTTTGTTGTTGGAGAAATGCAATATCTCCATCACCACCTTCCGTTCTTGAGTCACAAATCACCCTATTGTATTAGGCTATTCCTAGAGACTATCATAAAATTCCCCAGTATTTGGACTTTGATGTCAAGTATGACGTAAAACACAAGGCAAGACTAGTTACAAGGGGTGATTGGGCAGTAAATGAAAGAGAAGTCCTTTATTTAGGTGGGGGGAGAGGGGCGTGTGAATCCAATCTATACGTCACGGAGGTGAAAAGTATAGTTAATAATAGCATATAAGAAATAGATCAACATTATCCAGTTTACCTTTTCTATCTAAGATCACTTGAATTGGGGACGTATAACCTGGAGACAAAGCTTGGTGAAGAAGTTAAAGGAATGCATAGCTATATCACTCCTGGAAAGTCTCGTTTTACAATTTTGAGGTCCACCATCAAAATGGAAGTAAATGTGCAGCTTAGATTTAGATCTGATCCAATGTTGTTGAATTAGTTCAAGCATTCAAGACCTTAGTTTGGAAATATGGTAAGAGAGCTATCTTTTTGCACGTGACAATTAGCAAAAAACAACAATCGGAGGGTTGTCAAAGGTACGTTTGATAAAGTTATAAACTTACTTCACTACTCTACTTGAAAATTCGACTAATTTGACCTAAATACTAAATCACTAGAAACTGACATACTGAAATACGTAGCTCGTACAATTGTACTTGAAACGTATGATGCAAATTCTCAATATCAACCTCAGTATTGACTTTTTACACCTGCTTTGACTCTCTGATATTCTTTTCATGTATGGGCTAACAGTAAAGATATTATTAGTAGCATGGAGGAGTGTCAATGTAAGCATTAGATTTTGCGTTATAAAGGGGAATTGATTGTAACTGCATCGAAATTGTTTGTAACTGCATCGAAATTGTTTATGTTGTAGGGCGAAAAAACCAAAAATAAATGATAATTTGCAGCCTAAATACCAGAAATTTGCAGGGCAGCAAGTTCAGTTCCAAGTACGTGTAAAAAATAGAACACGTTGAATTCTGCATTCCTTTGAACTCTATTTTTTGTGGTCAAAACGCACTTCGTTCAATAAATTCCGCTTCCGATTCATTGATATCCTGATATCCTCAACGTAAGGGAGAGATAATAAATCAAAAGATAGGAATAGAAGAATATCTTCTTCTTTATGCCATGAAGATCTGGTGCTTTAAGAGTATCTTGCTCTTCTGGGTGGTTCCCAGATTCAGTGAATCTGCATTTGTAACTAGGTTTTCGATGCCATTGGGCCTGCAATCCTCTCTACAAGTAACTTCAGATGTTGTCGATGCTGCACCAGACTTCAACGGCGTGTTCGTTGCAAAAGAAGGTGGCGTCGGTGCAGCTACGGCATCGCAACAGGCGCTGAGGCAAAATCTTCGTCTAGGTGCTCCACCAGCAAGACCTAACAGCGGTCATTTTCAAACGAAGGGTGGAGTCGAAGTAACAGCACACGTTGAGGCTCTAAGTTTTTCTAGGTCCCTTACTGAACGGACTAGCGCACTTGCTATTGAAGAAATGATTGACAAATTAGATGATCATAGGGGCGTTTTATTCACTTCAAGTTATGAATTTCCTGGAAGATACGCCCGTTGGTCGCTAGGCTTCGTTGATCCTCCCATTGAGATTTCTGGTCGTTCTTCAGAATGCACTATTCGTGCATTGAATGAAAGAGGACGCATACTCATACCTGCCATACTTCAAGCGATGAAGCAATTGAAAGACGATGACATTTTGGAGAGTCTTACTACACATGTCGAAGAGAATTTTGTGTCAAATATCCAATTTGACGACCTTCCGACTAGGATTGATGTCAAAGTAGTTCCTCCTTCGGAAGTCGGATCTTTTGATGAAGAAGACAGGTCAAGGCAACCATCTCTATTCTCTGTAGTCCGAGCGTTGGTTGATTTGTTCTCTCACACAGGAGATCATCAACTTGGACTCTACGGTGCCTTTGGCTATGACCTAACTTTTCAATTTGAACCAATCGAATTGGTTCAACATCGTGATCCAGAGCAGCGTGATTTATTATTGTATTTACCGGACAAAATGTTAGTTGTTGATCAGGACAAGCGTGACGCGTGGGAAGTTTCATTTGAGTTTTCTGTGGACTCTAAATCAACCATCGGAGTTAATCGTTTTGGCCGAGCCGAGCAATTCCAACCTTTTCAAGAAGGACAACTTTTCCTCCCTAGAGATACGCCACCAACGGAATTTGCCAAGTCTGTAGAAAGAGCCAAGCAAGAGTTCGCAGTTGGGAACCTCTTCGAGGCTGTGTTATCGCAAACTTTTAGAGAGAAACTTTCACATGAAGTCAAACCATCTTTACTGTTTCGAAGACTTCGTGCTCGTAATCCTGCCCCGTATGGGTTTTTCATCAATTTAGGAGAGCAAGAGTATTTAGTCGGGGCTAGTCCTGAGATGTTTGTACGATGCGAGACAATTGAGGACAATGAATACCGTCCTGGAGCCATGCGTGTAGAGACTTGTCCCATATCTGGAACAGTTGCTCGTGGTGTGGATGCATTAGAAGATGCTCAGCGTGTTAAAAGTCTCATGATGAATGCCAAGGAAGAAAGTGAGCTCACCATGTGTACCGACGTGGATCGAAATGACAAGTCTCGAATCTGTGAACCTGGATCAGTTAAGGTCATTGGACGTCGTCAAATAGAAATGTACAGTAGGTTGATTCATACAGTGGATCATGTAGAAGGCTACCTGCGCCCTGAATTTGACGCATTAGATGCATTCCTTTGCCATACTTGGGCAGTAACAGTTACTGGAGCACCAAAAACCTGGGCTATTCAATTCGTCGAAGAGAATGAAAGATCACAACGATGTTGGTATGGAGGAGCTGTAGGTATTGTTGGATTCGACGGAAGTTTAAATACGGGATTAACCCTAAGAACTGTCAGAGTAAAGAATGGAATCGCTGAAGTTCGAGCAGGGGCGACATTACTTTATGATTCTAACCCTCCAGCTGAAGAACTTGAAACTGAACTTAAAGCGTCAGCGATGATTGACGCAATCGTACAAAAGGGACCAGAAGATCCAGGATCTTTCACTTCGGCGTCCCTCGAGGAGATTAGCAAGGTTGGACATGGGTTGAGTGCCATTTTGATTGATCACGAAGACTCATTCGTACATACGCTTGGAAATTATTTGCGACAAACTGGCGCCGCGGTTCAGACTCTCCGAAGTGGACCCTCAGCCTTGAAAGCAATGGAAAAATTGATTAACGATGGCAAGAAACCTGATATTGTTGTTCTTTCTCCGGGTCCAGGAAATCCATCAGATTTTGGACTATCGACTACGATTGAATTCCTGATAAAACACAAAATTCCTGGTTTTGGAGTATGCCTCGGACTTCAGGGTATGGTAGAACATTTTGGCGGTACTCTTGGAGTTCTAAGTTATCCTATGCATGGCAAACCATCTTTGGTCACCCTAACTGAAGCTGGGAAAAGTACAAAGGGGTGAGAACACTGTATTTCAAGTCTAGATTTGCATATTGTTTTACTCACATTTTTTTAGAATTTTTAAGGGGCTACCAGATAGCTTTGAGGTTGCACGATACCATTCGTTGCATGGAATTAGAGATCGTATTCCACCTTGCCTCGATGTAACTGCGTTGACAAACGATGGAATTGTTATGGGTATTCAACATAAAACTCTCCCGTTTGCTGCTGTGCAGTTTCATCCCGAATCCATATTAACCAGTCCTGCTCATGGGCTTGCAATTTTGAAAAATGCATTGTCGTCGCTCAAATATGCCGACGATTTCACCTCTACTAGTGGCGCAGAAATAGTTGGCGAGTTAGAAAAGCTTTCGGTAGATGAGCTAAAGACAATGCTCGAAAGTCTTGGAATGAGTACTACAGGAACTAAAAGTGAGTTTGTAGTTCGTTTAGCTTTGTGGAAACACAAAAGAGCAGAGGCTAAGGCTGGTAATATTCAATTTGAATATATGTCGACAGAAGAGCTTTCCGAACTGAGGCAAGGTCTGGGCATAAAAGGAGTTTCTGCCTCGAAAGACGAACTAATCAAACTCATCAGGTCTTCGCTTTTGCAGTCTGACGAATTATAAGATCTGAATTCACGAAAGAGATGGCATCCGTGACCCTTTCTAAAACTTCAAACAATTGTTGTTGTTATATCGTTGTTTGTCACTTAACTTAATTTGTAAAGAAAATGCATTGATCTCAAACTGAAGCATTTATACCCAACATTAAATACATGTTTAGGCTCCGTGAACACAGTGCAAGTTTTCAAATCTAGCTCACCCTTCCTGTCTCGCGATCATTCACTGAAAAGAATAAGTTTCATGAGTTATTTGAAAATTCCTGAATGACTTCCAGTCCATTTGCGGCTAAAGTTGCGTCTATCTCTTCTTTCAGTTCCAAGGCAAGTTCTTCCTTTCCTTCCCGTGAAGCTTTTTCCATCCTTCGTATCAAGTCCTCTACTTTCGAGTTGACGGATGACTGTCCAGCCACTTCTACAAAGTCCAAGTTTGGTAAGCGTAACCATGGAAGTGGGTCATTTCCGGAAACAGAATCGTTGCTACTTTTCATCGTAGAGAAACTAGACCCTGCAAATTTGTTTCCATCTTTGAGAAAGGCTCCCAAGCCTCTATCGCCTTGAGTCATCTTACTTATCCAAAGTTGTGCAGCAATTCCAATCGAGACTCCCAAAATTACTATTACGGGCAAAGAATGAGCCATAAATTCTTCATCCAAGGAATTGTGGAGAGGTTTTAACAATGATTTTGAAACGGGGAAATGTGATTGTTTCCTTTTCTCAATTGAGTACAGAAATTGAAATTCTGATTGAGACAAGGAATTCTTTGGTAACATCCAAGCTTCTGAACTGGAGACAAAGTGAGATAATGCAGCCATTATACAAGCAAAAGTAACCTTACACAAGTTCATGTTCCTTCATTTAGGTCGAGTGTCTTCAACGAAAACACAAACCAACAACAAGGATACAGGATACAATTTTTTTTCAATTTAAACAAGTTGTCCTAAAATGTGTAAAATTGTATCTTAAGATTTGATTTACTTGTATTTGAGATTGTCAACAAAATATTATATATGTTAGTGGCATACACTAACTGGGAATGAGATTGAGGATGAATCCCAAGAATTTCCTCACTTTTCTTTGATACGACATGAAGGATAAGAAATAACAATGAAAACAGATTTTTTTTCCAATCCTATTTACCCCCTTAGCTTGACGTACGAATCGTAATTTCGGCTCTCAACAGGATTTTGGGTAAACTTTGGCATGCAGCTCCTGCATGAGGCCATGCATGGGGAAACAATAAAATACGTCCACGACGAGGAGCTACTCCAAGGTATATCGAATCGGATGTTTTAGATAACAAGACGGTTGATGATAAAGATTTATGCATGGTTGTATGTTTTTCTCTATTTGTTGTGTCTTGACTCTGGTTTGAGCATGTTTTCCATGGACACCACTCTTTAGTAGAAAGATCATGCACGATCGTCGAGTTATCAACCTGTAGGATTGTCCCCACAACTCGATTTTCTGGAATTAATGTTAAAGTTTGGGATGCTTTTTGGTGGTTGGCATCTTGGATAGTTGTTGCTGCTGTGGTGGCCGCTTGTGTCGTCACAACGGATGTCCAAGCCATTCTTTCATCCAATAAAATCGTTTCTCCTCCTTTCTCACAATCGGTTAAAAATAACAAGAGTGTATGAGTACTTTTCTGTCCTGTTTCGTCACAAATCTTAATTCCATCTGTATGGGGTAATAAACCATTCCCAGATTGATGATATTCCAATATACGCAGGTAAGGATTGGCATATGAATATACAGCAATATTGGATGGCGACCCTGACTTAGTTGATGAACGAATCCAACGTTCCAATCCCATTTGAATTAAAGTTTCCAATTTTTGGATTACAATTCCATCCGAATCCTTCCAAAATCGTCGATCGACGGTGGGACGCTTGGAGTTCAATGGAAGTGACAATCGAATTTCATCCACTTCCCTGAGAAACCAAGAATCACAAGCCCCATCCAGAATCATGCCAAAATCCACCGCCTGTTGAAAGTTATCATCATGAGACAAACAACAATGATGACGACGTAAAATAACAACTGATGTAGAAGAATGACAATTTGAGGAACGAGAATGCATATTTGAATGTCGAATCCATTCTATCACGCGCACGTTCACTATTGTGTACTATACTATACTCGGTTAACTCTCGGTATCTTCTCGCTACTTACAGGTTTAGGTTTAAACCAAAAAGGGAGACGACAAAAAATAAACGATAAGATTCTGGGAGTGTGTAGTAAATATAAAAATACACGTTTTATCAAGTCGAAGCGTTGTTATACGACGGTTATTCATGTACTTATGTTTAGTCGGCTGGATTAAATATCTGACGCGCTAAACCATAAAGTGAGACTGCCACGCTTCTACCGCGAGAACAGACAAAAATACAAAAAGTCAATTCAACGACTCAGCCTTTTCATCTTCACAAAGAAGTTTCTCCCTCTGGGCACAGATTGCAAAATTTGAATCCCCAATTCTAGTCTTACAAGTAGTCCACAAGCCACCTGCCGAAAATGCTTCCTTCCTGGACAACAACTGCCTCACTTGCTCATCTTAATTGTCAACTCGTGAAAGAGGTTGAGCAATCGGTATCAACTTACCAGATTCACAGCATTGGAAAGGTTGTCTTTTGACTTTACAGACCTTCCCTACTTTTTGCCCACTGCATCTCCTGCTGAATCTGGATTTGTTCTTTTGTTTGACATCATCAAGAAATGAGCCTTTTTGGTCAAAGAAAAAATTCCATCAAGCCAAAAAATGTTGCCTTGGTTTTGACAGTGTAACTTTCGAACCGTGCCATCTTTTCAAAAACAAGCTATAGGACCATACAGCAAAATACTGTTATGCAGAAATATGTAAGGCAGTAGAATAAGAATCTGAGAGCACCAAGAGGTTCATAAACCGTTATAGAAAAAGTGTCCCAAAACCTTTTGACAAAAAATCGTCTCCCTTTATGGTTTAAACTTGTACCATGAAGTCATTCCTAGTGCGTTAATGAATAAGAATTGTAACGGGCTGAAAGCTTAAAGGAAAGAGATTGAATTAATTGTTGAAAAGTAACCAAAATCAACACGTACACCATACAGAGGCATTGAGAAAAAATATAGCAAAAGTGTTTATGGGAAAAAGTAACATGGAAAGTAAGTGATTTAAAACTTAAGAACTGATCAGAATGAAAGTTTCGTGTTAGGAAGAAAGAAGGATTAGAAGTAAATGAGTAGAAGTGGTAGGTATATTCAAGAATCATGTAGTAGTAATCAGATTAAGAGACAAGAAAGAAGATGGAGAACATCGCTCAAAGGAGATTTTAGAGAAAAGTGAGAAAAGAAGTGAGTGAGTTAAAGAAAAGCGACGCGAAATATTGGATTTTTGTCCGACTTTGTGCTGGTAAATCCTATCTGTGAACGTTATTCTATGTTCCTAATTCTCTCAAATAATTACATTCCGGGGTGCCATTAATGTAGCAGTTTAATTGTAGATGCATACATGACCCAAGAATGTCATATGATACTTGACTTGTATCCAATATAGAATGGCATTCAGTATCCACAAAGAAATAGTGAGTAAAGGTGATATTGGGAGTGAGTTTGGTATCAACGAAAACGTGAGAACTGTATAAGTCACGGCTAATGATAAGTACCTCACCACAGTTAAATTTGACGAGAAAACTGTTGGACCATACTTTAATGCTGATTTATCAAACTATAGGTTGCTACACCTTAGTAGCAAAAGTGATATTTATTTGTCAATTTAGATTGCTGATCATGGTCGTCTGATGTGAATAGTTAGTTGATGATGACATGGTTGAATAAAGGGCGAGATTATATCTCATGCGTCGTCATATTGGTGTAAGATTTTGGGTTGATTGTTTCATGATGATTTCGTTGGGTTTCAAGGTCCATAGTCCTGTTTTTTGTGCTATTATTTCTTGACCAAGGAAGATTCGATCGAGGCGTTTGCGTATTGTCTAGCTCATCTTGAATATGGTTTGCTGAGTCATTAGAACAAACAATGACCTTGCGAATTGCTTCGTAGGTTGGATATTCTTCGATTTATTTTGCATGGGAAAGCTACGCCCTCCAACCGGCAATTTCTTTTAGAATGTGGATGTACTGACTTCTACGGCAATTAGGTTGTAGTCACGATGCCTAGTATAATCTTTCATTCTTTGTCCTTCCTTCATTTCAAGTCTGGCATGGTTGGCTTCAAGTTGAGAAAAAAAGGTGGCTGATGATCATATTATCATTTCAAGGATAGTTTTAAATCACATTAGTCAAAATATTGATATAGAGGCACGTTGTTGTGCACCTACAATTGTTGAAGTGTTTAGATGACGATTAATTTTAGTTGAAGGTTGATTGATGTAGTTGAAATATGTTGTTGATTATGTTATAAGATTATCAGTTTTGGCTAATTGATAATGACTTGAATGCTCAGTTAATTATCCAAAATGAAACAATGTGTGGTCATGGCTTGCTGATGATGAGGCATAGTCCAAATCGATTCAATGATGAAGTAACAGATGGTTGTAGATGGATGAGGCAAGGATTGGTAATGATCGGTTATGTTGAGGTATTGAGATATAGCCGATACAGGTTATGAATAGATAAACGAAAGAGCTACAGTTGGTCAAAGTTGTTCGTAGAGAAGATGGATGGTCGATATAGCAATGGATCGTCATGAAAGGCTTACAATGGTATCTATAAGTTATGCAATTGGAGTGATTGCATTATCAAATTCATAAAATAAACTAAGCTAAACTAATAAATAGTGCCCTTCACTTGCAACAAAGAGAGCTCACTCATTCCTTAACGTGATATACATCTTTGGCTAAGGAGTTCACAGTCGGAAAAGTGAATTGTCCTATTGCACTCATGCAACAGAGGGTGCTTGGATTGTATGTCCATATGCCTTGTAAACCGCAATAATCTTGGGCATACCACTGCATTTACATTATTTCAAAAGCGGGCAAATACTAGCTTGATCAAGCCAAGGGACATTAAACTTGGAAGCTGGGTTCCTCCGTGTAAATTCTTCCAAAATCTTGGGGATTTTTGAACCGTAAAAATTACCCTTGTTCAAATTTTGCATATTATTGATTGCGCACTTGAGCTTTCCCTCAGTATTTGTCACCCGCAATGGCTTCCAACCAAGTGATTAGAGCGGTTTGCTCTGTTTCATCCTTGATAATAGGCTGATCTAAAGGAAAACTGTAATAACGAAAAATTAGTCAGTCAAGCCTCCACTCTTGTTAGATTAACAACACAAGAGTTGCTTTTCACAATTTTCTAAAAATAGTACATAACGTTTCTACTTTCATTCTCCGCATAGAATTTTTAGTCAATACAAAGTGCGAACAATCACTATAAATATCAAAGGTTAAGAGATGAACTTTTTGGAGTACTGGAGAATTTTAGTATTGATAGTACAAAAATTATGCTATTTCAGGTACTTGCACATCTATTGTGTAGTCAGTATAGTTACTTTATTTGTGCTTTCAATATTGTTTTGAATGGAATTCAACAATGAGTTAGTGCAAAAAAGTTTGAAAAAAAGGTTTTGCTCACGGCTTACCTTGATCATCTGGTATTTGTTCATTGCTTCAACCATGAACCTTTCCTTTCAGGTATTATTCTAAGGGGGGATTCATTACAGTGGATGACTTTAATCTTATTAATTATTCTGTCATAAGCTACGTAGAATTTCCCCGTCAGTATAGATAAATTATGTATTTGCAACATGCCACTTCTCATTTCTTCATGCCTAATATGACACTATTAAACAAGACACTTCATATATCGCTATATCTTGTTAACAGCTTAAGATTGACGCTTTCCCTTTTTTTGCTTCATCATCCTTTCTAATTCCGGAAAAGTTAAAAGTAGACACCAATGAGAAAATTGATATAATTTTGCTTGCTACTAGAGTATTCAAAACTACTGTTCTTCGTGTCTTCGGCAAAATTATGAATTCACTGGATTTGACATTATGCAACATCAAGGTCCAGAAGAAGTTAGTGATACAAGGAGATTACTAATTGCTAGTTCTCGTTCTGAGGATGAAATTCTAAATCGACTAGCAGCAAATTATAGGGCAGAATTGTGAAGGCCGCAGGCAGGGAAACAAAAATGGAACAAGGCACTATTTGTTCCTGTCCTAACTCACAAAATGAATAAATCAAAACTATAAAGAAAAAATCCCGATACGATGGATGTAGCTCACCCAATACTTTCATTGCCAGAAATTCTCACGATGTTTCTCTTGTTCTTTCAAAAATCTGCGCATAGTTAGGTGGGCTGAAATCAGATCGATCTAGCTGGCTTCTAAAGTGCTAAAAAGAATCAAAAGATTTTTAGATTCGTTACTCAAGAGCTGGAAGTCCACTTCGTAAGCGCATTCTCTCTGCAATCAAAAAGGCAAGTTCCAAGGATTGAGCGCCATTAAGACGCGGATCACAGTAGGTATGATAACGGTCCTTGAGCGTCTTCTCGGTGACACCACTGAGTCCGCCGGTACATTCCGTAACATCCTCCCCAGTCATTTCAATATGAACGCCACCTGGATGACTTCCCATCTCGTCGTGAACATCAAAGAATGCTCGAAGTTCGTCACGGATTTTTTCGAAATTTCGAGTTTTAAAGCCATCATCTGTCTTGTAGGTATTTCCATGAACTGGGTCTGATACCCATAGAACAGACTTGCCCTCCCTTTGAATCGCGCGAATGAGACCTGGCAGATTCTTACGCATCTTTTCAGCTCCCATGCGAACAATTATTGTTAAGCGCCCAGGGATGTTTTGAGGATTCATGGTGTCGACAATTCGAATAAGCTCTTCAGGCGAACACTTATCACTTATCTTGACACCCAGTGGATTTCCAATTCCACGGACGAACTCTAAATGAGCTCCATCAAGTTGACGAGTTCGTTCTCCTACCCACAACATGTGTGCGGAGCAGTCATACCAACGCCCTGTTGTCGAGTCCCTACGTGTGAGAGCTTGTTCGTAGGGGAGAAGTAAACACTCGTGTGCCGTAAAGAAATCAGTTTTAGTAAAAGCTGAAGAACCGGTATCTACGCCGCAAGCTCTCATGAAGCGCAGAGATTCGTCTACCTTAGTGGCAAATTTGCGATACCTTGATATACGAGTGGCGAGTCAACTTTTAAGCTCACAAAACGAAGAATATAAAGAAGCACATGCAATGTCAAACAACGTACCTACTTCCTTCTTCGGTTTGCTCTACAAAATCCAAATTCCAAGCATGTAGGCGACTGATATCAGCATAGCCTCCTGTTGAAAAAGCACGAAGTATATTCAGAGTTTGAGCAGATTGGTGATACGCTTCAACCATGTTGAATGGATTGTTTCGGCGTGCTTCCGGAGTGAAATCCTCACGATTGATAATGTCACCGCGATAAGAAGGCAAAGTAACGCCATCTCTTACTTCGTCAGGTTCAGATCTCGGCTTGGCAAACTGTCCTGCCATACGGCCAACCTTGATCACTGGCATTGCGGAACCGAATGTAAGGACTAGGGCCATTTGAAGAATGACTCGAAACGTATCTCTAACATGATCTACATTGAACTCATTGAAGGCTTCCGCACAATCTCCTCCCATGAGCAAGAATCCTTGTCCTTGACATGCGCGAGCTAGGTTTTCATGAAGAGTCCTTACTTCACCAGCAAATACAAGGGGGGAGCATCTCTCCAATTTTCTAACAGCGGCTTGCAGCTCCTCAGGGTCATCATAGTGGGGCATCTGATGTGCTTCGCTATTTTTCCATGATTCAGGAAACCAATCTCCAGCCGCTGAAGAAATAGTTGAAGGAGGTGGAGAGAGAGCTACGTTGAGCTGCACTCCATGGGAACTTTGAAGTTGAGAAAAAGTATATTAGATCTTTTCGTTTTTGACAAGTTTCACAAGAATTAAAATCCTATTGGCATCAGCAACAAATCCATATCTAAAGAATAAGGAAAGCTGATCATACCTGGTAATTGATCGCGGAGAGAAACTGTGCACTGAAGTAGACAGCCAAATGGCGAGAAGAAGCTTCATCCTTAATTTGTAATTAGAATGCTTTTGGTTTCAGTTGCCGTTACTTTTTCTTTGGCTGTCGAATCTAAGAACACTGTGGTGATCAATGGTTGAGGTAGATCGCGACGTATAGATACGTGGAAGTTCATACGACCAATACAGAAGTTTTCCCATGGACGTTTCAGATTATATATTCTTGTGACGTAGAAACAGATTTCCCTTTTTTCTTCAGACTTGCTATCTCATTCCATAACAAGGTTATCTCAAAAGATTATTTGTTCGTGTGGGGACAAGTATAGTAAAACACAACCCAACTATTTTTTCTCTTTTTATCCTTGCATAAATTCCTCAAGGCAGCTTATGGCATAAAGGGACTGGCCAATTGACTGCAATAAGCATGACAAGAGACCGAATATAATTCATGTCATTCACAACTCCAACATGGAGCAAATACATCTATCTCCCTATAGCGGAATTGTATTTACTATTAGGCTCAAAACTCAAAACAATGAGAATGAAGCCTAGAGAACACAAGAATGGAGATCATATTCTGATCAACATCCCAAGAATACTTAGGGAAGCTAAAGATTTCTAGATATGAATCTTGACCCGTAGGCATAATTTACAAAGGTCATTCCAAGAAGATCAAGTTCCTGCTTCTAAAAGAGTAAAACAATGTAGGTTAATCCATAAACATTATCCCCAAAGTACAATCGTGGGGAAAATGTACTATATTCTACATTCCTAGAAGATAATACATTAAAATTATAGTTAAGTAAACCAAGTTAATCAAGAAAAGAGATTAATTAAAGAAATGTTATTGTGTACCAACATTTGGAGACGTCCAGCGTTGCTAGTTCATGCTAATATAGATGCTAAAGGTATCAGATATATAAAGCGCATCTAAATGCAACAAATGACAATGAAAATATCTGTTGTTTTTCTTTGTTTGCAAATTTTAGATGAATCAAAGGTCTCTAAAATTTAGGTGATGTTATATCACATGTGCTTCACAAACTTTTACAAATTAAATAGCTCTAAATAAAGAGCAGTCAGAAGATATTTGACATGCTGGCATAACCAGGAGACAATAAATAAATGACAAATCTAAATAAATACTATCACAATGAAAAATTAGTCAGTCAAGACTCCAATCTTTCACAATTAGACCTTAAAATAGGACATATTTTTTCTTTCTCAATTCTCATTGTGATCACAGCACGAGAGTGTTGGGATTTAGATATTTTAAAATATTTCATGGTCATGACCATGTCCGTGAGACGGCAATGATCCTAACTAAGCCTGTGGCTTAGGAAGTAAGCGCTCATAAAGAGCAAATACTGGCCCATTCTATGTATCCTAAGAAGCCTAATATGTTACAAAGAAAATCCGTAGGATTTAGTCAAAATTTACACTATAGTGCTTATAGTGAATAAGCTCTTTCCTGTCCAATGATCATGTCATATGTTCTTGATTCCATGGATTGGCCATCCACATGAAATACCCAAGAAATCTGTTTCTCGAGGTAAAATTCTGGAAATGAAAAGATCATTGGTCCAGTTTTATCCGTTTTAAGCTGACCACCTATTGTGCTCCAGGTGGTTTTATTTCTTTTATCATTTCTGAAATGTAATGCTTCAGAATTATCTGATTACTGGCTCCTGAGTCAGCAAGTTCATATAGCAAATGTTCCTCATGATTCATAATGAGGCTCACCACTAACTCTGAAGTTGGGCGAGTGCTTTTTGGCTAGTGCTGCCATTAGTGGAAGAAGCAAACAAGTACTCCTCATCTTCTTCATTACTATGAGTTAAATTAATTTCTGTAGAGAGAAGAGGCTCAGTCTTCCTCTTTTTGGTGTTTGCAACCTTTGCAGGTTTCAACTGCTTTTTGAGCGTATTCAATAGGAAAGCTAAAGACCTTTTTCCAGGAACAGATTTGGCTTTAAAATGAGCTTTCTTTAGCTGCATAGCTCTAGCAATTGCTCAGCAATCAGCCGCACGGTAGTTTATTTTCACAGTAGTTACACCACATTTTGAGAGAAGTTTTCTTTGATCTACCTTTTCCTACATTACTGGTATCAGATTTTTATCTCTACAGGTAGTGTCAAAGCAGGACCATTCTTGTGTCTGATTTTTTCCAAGTTCTCAAGACGCTTGAAATACGAAATTGCCTCCTCATAATGCATCTCAAAAATGTCAATATTTGCGGCCAGCATAGCTTTATACCACTCAGAAGACTTTATTTGGTCCGAAATTTCAATAATTTCATCTTGAACCAACGGGGAGGGATACTCCTCAGGGAAATAAAGTAGATAAATATTTAGTTCGTCCAACCTTCACAAATTGTTGTACACTCATGTTAGGCCCCATGAACAAGCACCTCCTCATGTAGTATTTTTAAACCCTAATGGTGCGCCTTGATATGTGCTCTAACCCTACATCTCTAATTGCAATTTCCAAGAGGTCACAATCAGGCAATGCTACTTCCTCAGCAGCAATCCTTTTCCTGAAATGATATTCAAACTGGGACAGGGCTCTGCCTTTCAAAGCATCTTAGTCTTCTCCAGGTTCCTTTGAAGACATGACCGTCTCAATGTCCCTGTATCACATCAGCCACTTGATCCAGTCCTTCGGTACTCAATCCTTAGAAATGACAAACTCCTTGGAATATCTGGATGCTGGGTCCTCAGGATCAACAAAGAAGTATAACTTGATCTGCTCTGCCTTGTCAGCCTTCATAGGATCTCCATCCACCCTCTTAACCTAAGGAACAAAGGGATTAGGAGGGCTCTCACGCATTGGTGAGGGAAGACCAGAATTTGGTTTGAATAACAAACTCATTGCCATACTTTGAATGAATATCAACAAAGTGTGATCACAGTGCTCTATGTTAGACTATAGAGCGTATACAATAAAGTATTATGATCTATTAAAACCATTTTCTCTTCAGTCTTGTGTAATATTAGAACTTCTCTCAATAGATGTTCTTGAACTCCTTTCAAGAGATGCTAGATGTATCTTCTCTTGAAGATTTTGATATTGCTTGAGCCTTTCGGGCCACATGATTAGGCAAGTCTCCTTAACTTGTTAAGGAGGATAAGTTGACTTGTCAATACAGACAAGTTGGATGTGAATAAGGATAAAGTAAATTATCGTTCCAACGCATTTAGTCTTAGAGAGTTGGATTTATAATTCATCATTAAAAAGAGTATTTATTAGTGACCTACCTTGACTAGGATCAAGAAGTAAATCCCTAGCACAATAGTTTGTAAGCAACAGCGGTTAAACAATATTATGTCAAGCTAAGAGATGTGTATGTGCACCTGTGTAAGGTCACATCCTGTACCGCTAGTGCATAGTAGATAGTATTAGGACAAAACAAATCCTTATATTTACTCATCTAGATATTGCTATTCCATTGTATATTGACCACAAGTTAACTATGATAAAAGATTCATCAGATACACATAGGGAGGCATAACTTTTGCATATAAATGAAAGCATCTTTATACAATCCAGAACCGGATCTAAATTAAGATGGCCATAATAATAATCTAAATTAGAAGCCAACTCTTAATTTATAAAGAGTTGAAGGTCTAAACTAAATTTTCCTTATGGATCACCAATTTGTCCTTTTTAGCAAGTTGAAGAGACTTGGCTAAGTAGTTGGAAAAAGAAGCTTAGGAACAAGATCAAAGCTTCAAGAGAAGTCACGCAGATCTCTTGAGAAGAATCAAGAACGTCTGTTGAGAGAAGTTCCAGGGTCAACAAAGACAAAATAGAAGTAAAGGTTAAATTAGTTTATAATTTTAATATGACCTAGATTTAATTTTAATTGTAGAGCAATTAGTGCTGTGAATCAAGAACATCTGTTGAGAGAAGTTCCAGGGTTAACAAAGACTAAATAGAAGTAAAGGTTAAATTAGTTTATAATTTTAATATGACCTAGATTTAATTTTAACTGTAGAGCAATTAGTGCTGTCTACTTTAGATCAGGTACTGGATTGTACATATATACTTTTTCATTAATAAGTAACACTTGATTTTCACCAAGTTTGTTTTATGAATGATCATCTCTAGAAAATGATAGGCAACTTGTAACTTATTCATAGTTTGATGAGGAACTAGATTATTTTGATTCTGCTACTATTTACTATGCACTAACGGTAACGGACGCCTCCTTATGCCAGTACATGCACACATCTCTTAGTTTAATTCTTTATTACTTAGACTGGTGTTACTTACATCCTATTGAGTTTGGGAATGAATTCTTGATTCCTAGTCAAGGTAGGTCAACCTATCTCATCCGTTTTCTCCTTTTGATTTTAGGTTGCACCCATTCATTTGCATTCCTTATTGATTTCATTCTGTGCTATTTCCTTAGCTGAGTATAATTAATATGAGTCAGCTTTTTATTCAGGGTCTGTTCGTTTCTTCTTCCTTCCAGGGATATCTTTTCCTAAGTCTTAAAGGGAAGCATGTGTGGTCTCCAAGGGTTGCCTCAAATTCTTCGTTTTTTCTTGGAGCACTATGGCTTCCTTCAATACGAGAATGCACTATAACAAGGAAATATGTATTGGGATAATCCTTATCATCCAAGTTTATAGTACACTTCTGCTCGAGAAGTGGCTTTACCTTGAGTGTATATTTATTACTTTTTAACGATGAATATGATGATTGCAATGAATATATAATCAAGGATTTGATGCTTGTGTTTAAAGCTGCAGGCACAAAATGTTGTCATAATACATCAAGGAATTTATCAGGTCAGCAAAGATCATTGATTAAGACAAATACGCTATTCAATGACTCCATTTACTCAGGTTTTTCGTGGCCTTTAAGAAAGCAAAGGAATTTTTAGTCCGTCCCTAAACCTCGTATCAGATCAAAAGATGTGATTAGGATTCCTACGTCCCAGTCTGTTGCGCACATTTTATTCAAGTGGATCCTAAGGCTCTGTTTGGGAAATAAGTTGACATTTCTGCATCATTAAGTGAATGCAATCAGATAGCTAGCTGTAAAACAAGAACACATATACATTAAAGTTTGTGAAAGTCTATCAAGGGTAGAAAGATATCTTTGTCAACAAAAATGATTAAAGAAAGTAAGAAAGCTGAGCAGTTCACCATATAAAAAGAAGCATAAATTACCTGTTGAGATTAATGCAGGACAAAGAAACGAATCTACTCTAGAATTACTATACAACAAAATATCTTATCACAATTTTCTCACGGGAAAAAACAGTACATTAACTGTTTTCATTTCAACACTCCGGCAAGAAATTGTAACAGCCGTTACAACAAAGTTTCATAATGATTTTCGACTTTCAACGGATATAAATGACCACATTCAGCGCACCCTTAAAAAAGTGTATATCGCATTTACTCTAACGCCTTAGATGAAAAAATCCAGATAATATTTTTTGCAGTTGCGCATTGGTAAACTAAGTCTTGGCAACATCCCACAAACAAATTTTCCATAAAAATACTTGTTCTCCATAAAAAGTGAAAGAGAAAAAAGCAGCAGCATGAATGCAGAGACGAATCCAGACCCTGAAGTTGAGATAAACTTTGACAGGGAAGGAGTCCCGGATAGTGAGAACGATGGTGTTGGAATATCTTTACCTGACGCCGAGGAGATCAAAACTGATTTAACCCCTCGCAGGCGTTTTCCTTACAAGATTATTTTTGTGACAATTTGTGTCGTAGCCATTGTCATTGGGATTGCTGTAGGATTAAATGGAAGAAGTGTCTCCTCAAATAGCGCGGTCGATGGCAGCGGCGTTAAAAATGCTCAAGGGGATTCGGTAGACAAAACATCAGATGGTAATGCTTTAGGCGGAAATGATAAACAAGAGAACAGTAAAACAGATAAACCTGTGTCAAGTGGCGCAGGAGATGGCACAGGATTTGATGACAAAGGTTCTGCTGATCGTTACAATGATGTTGTAAATTTCCTTAAAGAGGTATCTACTGAAGGTAAACTGAGAGAAAGCGGAAGCCCCGCTAACTTAGCTTGTAACTGGATATCCAATAGTGATGGTTTGATGCTTCCTGTGCCGCAAAATATTACTTCGGTTGATAGCGATATCTTCATTCAGCGCTTTGTTTCTGCTCTCCTTTATTTTTCTCTGGACGGTGACAACTGGATGTTCCACGACGATTTTTTGAGAGGAGAAGATGTTTGCTATTGGAATCGTGGAATTCTTGCGGAAGACACCTCGTATACTTTTGGATTGCATTGTCTTGAGGATTCTCCATTGATTTCTGCAATATTTATGAGTAAGTGGCAGTTGCACTTTTTATACTTAAGTTATGAGAATACTCATCAGCATACTTCCTAAGCTGGCAACAACCTTACTGGTACTCTGCCATCTGAAATGGGTCTCCTGACATCATTGACGCATATTTCCTTGTTCAACAACGAGATTTCTGGTTCAATTCCAAGCACTTTCGAATCATTAACTGGATTAACCTTTTTCGCCATTGAAAATAACAATATTTCAAGCAGTATTCCAGAATGGATTGGCAAATGGTCCAATTTGAAATATCTTGCTCTTGGATCAAACTTGCTTCAAGGATCACTCCCATCTTCACTTTTCAGCTTACAACATTTGGTTGAGATTTCTTTGAGTAACAATGATTTAACTGGAAATCTCGATTTTTTCAGTGACATGGAGAAATTGCATCGCCTCTATGCTGCAGGAAATCCGTTTGGGAATGAGATCAATGATGATTTCCTAGCAGGTTCAAGAATTAAAGAGCTTGATCTTGGTGGCACAAAACTAAAAGGTACATTACCTTCTCACTTTTTTAGTGCTGAAAGTAATTTTGAAATTCTTGATCTACATGGTAATGAGATTACAGGGACATTACCTGATTTTGAGGATAACGGAAGACTTATATTTCTATCCCTTTATGACAATAAGCTTTCACAAAGCATCCCAGTTTCCATATCAAACTTGAGTCAGTTAAGACACCTTGATCTCTCATACAATCAGTTAGGCGGTTCTATTCCGGAAGAAATCACTACATTATCAGAATTGACGTATTTGTATTTATCTTACAATCGTTTTTCGAGTGGTAACTTATTGCCAGTTTGGAATCTTCCAAACCTGAAGGAACTTTCCATGAAAAAAACTCAACTAACTGGTACCATACCAACTGAAATCGGTCTGATGGAAAATATAGTTTTGTTTAACCTGGCTCGCAACCAACTGAAAGGGAAAATCCCTAAAACGATTGAAGAGCTCTCCAACTTACGCTACATAATGCTCAACGAAAATTTACTTACTGGAACTCTCACTGTGGGCTTTAAAAACCTAGAAAATGTTGGTGAGTATCGACACTGTTGTTAAGTTTGAATTGCAATAATGTCTTAACTCATTCCTATTTTCAGAGCTCTTGTTGTTGGAGGATAATGATATTGATGGAGGAGCGCAGCATGTATGCGGTGATACAGACTCCGTGAGGAAAACACCTACAGTCATGTCTGCTGATTGTCCTGGTGAATATAACTGCACTTGCTGTACTCTTTGTTGCTCCAACAAGCATACTTGCTATGCAGACACGGATATCCTACAGAACATAGATATTAATTTCGATCATACATTTTCTATCGAGAGCTCCTACGCTCGAGATCAGTTTGTCTTCAGTGAGAATATTATTTTCCGTCCTATTCCTGTTTCCAAAACGCGTACGGAAGGCTAGTCTTAATGAATGTTGAATGAAATGACAGCAATTACTTTTAATGAATTATTTTACATAAATTAGGAAGTTGATTTTTCACTAGTTATATTTTTCTTCACTACTTTTTGATGGGAGCGATATCCATAGCATTTTCACAGGTTAGTCAGATCCAACCTCTCTAAAAACATACTTACGACTTCATGTGGATGTTCCTGCAGGTTTACTAAAGTCCGGTTCGTGTAATCCATATTGTCTTGTCACGGCGATTTTGTTAAACTTGAAAATGTCACTCATGTAGACTTGGAGGCAGATCTATTTTGGATTCAAGAGACTTTGTTCGCATACTTGCTATAATCAAGGAATAGTTTCTGGAGTTCCCGGCGGTGCCTCATTATCCAGACACCAGGCCTGATTTATAATTGATTAGAATTCCCTTCTTCACCGCTCTGAAATATTCTGCTATTGTGTTTATGAAACAGCTCTCCTCTCAAATTCTTTGTCATAATATCTGCAGTGTTGCCTTCTGATAGTAAAAACTTAATATCAATCTATGGTGAATAAAATGGATATCAATCATCAGTCTGTCTCCTACAATTGTTGATTTAAATCTTGATTCCTTTTGCATTAGCAATCTCTTTGCCTTTGAATAAAAGGCAATGCTTCATTCATATTTATCTATTGCTTAACTGAATCTTCTTGTCAAAGATCATTTCTTCTTATGATTGTTTCCTGATGATAATATCCATCCATTTGGAGTGCTTTGTCCGTGCCATTAACATATACTTTAGATCAGGAGTTTAGCATACTTCGTGCAAGGTTATCAATTGCTTCTTTCCATTCTTGTCGATTCTGATTCCCCCAGTTTGCTTGATTTCCATATTACTTCCATCACCAATCAAATGTTTGAGGACTAAGTTTGAGTTTTCAGGGCCAAGAACTCAACAACAAAACGGAAAGGTAGAGAAGAGATTCTAATCCTTTTGTGGAAGGATCAGGGCAATGTTTAATTGTACAGGACTCAAGTATGCTTTAAGGTCTGGATTTTGGGCTAAGTTTGCAAAGACATTCACAAATATATCCAACATCACCGCAATTAAGACTAAATAGGTATGGCCTTATCTGTTACTATTTGGCTCAAAGCCAAAGATACAAGAAAGCCTAAAATTCTTTGAAGACATTGATGTGGTCACTGCAAAGAGTGACATATAAGGAAAGTTGAAAAATCGTGGCACTTTTTGCATGTTTGTTCGATACTCTGTCATTCACACTAATTATGTTTATCAAATGTTGAACTTAGAGACTAAGCTCATCTTTAACTCAAGAGATGTCACTTGGACGAAACAATATCAAAAGGATTGGATCAACAAGAGGACTCCAGCTTCGGATTATGTGAATGATGATGAAAACGCATTGGACATTCCTAAGGAAATTGGCAACATTTAAGTATCCCAAGTAAGTCAACTCACACAAAAAGATATGGACTTTGCTATTGAGAGAGTGTATCGCCAAATGAGGCGATTGGAAAGCAGGTTTAACCCATATGCTTCCAATATTACTGATGATTTTTGATAAAGAATGGGACATCCCCCTTGAACGAGTAAACTTGCTCTTTTCAGCGGGAACTTTCTTGAGGAACTTTTCACTTTTGATGAAGCATGGAGAGCGAAGATTGAGTTGATTGAAAGAAGTGGAGGGATGCTATCAAGAAAGAGTTTAAAAATATGGAAGATACGAAATTTTGGGATATCATTAAGAAGGAAGAGGTGCCTAAGGAAAGAAGTTGTATTAAAGTGGATTTTCAAGATGAACTTGCAGCTTGTGGATATTGCGCAGTCCCAAGCGCGGATATTGACGAAAGCTTAGATCCTGGGATAAACTACGTGAGCTTTAGATTGATGCCAATTGCGAAGCGCATTTGGGGACTACTAGCGTTAACGAAGAAATCTATATAAAAATTCCTGATATAACATTCCTGTTAGAGTGAAGACTATAAAAATGTCATAAATTGAAGAAAACAATCTACTATAAAACATGAATTCAAGTCCTAAAAAGATTTTGCTTCATCAAATATAAGTTCCATTCAAGTTTATTGTCGATGTGGGATGAAGAAGGAATAACGTTGATTGGCGTTTATGTTGATGACTATCTTGTATGGGAAGAAATCTAAATCTCAAAGTTGATTATTGAATTGATAGATAACGGTTTCAATTTGAAGATCTCCACCATTTTGACTGATTACTTGAATTGTTGTGTGTTGAAGAACAAAGCAAGGAATAAGAACTTAACTATCCAGTCATATTTAATTACACTTAAGTAATGAACTTGGAGATGAAGTACTTCAGAAAAGAGTGTATAAGACTCCCGGAACTCTGAGATATACAATTGTCTGACCAGATGAGGATTCCAAACTAGAGAATTGCAGAAAAGGTTTTGGTTTGAAGTTGGAATGATCCTTTACTTTACAATATTCCAGACCAGGCATTTGTAATGTTCTAAGAGAATTATCTAAATGTATGGATGGACCATCACTGGTGGCTTACCTGTTAATGTTAAGAGGGTAAAGTAAATGAAGAACAAGATCTGTTTAGACCTCAATTGAAGGGATAATGCCGCAACTGTGGACAAATGGGTCATAAGACTATGCAGTGTAAGGCCAAAAGGACTCATTGAGTCAGGCAAGGTGTTGGTGGCGCCAAACTTCTCTACGCTACCTACTACAGAAAAGCAGATTATGTTAGAGAAATTGAGTCAAGCTAACCAGAAGAGCTGAAGGCAATGAAAGTGGTAATGATAATGTTAGAACAGAAGTTGCAGATTTCGCGTTTAGTTTGATGTCAGAAAGTTCTGAATTCTTGAAAACAATTTGAATCGGTGGTTGGTGGAAGTGGCATATCATGCCGATATTGCAACATCGATAACACTTTATTCAATATTGAAGTAGTTTCAGAGAAAATCACGGTAGAAAGTGGCGAGAACATAGAAGCTACATAGATTGGAAGTCTAAGATGCAACACTGAACAGTTACATGTAAAGATATTCTAAATTGTCCACCAAGATTACCAGAGTTTTGTGTCAATTTAAAAAAGAAAAGAACTGCATGGATGGTTCAATCCTGATGCCTCATCTTTAGATGCATCAAATTCAGGAAGGATGATGATTCTAGACTCATCAGATATTACATTGATCAAGGTCCAAGAGAGCCAGTAAACCATGTTGAAGCCTTGAAACATCCTAATATAAACTCAAGGGCTAAATGGAGAGAAGCAATTCATAAGGACTTCAAAGATATGACCTTGCTTGGGAGTTTGGAAGATAATCCGTAAATTAGAGATGCCTGTTGGTTGTCGATGTGTCAACAGCGAGTAAACGCTTAAAATCAAGAGAAATGGTGTGTTTCGAGCCCTATTGGCGGTCTGAGGGTACAGTGAAGTACCAGGGATCAACTTCAACAAATGTCATCACCGTTGTAAATGATATGCTTTTTTGACTCTTTGGTATAAGTGATCGGAAAGATCTCATACTAGTAGACAAAACCTTAATTCAATTTAATATAGATCTGGGAATGTTGGTTGGATCTACAACTACTTCGGACAAGTTAGAACACGTCCTTAAAGGATTCAACTCTGACAGCTTCTTTTACCACTGTGATTTGGATGCATATACAACACTAATGTTTGATATTGATGAAGTATTTACACTTCTCAAGACCTTTTTCCTGAAAAAGTTCGTACATCAGATGCTCAGGATCTCAAATTTGATTCCTAATTTCTTCGTCTACTAACAAGAAAAATCCTTCTGATTAGAACGTGGAGTCTTGGTTACTCGATTCCAGTGCTTCTTGCGGTGTTACACATAACTGTTCTCACAGCAAAGCCAAGTGACAAGTGAATTGTTTTTGGTAATGGTGACAAGGTGCCAACTGAGTACCGTCCATATCCAGGATTTCAGTGTAAATGTCATGATTATTGATGATGTAAATTTTGCACACTTGTTCACTATCGACATAAAATGCATGACAGTATTGCTTGAGAATGAATGGAAAAACACAAAAGCAACTACGATGAGTTATTCAATGTTCAGCAATCAACAAGGTTCTACATCCCTTAGACAAGCTACGCTAATTTAGAGGATGCATAATCGATAAAAGTACTGAATTCACTGCTGTTTCACAGTCTGAGACAATGGATATCAATAAACTCCATAGCATCCTTGCTCATGCAACCTTTTCTACATGTAAGTGAATGGCTAAATCTATGCATTAGCTTAGGCAAGAGCCAAAGTGGTCCCTAAACCCACCAATCCTGGTGGGTTTCTTCTTCTTGATATAAGTGGACCCTACCGTACATCAATTGGCAGAATTACTTCTTGGCTAAGATTTTTTATTGATTACACTTGCTATACTTGAAATTGCTCCCTCACTAAGAAAAGTGATCTACGTGAGCCTTTTGTAACACTTATCACTAAAAGAGGTACTAGTCTTTACAATAGCATTCCTTTGATGTGTTTTTGTTTTTCCGAATTTTCTACAACGCCTTACAGCTCTTGGCAACAACTGAAAAAATGGCATATACCATCTGAGACCTTATCTAAGCATTAAATGGACAGATGTCTCTTTTGCTCAGAATTACCCAACACATGTCCAAAATTTATTCTCGGTTTTGTATAGATGTGTTTTATGATCTGCAGCTGATATTTAATTTAGAATTATTCATATATCATTTGAGTCAAATCATCAAATTTGATGTAGCTAGCATTCCCAATACATAATGCTGCAATTGTGTGCTTCTTCTTGCCAAACATATCCAAGCCTTAGGTCAATTTTGATTGCTTGAACAAAGTCATACCTAGGATAGATATGAAGAAGACAAAATACTGATATGGGATGGGAATGCACAAAAGTACTTGATCATAGTGAGGGAAAGGATGAGGATGGTAGTAATGATAAAAGAAAGTTCAAATACGGGTTAAATTCTTTGCATTGAGCCTCAGGAACACTTTTCAACTCACGTTACGAGAAGGCTGATTTGCTTTTCCAAAACTGGCTGGAAAGCTTCTTAGGGAAATATGTGGACTTATTTGTCTGTTCCTGAGTTTAATGGAGATAAAAAAGATAAAAATTCCACAGCACGAGATGACAATGTCTGCATCAATATAAATTAACTTTGGTCCTTTTAATCTGATACACATCCAGCATTACGTAATAAATTCAGAATTTTACATTTCATAATGCTTTGCTATTGTTTTATGTATAAAAATTGAACTCAAGCCTAAATTCGCATATTCTCAACAGAAATGAGTAAGGAGGCAGACTTTTCCTATACACGAAACAGCTACGAGCAAACAGAAACTTCATAACACAACTTCCTCATTCATTCCCATCTGGCATTAATCCTTTTTAGCGAGTAGTTTACCGTCCTCCAGCAGTTTGGGTTTGTGGGGTTCCAGGTCGTCCCTGGGCACCTCCCTGATAGGAAAAACGCTGCCTCTTCTCTGCTGGCTTCAGGATTTGAAATGAGCACATTAAGGTCTCATCTACACTCATCATGGCACCAGCATTGTCGAATTCACCACAATAGTTTGGAGCAGAAAATAAGGTGACTAGCTGACGCCTTGCGAAGAACTCATAACCGTCCTCAACAACTTGATGAGCACGGCAAATGAGATCCAAGTCGTGCTTGTGCAAAAACTGTGCAACAATATCTTCTCCAAAGGTGAAGGATACGCCGCGATCATTTTCGCCCCAGCCGTCAATTTCTTTGTCAGGATCAGACCACAATAGATCGCAGAGGAGCCCAGTATCGGGTACATCGGTGGGGCGAACAATTCGCTTAACTTGATCAAGACTTGTCAATTCTGGGCTAAGTCCACCATGCATACAGAAGATCTTCTCATCAATCACAGCAGCACACGGGAGACAGTTGAAACAGTCAGTGAATGTCTTCCATAATTTGATACCAAACCTTCGTTTACACTCATCATAAAATCCATAGATTCTGTTTATCGATGCACATTCGTGATTACCACGAAGAATAAAAAAGTTTTCTGGGTACTTGATTTTGTACGCTAGAAGAAGGCAGATGGTTTCCAACGATTGCTTTCCGCGATCGACGTAATCACCCAAAAAGACATAGTTCGACTCAGGTGGAAAGCCTCCATATTCAAACAGGCGTAATAAATCATAATACTGCCCATGAACATCGCCGCAGATCTTTATTGGGGCTTCAAGTTCAAGAAGCATTGGTTGTCCTATCAACAGATCGCGGCCGCGAAGACACAGCATTTTGATTTCTGCTTCAGAGAGATCTACTGTCTTTCCAGGCCTTGCTCCTCTCACACTTTCATTTGCAGACATGAGTGAACAATCAGAAATAGTCAGAATATTCAATACATTCAAAAGTGCAAAAGTATTTCAAAAAGTTTGATGGGTACTATGACTTCGGAAAGTCATGCCGTAGAATTAATACTTGAAATACTCGTAAAAGCCAAGAATGGGAGAGAAACCTCAATGGCTTCTTGAACAAAGTCAACAAATATGCAGAAAGCAAATGGCTTACCTGAGAAGCTTATCAATAATGACATCAACGGGATCACTCAAAAGACCTACGGCAGGGACAGTCACAGCTTCCCCACCATTCGCAAAATCATTAGACATAATGGAAAGCTTTTCCTCGATTTCTATAGGCAGCAAAAGTTGATAATATATTTCTCCTTCGTAGCCGCTTCCAAATTTAACTGAGGTATCGTCCAGTCAAGTAGCTAATGGACCTAAGAGTGATGAAGAAAATGGATGAGAATAATGTGCTCTCTGAGAATCGAGGTCAACAAGTGCCCTGAAATCGATCTATGTGGTTGTGAGAGTTCGTCGGTGCACTGAAAATTTCACCTACCACCAAATGTACCGAGAGAATCAGTAAAATTAGTTCTTAGACATTTTGGTGCTTCCTTTATTTGGTGATGACTCCGGAAATCACGCAAGGCAGTTACTTTTAGCACAACTACAGTATCTTTGTACGTCTAGTCCAGTAGCACGTAGTCAATCGTAGCTCGATTAATACGCACTTGGAATTCTTTGCTGGAGGTCCAAATATGAACCTGCAGTTGGTACTCTATTCTACATATATATTGAAATCAACTAACGGAACCTCCAGGATATTTCAAAAGGTCACAGTAGCCCAGTAGAACAAGTAAATAAGGGCCATTGTAGTCGAAAAAGTTAGTTCAAGGCTCGTACTCAAACCTCCAGCTAAACCAAACCATAAACCAATATCATTCCCGAAATTTTTTTCTTTACACTGTTAGTAGTACTGCACTCGATCCAAAAAGAATGATAACCTAGCTTAGCAAACTTGTTCAATTATTTAGTACATATATGAAAGCTTCGTCACTGGTGGTTTCTTATGAGACATAGAATATTAATTATATTGATGTGAATATGCCAAAGGAAAAATTTAAACTTTTAGCCATTTTAATCGAAGTCACCACTTAATATACGATATACGACTACAAGTCGAACCCCAGAGGTGTGATTAATGACACTTATGATGGAGAGATTTGATGTGAAAAGTTGAGATTGTAGTTTCCATACATGCTCCTTCTGGTTTAAGGAGGCTTTCGAAATTCATCCGCTTAAATTCGAAAACTATCTTAATGCTTGTACTTCTCAAAGCAATGTCATTCCAGAAAAATATAGAAAAGAGGAACTGAAATTTCAGTCTCTCCATATTCTCTAGTTTTAGCTTATGGCGTTTACCTTACTAAAAGGCAGAC
>CAAAJI010000025.1:287220-325561 GCA_900642245.1 Fragilaria radians
ATATTTGGTGATGACTCCGGAAATCACGCAAGGCAGTTACTTTTAGCACAACTACAGTATCTTTGTACGTCTAGTCCAGTAGCACGTAGTCAATCGTAGCTCGATTAATACGCACTTGGAATTCTTTGCTGGAGGTCCAAATATGCAGTTGGTCCTCTATTCTACACATATATCGAAATCAACTAACGGAACCTCCAGGATATTTCAAAAGGTCACAGTAGCCCAGTAGAACAAGTAAATAAGGGCCATTGTAGTCGAAAAAGTTAGTTCAAGGCTCGTACTCAAACCTCCAGCTAAACCAAACCGTAAACCAATATCATTCCCGAATTTTTTTTCTTTACACTGTTAGTAGTACTGCACTCGATCCAAAAAGAATGATAATCTAGCTTAGCAAACTTGTTCAATTATTTAGTACATATATGAAAGCTTCGTCACTGGTGGTTTCTTATGAGACATAGAATATTAATTATATTGATGTGAATATGCCAAAGGAAAAATTTAAACTTTTAGCCATTTTAATCGAAGTCACCACTTAATATACGATATACGGCTACAAGTCGAACCCCAGAGGTGTGATTAATGACACTTATGATGGAGAGATTTGATGTGAAAAGTTGAGATTGTAGTTTCCATACATGCTCCTTCTGGTTTAAGGAGGCTTTCGAAATTCATCCGCTTAAATTCGAAAACTATCTTAATGCTTGTACTTCTCAAAGCAATGTCATTCCAGAAAAATATAGAAAAGAGGAACTGAAATTTCAGTCTCTCCATATTCTCTAGTTTTAGCTTATGGCGTTTACCTTCTAAAAGGCAGACAGGCTAAACATGTTACACTTTATTTGAAATCTATTACCAATTATTTCTAGTTACCAGCCAAGAATGGAATTACTAATTTTGACCAAGAAATGTTTTGAATAATTTAACCAAGGACAGAAATAGAGACAGTAAAGGGTTCTTGTCAAATGTACATGAATGCCATGCAATATTTTCCATTTTCAATCATATTTGGATTAAATGAAATCTCCGATAACGCTAAATAAAAGCATCTACACTACTAAAAAAGTTTCACATTCGATCTGGCTGCTGGTAACCCTTAACAACAAGATATAAGTAGAATTCATACCAATATGTGGAATCTACACTACTAAAAAAGTTTCACATTCGATCTGGCTGCTGCTAACCCTTAACCCTTATGCGTTTTGTTAGTACAGTAATACTCAAGAAAGTTTTAGAGTACGAATACAGAGTTTCCAGAGCGACTAAAATCAATAGGGATATAGCTAATTCATACGGTACCTGATTTTAGTAAGATAATAGTTCCATCCTACTTTGATCCAGAATTATAAACTAGAATGTTGTCGAAACTTTCAGTTGTAAACTGTGGAATATTTAACACAATTGTCATTCAAATGCTATTGCAATGTGGATATATCTAATTGCAATATTAATCTGCAACTAAATGAAATTCCTTCAAAACAATGAAAAGAAATAACACTATTCCTGCAAATTGAGGAAAAAGATCTTTTGTGCTTCTTAATCTTAAATATAATTATAACTGGCTTAAAAGACATTAATCATATAGATCATGTATATTGTTGCATGTTTGGGATAATTCTTGTTGTATTAATCCTTCATTTTTCTCATTATTAGCAAACAAGTAAAGAATACATTTTGTAAAGTTATCAAAACAGCAATATTTACTTTCTGCCAACAGCTTTATTTTGACTTTTTAACCAACAATCTTTGACGTCCCAATAATAGCAGCACCAATGACTTTTACAACAATAGCGCAAGAAAAAGCTTTAATATGTCTTGAAACCATACTTTACACCTTCATAATGCCAATGCTAAATCAATGGTATAATTTACTTTAAGTTCTGTGATGTTGAATGCAACTGTAGATACCAATGACATGTTAGGTCAAGAATTAAAACATAAAGTCTTGTGTCATGCATCAGATTGTTTGAACTGTAAATTATAAGTTCACAAATAACAATCATAAAATTTTTTGTCATAATTATTGCTGGAAATGTAAAAATTCAAAGATACATTCTCTTTTGTAAAATAGTTAACTCTGCATAGCAAAGCAAGCACCAACTACTAGTCTATATATAAAAATAGTATTCATAGACTGACAGTGATTCCTACTTTTTTAAACTTCTCTAATGATAAAGTATTGCATTGCTTCGCACTCCTTGGTATGTCTTGACAAGACCCTTCACTACAGGGATTGGAATAAATGTCTCTTCCCTATGGTACAATTATGCAATGCAACATCTGGTTCTAATCAATACTATTGTCCCTGATTTGTGTGTCCAGTTTAGCTTTTCAGCCAGAGTGTAAGATGGTAAATTGTTTTTCATAGGAGCGAATTAAGTGGTATCGCATATCCTTTAGCCTTAGATACAATCTTAACTCTGCCATAGAAACGTGGGTAATCTGAAGGAATAGTAACTGTTTACGTTCGATTCCTAACCCTGGAATGATTCAATGCAAGATGTCTAAAACCTTTCAAAGCCTCTTGGTGATTCATGTATCGATGGGTCTCCAAGTTCAAAATGGCAATTCCATATTTCACTGGCTATGGCTCTCAAGCAAATGAAAGGTTTAGGAGCTTTTGAGGTAAACACATATGCTGCAATCAGGGATACTAGTTCAAGTTCATTGCTAGTTAGATGAAAGAATAACTCGTTGAATTTTAGATGTTATGTGTCCATTGATATCTTTTCCTTTTACTTTAGTTTCTAGATAACATCTAAATGTATGCTTTTAAGTAAGAATCTTGGTATTCTCTTTAGTGTCAATAAGAATAAGCACCAGCTGATTGTTGCACTCATGACAATAAGCAATATCTTTCCAAAATTTAAAAATCTCTCACAGCTGTCTGTAATCAATGACATAAGTCAATCATTGAGTCTACGCCTCACCCAACTTAAGTGTCAAAACAGGAGGAATTGTCATAACAATCTACTTGATTGATCAATTGTGGTTCCTGTCAAAAATGAAGAAAGCTATTCTGATTTTTTGAAGAGCAGTTGAATTTAATGAACTTTCCATGAATAACAGTGCAAGTCAGATTCAATACTTGTCCCAAGTAAATCAGGGCATCACTTCCTCCACAGTCATGCAGCACAGTGCCATCGCATCGTGCTCTAAGGAAACAAATATACGGATCCATTCCTATTGCGATTCCTTTCGCACGAATGAAAGGCAAGACCTTTCGTCGAAGGAACTGTTCTGAATGGAGGGGTCGCTTTCTAACAAACTCATGGATTCTATCAAAACGTCCAGTAGCCCATATCTCGGTGGCATCAAAGGGCCCCACAAACATCCTATCGTTAACAGGAAACTTTGCAAATGCTGGTATGGTCGATTCATTGTTAAATTTATCAAATAGTTGAGCGCTCTGATGAGGTCTGAAAATACTAGTTGAATCCGATTTGCCTTCTTTGGGGGCCAGTTGGAAAACATCCAACGGAGTGACATAAACAACATCGGCACGTAACATTGCAACGCGTTCATAATTGATCGAATGTAGAGTAGAGTAGTTTTTCATGATATACCATGCATTCCTGATAGAATGCCACATTTTGATGATATTGACATAGGTTTCTATCGTAAACGTCTTATCATTCCCCCAAAAACGGTTACGTCGTTTTGTGGAGTTTTCTCGAATCTGACTCAACAAAGCACTGTGAGTGTTCTCAAAGTTCTCCATACTTTCTATTTCAAACGACACTTGAGGCTGAAAGCTAGAATTAGCACGTTTGGCCTCTGAAGTTAGCGCTTGCCGTAATTTGAAAACATCATTTGGATAGATGGCCCCTCCAGAACCTGTCCTCGATTCTTTTTCGAAGGTTACATTATACGTATGTACAAAATAATCACATTTGTAGTGAATATTTGGTCTAATGATATTTACCAGAATTGATGGAAGAACAAGGTCTCTGAATGAGCGCGGTAACCCAAAGAAGGTTATGGCGCAGCGACGATTTTCTAGATCCAATCGTCTTGCTACAAACGAGCTCCCATAAGAATGAATCAAAGATTTCTTTTTCGCAGTTGTGTGGAAGTCATCTGACTCACAAATAAAGACAAGATATGCGAAGGCGGAAATATAAATGATGGCTGTGATAGAGTACCTGGTTTGTGTTGCGTTCAAAGAGAAAGTTGCTCCTTTTGACATGAGTTTTTGTAGACAAATATAAATATACAAACTATCTTTAACACTATTGACAAATTGTAAAGTTCCCCAAATTGACATCTCGGGAAAGTTTACATTGAAGCATTGAAGCATTGAAGCATTGAAGCAGTCACTAAAAATAACTATATTTCAGTGAGTCTAGTTGTGAACGATATGAATTTCCAATCCTAGTTTGGAATTTGAATAAGACATGTAGTCAAAGATAAAGATTTAGCCAAAAAAATTGAAATGAAATATATATTTGGATACTCCTAAAAGTATGTGAAGGCTAACGATAGAAAATTCCTTATTTTGAAAAAGACAATGTATGATTTGTACAAAGTGCAAGTCAGTATTTTAAGAGTATTGCTGGGAGTTTGGATTGACCAGAAATAATGGTTCGTAGATAAAAATCTAAAAGTCTTGGAGAAATTAACATTTCAGTATATTTGGTTGATGTTTGACAGTCGGAATTGAGGAAGACATCCCTTACAAAAGCTGTGTGTTCAAGCTCAAGAATTGAATTGTTTGCAAGCTCTGGACCTTTTTTCTCTGAACAAGAAAAAGTAACACAAGGATTGTCAAGAAATCCTCCTAATTTATGCTTGCATTCACTGTATTATTTACTCCAAATTCGAGTGTTAATTCTGTACAGTAAAGTTAACATTAGTTTTTATCAAAACAAACACAAATGACCGTATTGAATGACTTCAAAGACTTAAAGGAACCTCTTTCACGATCTTTGTTGCAATAAATGAAAAAATGAAATTTCACTTCAAATTCAAATGGGATCCATCAAGGACTCTCCTAGGTTCTATAGTGTTGGGAATGTTGATTGCTGCCTTGATACTGGTATCAGTAAATATCAATCTTGACCTGTCCTTGTTGAGGACGCATACATCATGGAAGCTCTTTGTCGAACACTTCGCTAGTGTTCACCTTGGTTTCCAAGAGTCAACCTCTGAAAACTTCCCTAACACAATGAAAACCACGAATGTAAACTTTCTTTGTCGTGTCGAAAGGGTTTCTTTGAGCTGGATTTTGAAACGTTTTGTATGCAATGGATTCTTAGACGAGCGACAAGGAGTCAGAAACAGGTCTTTGAGACGATTAAATGAGGGCTACACAAAAAGTGGTTACGCCGTGATACCGGATCGAAATTCTTTGTCTCTGGGTAAATATCAGCCACATACGCAGATATGGTCCGACCCAAAAACTATAGCAACGAAATTATCACCAACACAGTACCTGAACAATGTTGAAAAGGATGAATCGAACCACTTTAGTCAATTGCGATACGAGGGGGGTCAGTCATCAAACAATAACCCTCAGATACCATCGTTATCACAGTATCAAGAAATCGCTGAGGAAAATAGTTCAGTCTCATTGCTTCCTCTTGTGAACAAAAACCTTCCCAATCTTATGGATAATTCGGTGGGAATATCAGTGCCAGAGCAAGACCCCAAATGCATCGTTCCTAATGCTCAGGAAAAGACAGTTCGGAGCCCAGTATGGACATCGTCATACCCCGGATCGGGTGCCAAATTGACATGGAAACTAATTCGCGCCATCACTGGCATATTTACGAGTGATGACTTTGACCACAATGGCCGTGTGGCAAAAGGAACTATAGTTGCTGTCAAAACTCATTTTCCATCCCATACACCTAGTGAGGTCTTTCACAAAGAAAATTTAAGGCATATTGATCGAGCCATCTTGTTGATCCGAAATCCAATTTATTCCATCCCTTCCTATCACAATTTTGTATACGAAAAAACAAAAGGATTACTAAATCATTCTGTAAGGGCACCGGTCGAAGTCTGGATAAAATGGAGAAACTCGTTTTTCGAACAAGAACTTGCAGCATGGATTTCTCATCAAAAGTATTGGTTGGATACCTATCAGGCCGAAAAGCTGTATTTGATAGCCATGGAAGATTTGACATCTATTGAACACGGTCCTGACGAACTAAAGAAGTTGGGTGACTTTATTGCCAAGGGTCAAACCGATATCGAAGAATCCTTGGTACCCGAGGAACGAATTGGTTGCATATGGAACATGTTCGTGAATGGAAGAGTCCCAGGGGAAATGGAACGTCGAAAATCACGCCGTTCAGGAGGTCCTCCAAGCTACCCATTCACAACACAGCAAATTCAACTCATCATTCAGGCCTTAACAAGCCTAAGGGATTCATATCATTTGTCATCCAAATTAGGAGTTATTTTGGAATCTTATATCAATACTGCCAATGAAGTGAAGCTAAGTATAGATCAAATGGTGACTTTTTGAACTTTCGATTTCCCGTTCGTCCGAAATATTATTTCTTGAAAACTAAAATTATTATCTAGCTCTATATGTAGTAAGCATGAGGCAAGTTACTTTAATTTACAATACGTCTGAGTTACGGAAATAATGACAATAGGAAGAACTAATCAAAGAGTGCAAAGGTTGTTTTTGAAGAAGCTTGTCATGACCAGGTCTATTGTGAAAAATCTAAGGAAACATTTAATGCCAGAAATGGAAATTTTCCTCACTTGTTATCCCAGTCAAAAAGACAATTGAGAAGTTATGAAAGTCATTGCTGATAGAGCGTTAAGGGCATGAACACTAAATCTAAAATTTCCCTTTCCTAAATGTTGCAAAAGTGTCGATCAGTCTATTAATCCTAGCCCTACTGGGGGGAATCATATGTTCACTAGTTAAGGACCGAGATAAACACTTGTTTCGAGTACGACTGTCATCATGTCTTTGAAAGTCAAGACATGACATGGTACACCAACATAACCATTCTGATTTTTCACATCCTATTGGGGAAGAGCAAAAGCCTGGGATTCACTCCAATTTCAACCCAGTCATATCTCCCTTCCTTGCAGTTGGGAAACACCCGACGATTATTTCGCCTCAGATCATCTTCGGATGACAATGTTGTCTCCAAAAGGACTCGTTTTTGGAAGGCACTTCCTCGTATGGATTCCTTAGATCGTCGTATATTAAGGACTGCGATACCGACAATGATTAATATGGCTGCAGTTCCTTTGGTGAATGCTGTTGATACATTTTGGGTGGGGCGTTTGGGCAAGGTCCTTAACCTTGCGGGTCAGGCAGCAGCCAATAATGCGTTTTTCACACTCTATTTCTTGGTATCATTCTTACCTACTCTCACAGCTCCAAAGGTAGCCGAAGCCATAGTTCAATCCTCCAATGATGATCGTCACGTTGCTCGTGAGCGAGTCAGTGAGGCTCTTTTCCTCTCGATACTCTTCGGGGGATTGGGAACTATCCTTCTGGTAGCCTTTCCCCGGGTAGTATTACGGTGGATCCTGCCTTCCCATGGAGCAGCTTTCGAATATGCCGTCCCCTATTTACGTTGGAGAGCCATTAGCCTCGTACCTGCGCTAGTTGCTGCCACAGGATTTGCGGCCTATAGAGGACTTCTCGATACTATTACACCCTTACGAGTGTCTCTGGTAACGAACGCCTGCAATTTAGTCCTGGATCCAATTTTGATGTATTCATGTCGTATGGGATTTATGGGTGCTGCATTAGCAACGTCATTATCAGAAGGGTGCGCTGGGATCATCTACCTGTTTCTATTGGCAAAACAAAGGCTTATTCCTCGAAATCTGCATAAAATTTTCTCTCAACCTCCTTCATGGGCAAACTTAGTACCACTATTACAGGGAGGTGCTAGTGTATTGGCTCGTCAGGCGGCAATCACATTGGCTGTCATTGCAGCCGCTCGTCGTGCTCATGCGATGGATTCCACGGGTGTAGCTGCAGCTGCCTATGGGATTGTCATGAGCACCTACTCTTTGGGAATCGTCATCCACGTGGCCATTCAATCCACAACGGCTGCATGGATATCCGCCACACGTGCGGGTATGGACATGAATGATCCCGAGGATGCCGCCCGTTCAGTTGGTGATCGTTTATTTGCATGGGGAATCCTATTTGGTAGCATGATGGGTGCCATACAATATATCACTCTACCCTTTTGGGTTCCAGTTTTCTCGACATTGACAGAAGTGCAAGATGCTGTTCGAGCACCGGCTATAATATCAAGTATCATTCATGTAATTAATGGCGTAACATTTCCAGGTGAGGGAGTCATGTTGGGACTTGGATGTTTTCGTGACCTTGCAGTTATCACTTTGGCTGGAGCTGGACTGTTACTTGCCTTACTCTCTACGCCTTTGGGCTATTCCTTGGAAGGAATAATGGTGGCACTAGCCATATTTAATGCCATTCAAGGCATAAGTGTACTCATGCATTATCTTTGGTTTGGACCACTAGCCAAGAAACCAAAGTCGAAAAGGGATAGAAAGGTGAAAATAGATATTTAATCAACGCCTATCTGTGAAATTTACATTATTACAGCAAACACCAGAAAGAGAACACCGTATCACTCTGCATATTCCAGAAATATTTTCACAGTATCTTCCTTGTTGTCCACCCCAGCCGCATGTGCAATGAAATCGCCCTTGTGATAATAGAACTCTGACATGTAGTATTCCTTATCCTTGATGTTAACTGCATGTTCTTCGTAGTCCCTTGGATCAATCATGATTGTAAATGAGTTAAAGTTACACTGTCGAGGCGCCACGGCATGCCCGTCATGGTCGAATTCATTGTGCTGCAATGTCTTCAGACATGCATTCAGTCCGGCTTGATCACCCGATTTCGATAAGCCTACAGGCTTAATATGTTCAGTTTTACTCCACCATTTATCTAATAAGGCTAAACTCCAGTCGGAATTTCTAACGAACCAAGCTCCAGAGTTGTAACCGTTTTTCATTGTCTTATCTGGGGCCATCACTAGATGTTTCGTGGGATCCGAAGGAAGGAATTCTTCTAATTTTCGTTTGGAATCCATAATGACTGTGTCTGCGTCAAGAAAGAATACCCAAGTACAATTTTCCTCTTGTAGTAACCGTCTAACAGCGGGAATTTTGCTCCAACCAGGTGGTCGTCTTGCATCGACTTGGTCGCTGGCATCCCATAGGCGATAACCGTGTTTGGATGCATAGTTTCGTTTGTTTTCCCAAGTAATATCCAAAACACCGTGAAAGCTACGCCATCCGTATAGCATCTGCCAAATCGATCGCTTTTTTTCATCCGTGAAAGTAGTAATGCAAATGGAATGCGGATCAAATTTTGGTAGATTGGAAGCCCCAATGTTAGACTCACGAATTTCGTCTGCCACTGTGCGATAGTCTGGCCTGGGACATTCTCGGTTTAACTGTAAAATCGGAGCCGGTTTCCAAGGACGATGAGATTCGTAATGAGCTGTAAATCGATGTTGAATATAAGGTACTACATGTGACATGAAAACGCCAATTAGTAGAATTGTGACAAACCATCGAAAGAGCCAACAATTCCGTTCCGATTTTAGGGACTTTGATCGGCCGTCACATTTAAATCCTTCACTCTGAATCTTGGATGATCCTGATGACGACAATATACTATTGGAGTTTGTCGTAGTACTCGATGAACAACTCGTTGGGCTAGAAGGGAACAGGGGAAGTAACGACGCACGACTCCGGATTGCTCGAATGGACATGACCATTTCTAATCAATCCGATGATATTTTAAACTTTTGGCGATTGTAAGGATCCTATTTCACTTTGATTTACAATTATCTCTTTCTGATGGTTACAATCTTTCAAAGTTTCACTCAAGTGCTATGAAACAGGGATCTCAATCGTCGACTGTACTTGTCATTCAGCATTGGAGAGACCAACGATTTTATCATTACTAGCACTGTATTCCAAGTACGTTATCGACTTTACTCCGAGGAGTTCAAACGTGGCAATAATTGGTACTAAGACCGTAGAAAAGTACTCTTTGATTCATAAAATACGCCTGATAATTTAATCGTGACCAGTGTGAACCGTTGCCTCATTGAGCAAGCTGCAACCATTAGTAGCCATAGGTATTTGATCCTTTCGGGATTGTGATGATACCAAAAATACAACCGGTCATATGTGTCGGCTTAAAGAGACTATGCTGGTCATCCTTGAATAAAATGTGATGTAAAGATTCAAATTAAACGTTTATCAACTTCATTAGACTAACAACATTGATTCATAGGGAGCAATCTCCTCAAAAAATCTGCAGGAAAACACCATACCAAAAGAACGCCAGTTTCATCAAAAACTCTGCCCCTTGAATCAGACTTTGATATCAACTCAACAATAAGAAATTTTAAATTTGAGTTCCGTGTCCCATGCTGAAATCTTGTTTCACTCCTTTATGGTGAACCAGCATTTACAGTACTGCCAAATTAGTCCTCAATTTCAAGTGCTTCCACAAATTGTATACAACTTGGCTCTCGTTGCAAAGCCCGTAGAAGTTGCTAGAATGCGTCTCCGAAATGGAAACTGGTTCCCTGCATCCAAACATTCACACCCCTCAATCAGCTTTTTACAATCATGATACACTATTTTACCTATGTCAATTGTTGTCATGAAAAGTATCATCGTATTGGAACAAGAGCTTACACATTCTTCCTGTACAACGGAGAGTTTTGGTTGTGGCATTTCCAAGGGTAAAAACACATTTTCCAGCAAGTTGATTTGAGAATAAAAAATATCAATTAGCCAGAATGATAATTGGGTTTCCTTCCTTATCCTCTCCTTCGTTTCATCATGTTCCTTTACTACTGCATCATACCTTTTCCTGTTCAAGTAGGTTTGTCTTGGTGAAATTTTTGACTCCTTGTACTTCAAAGAAATTACGAAGTGTTTCCTTACTCAACCAAAATTTTAATATCATTATCTTTCTACTTTGAATTTTGGAATCCTTAATGTGAATGGCTTCCCATTTGCATTTTGAGTTCGATGTCTTAATCCTGTCGGCTCTCAATTGTCCCACTTTCGGCCCTTTGCCATAATTGTATTCCAAAAAGTCTGTGTCGCCAAGCTCCACAAGAGTGTCAGCCACAAAACTGACTTTAAATAATGACAATTTTAAATTGAGATTAGGCAGCACTATGAATTCAAGGAATTAAAAATTTCACAGACACAAATCATTAAACTAAACAACAGAAAAAACCCTGCACGGACATTCTAAAAAGGTGTTTGGCCTTGCCGAAAGGTGAATTCTCACAGCATCATTTAACTTCATTTAACTCTCTTTTTTGTCATGCTTTTCTCGGTAATCCGGTAAGTCAAGGTGAATGATTTCGAAGCATCTCTTCTTGAGAACTTCCTTATCTTCTTTCCCAGTTACAGATATTGTATCATGAACCGTTATGACGATGGGCGATGCCACGCCACCGAGTGGATACAGTCGATTCCATGCATCCAGAGGAATATCAAGCGACAGGGGGACTAGTGGAGATTGATTTTGTAAGGCAACATGGAATGCACCATCCTTGAATGGCCGTCGTTCTGCCATCCTTCGTGTTCCCTGAGGAAAGAAGAACATAGGAATCCCAGATTGAACAGCATCATTCGATTTTTGATAGAGATTTTGGACACTGGATTGGTTTTTGCCGGTTGCTCGGTCAATAAAGACATGTTGACTCAGAGTCATGAGTTGTCCTACACCGGGTAGCAAACGCACTTGAGCTTTGGCAATCCATTTAAATCGACGATTTATCGAATAAACAGCACCCAAGTCTATCTGAGAGCTATGATTAGCAATGTAGATCGGAGCCGGAGAGCCAGGATTGATCGGGGGTAGTTTTTCTGCATTCCGTATTTCAATAGGACCAACAAATAGAGTGCAGACCAAAAGGGCAAGAGAACTCTCAATCGCGGCAGCATCCTTTTCAATGTTTCCAAAAAGTAGGTATTTGAAAAACAGGAGTGTTGCACCAATTAAACTTCCAGTGGTCCAGACGACATTAAAAAGATACACCTTGATCATACCCCAAAGGGATAAAGATGGGACGGAATTTGGGACCCATATCTTGTATTCTTGATACACTCCCACAAAGGATGTTATAAAGCAGAGCGAGAAATAAGCTAAGTATATTCGAATTATGCATAAGGCAAGGAAGGACAAATAGTCTACAAGCATTGTCATCTTCCGAATTACACAGGATGTATCGAAAACGATATTTTGCAACTGATTCTCAAATGGAATCAGGAATCCGGAACTAATCCTCCCGTTTCCAATTTACATTCGTGTTAAATTCAATGTAATATGGAATGTATGATATAAACAAAATCAAACTTCAATCTATACATTGGTCTCAAAGTAGTGATTTTGCTTTTGCAATGCAATAATGTTTGATGAGTATTAGAAGGATTAGATGATTCTGGGATGTAATACTTCATAAAAAGCAATGATGAGACATGCCTTAATGTTTGCAATGCTTCTTTAGCTCTTCACTAAATTCAATGTAGATCACATGAGGTTGTGGACACCTACTTCTTATTTCCTTATCTCCTAAATTAGAATGAGAATTCGTATTTCATTTTCAAGGTGCCCGAACTGTAGAGACGTAAATTGTGTCGACATGTCACTGTAACAACGGCTTTACGTCGTAGAGCGAAATAAATAGATAATATCAAGGTTGTGAAAGTATCAAATAATCATGAATTGAACTATGCTGTTTATTTTGAGGAATTGTGTAGATGATTGTCATTTTGTTTTTACATTTGTTGGAGTGAAATATAAAAATGTTCTGTTCATTGTTCATTGGAAAGAAGACTACAACAATTTCATGCGATTGAATAGTAACGCAATAAAATTGATTCCAAGGAATCAAATAGTTGTAGAAGCCAGAAGAAGTCCTTCTTAGATGGCACATAAAAATATCTTTGACGTCTTCGATTGGTATCTTATTCTTTAGTCATGAGTTCGATTTCTCTACCACCCAATGTCGCCAATGCAATTTCTCAATTGGATCCTACTGATCAGGGTATCGTAACAGAATATATTTCTGAGTTGTTAAGCACCATTTCCAGCCTTCGAGGGGATAAGGACGACGCTCCCCCTGAGAATCCATCAGGTTTCGATGAGGCACTTCCACAGTATGTCTCCGGTGAGGATTATGAGGAGCAATCCACCTGCAAGTCTCGTGCCTCTGACTTGGTCAGCGAAGGTCGGTACGCAGAAGCATTGGACCAATATCATCGGGCCGTTCAGGCGGCACCTCCCTCGGCTCTTCTATATGCCGCACGAGCAACTGTTCTCTTGCAATTGGGTCACTCCGAATTGGCTCAACAGGACTGTAATAAGGCACTTTCCATGAATCCAGACTCAGCGAAAGCTCTTCGTGTACGTGGTAAAGCACGAAAGGCCATGGGACATTGGGAAGAAGCTCTTCTTGACTTATCTCAGGCCCAACAAATTGATTACGATGAAGGGACTGTGGCGGATTTGAAGGAATGCAGCGAGAAGCATGTTGAAGCAGAAAGAGCAAGGGCGAGTAGTAAAGTAGAAGAAGAAGAGAAATTAAAGAAGCGTGCGGAAGAAATCAGGAGGGCGAGAGAGGAGGAAGCTAAAGCAGCTGCTCCTAAAGCTGCCCCACGCAATATGCCAACTGGTGCTGGAATGGGTAGTATGCCTGGGATGCCCGGGATGCCGCCTGGCTTTATGGATTCCCTCCTCAGTGACCCAGAACTTGCTACGGCTATGCAAAATCCAAAGGTTGTTGCTGCATTTTCAGAATTAATGAGTGGTCCAGGAGGACCCATGGGATTATTGAGTAATCCTTCCAAATTGCAAAAACTGATGATGGATCCAGATGTTGGACCTGTACTTCAAAAACTTTTGGCTAAGTTTGGTGGTGGGATGGGAGGAGGAATGCCCGGTGGTACGCCAAGAAGTGCTGCATCAACAAGCGACGATTTGGACGATTTGCCTGACATGGATCAGGTTCCAGATCTTGATTGAAATGTATGAATTCACTATATTCATGCCCCCATAGTAAGACCTCTGAAATCTTCCTCATATTGACAGAAGCGAAGTAATTTAATACTGGTTTGTGGACAAAGGATTATTTTGTAGTAATGAACGATCGTTGATAAACCTTATTAAATAATCCTAACAACAGTTTAGCCCTAATCAAAGTTACGGGTCGATATTCTTTACCTTCATTCGGTCGTAGACAGCTGATTGTCCAACTCGTGTGCCTTCCGGATCGTATACATTCCAAAGAATGACATCGCAGATTTCAAATAGACTTCCGTCTTTTCGTTGTCGTAATCCTGATGGCATGATCCAAATATCGCCCTGGTTGGATTGATCCATTATTTCCTGACGATTCTTTCTTGCTATTCCACTGGGAGCCGAATAACGACTGGGAAGCTGATAATATTCATCCTCTGTATATTGAAAGATATCTCTGGTTGCCTGGTTGGTGTAACAATAAATGGGATCATCTTCGAAGTTGTGCGACAATACTGCATACCGAGTGTCTGTATGTACTTCGTCTATAGATGATAACCCCATTATCTCCAAAAGCGATTGATTATAAAAGCGAAATAACGAATCCGAAGACCATTGGATCCATTCTGTCAAGTTCTTTACACGACCTGGAGGTATCGTCGAGCCTCTTGAATCAACTCCTGACTGTGGTTGATTACGGTCTTCTGCGGATGATAAAGCCATTATTTGTTGACGAGATCGCATGAAGCATGTTGATGGTACAGACACATATCCTCTTGCAAGGTTATTGTAGGATAGCCATGTTGACAGCCACAAAGTGAGACGGAAGAGAGTCGTTGGAAGCGTCATGTTGGCGTAAGTTATTCTCACGTTTTTACACTGGTTTTGATAACCTATGCAGTACCAGCTTGGTATTCCACGCGTAACGTTCATTTATTTCGACAAATTTTCACCCAAAATTAGTCTTTGCAAATGTATCAGGCAGATATGAATCGTACTGGGTATCTGACGATCATTATGAAATGGATATAGTATTTGACAATCATTATGAAATGGATATAGTATCTGATCTCTATTGGATTATTACTGATTTAAAAATGAAAGTCAACTCATGGGCAATCACATTTCATGGCAATCCGAGAAACATTTTGAAAGTTTGTAAAATGAACTTTTGATTACACAAAGAACACAATAATAATTGGAAATGGTTTTCTAAACTTTGTTTTGGATTGTTGAGAGCCTAAAACTCTTAAGCGGTACTAAAGAAGGGGCAATTGACAAATTTCTCTCGCACAATTTTTAAGGGAGATGTAGGATTGATATGGTCTATGTCTAATAAGAATTGAAAACCAAAATTTCGTTGTATTCCACGCGAAACCTTCATGAATCTCGAAAATTTACCAGGTAGATTATTTTTGTTGATGAATCGAAGATATCGTTAATGTAGCCTATATGCCTCTGAATGTCATTGCCAAGGCAAGGCCTCAATAGAATTCACTACACGTAGCAGCTACAAATGATCCAAGTCGCGCTCTAAGACCTAAATGGGTTTCAAATTTTTTCATTTATTTTTGGAGTGCACCCCATATAAATTTGCTAGTCCCGATAACTCATCAACACGATATCTATGAATCGTGTTCTCTCAACTGAACTAAATTGAAAAATCGAAAAATGATTTCTTTTCTTTCAAAGAATCAAATATTTATTGATGACTGTAAGGTTGAAACGGGTGTATTCCTGTTGATAAGGTGGTGAAAGCACTTGAATTTGGAAGCTCCTTCCTCAGAGTTATTTCCTTACTACCTCTTGTCATCCATCGCTCTATCCGTAACTTACATGACTATGCCGAAGGAAGAGGATACTTGCAGAGAAGTTCTCTGTCTAACTATTCCATCACAAAGCACATTGAGACTATTTGCTGGCTGGATAAGATCGCTCACGACTTTTGAGCTAGTAACGATGTTGGCTATGCTAGGATTTATTCATTGGGCGAATGAGGACCTGTTGGACATGGAAAAGCGGATCAGTTTCATAGAGCGAAATGCTTTTGCTTTGGAGGCATCTTGTGATTTGTAATTGGATTAGATGGTGAACAAATGAATGAAGTATTTAAAGAAAGTGATGTATATTCGCTGGTATGAAAATAGTGTCCCCCAGATTTTGTTTTTCCAAAACAATTTGTGACACATCTCTATTGCTTGTGGTTGGTCGCAGATTCATTCCAGAAACTTTACAAGTATGCTTAATACATTATTGAAAGATAAGCTTTAATTTTAAATCTTGAGAAGTAGAATAACCTACTTTCCCATATACCTTTCTTCGTATTTTTTAACGCTTTATGATGGCATTGCCTCTAAGGCAAGACAAACCTGAGCAAATGTTGGTCGTTGATCTGGATCTCGCTTGACGCAACTTCCTATAAGTGATTCCAACGCGGGTGGACACCAATTCGGAATCGTTGGCCGTTGGTCGCGATTAAGAACAGCGAGAGCACATTGTATAGCTGTCATTCCCTCAAATGGACATTCTGCTGTTAGAAGTTCCCAGAGTATTATCCCAAAGGAGAAAACATCCGCTGGCTCCGCATAGTGCTGGCTGGCGAGAATTTCAGGAGCCATCCACTGAACTGTGCCACAGTTTCCAGTCATGCTTCGCTCTTGGGCTTTTAGCCGACTTAAACCGAAGTCGCATACCTTGGCTGTATAGGATTCGTCTAAGAGTAAGTTTGCACTCTTTAAATCTCGGTGTAACACAGGAGGTAAGCCACTATGTAGATACGTCATACCTCTTGCTGCGCCGCATGCAACGCGTTTCACAAGTATCCAGGGCCATGTTCCTTTTGGCGCAAGCGGTGGAGTCGCCTTGTCTGGATATAGTCGTGATGGCCAAGCATCATTTTTTAAGCCGTCAGCAGCAACATAAGGGGGATGCAATGGTAGTCGCAGAGCATCCCATAGCGATCCGTTGGCAGCAAGCTCCGTGACGATTGCCCGATTCGGTGGTTCTAAGCAAGCGCCCATATATAAGCAAATGTTGGGATGTCGCATGCCTTTCAACATATTGATTTCAGCAGCGAATTCTTCCAGTATTGCTTTGGAAACGTTTACACGTTGCGCTGATCCAGTGAGTATCTTAACTGCAACAGGAGTAGATCTCCAAGTAGCTCGCCATACTTGTCCAAAACCGCCTCCACCGATAACCTCTTCTAATTGCAGCTCATCAAATCGAATTGTACTCAATAACGATTTGGTTGTATCGGTACTTTGCGTAAGATTTTTGCGTTTGTGTATGATGTTTTTGCGTGGACTTTCGTCATCAGAACTCTCCATTTCAAGTTCTGGCTTATCCTGAGGATTCAGTGCAAAAGATGGAAAGGATGATTCAAATGTGTTACTTTCCGGAGGACACGACGGTACAGCTAAGGCTGCCGTGAATTCCGGGTCGTGTTGTATATTTCCAGATTCCATTTCCGAGTGCAAGTCTTGTATTGACACAGATTGGGGAGGCTCTGAGTACCGCCAATTGGAACTCGTCATTCCTGCTAAATTAGGAATAAAGGGAAGAGGAACTGGTGTACCTAATAATGTCGGGGAAGCATCGAAAGACTTAATCTCCAAGGGATGTAACTTGATATCAACGATGCTTCGATTTTTCCCGCCTTTGGTGTTTCTGTCTCCAGAAGTCGAGGAGAGAATTTGATGCTGGAGGATGAATTTTCGCTTCCTCGCGTGACACCGCGGGGAAGCGGTAGTTTTCCTGAGGAATCTGACTGGTGACCCGAATCTTGCATCGACGCAAAGGAAGAAACAGGAGATAATCGCTTTGCCTTGCTCTTCTGTACAAAAACAGATGACGCATCTACTCCAGAAATACCTTCCCATACAGGAGTACCATATTGTGTTGGTGACTCTTGATGAGAATAATATGAGTTTGAAGGAGATCGATAAAGCGACATAGAGGGTTGCTCAGCGGAGAAGTAGTAGTTTCGATGTGAGTGGACGATTTGATCCTTCTTCCGATGTTTGGGATATTCAGGCTCTTTTGGATAGTAACTATACATGTCTGATCTGATGATTCCTTCATTGTCAGCTACATACGAATCCGTGGCACAGTCGTCACTCCATTCATCCGTTTTCTTCTTTTTATGTTTATGCGCTGAACGACGACTGCGCTTATCATCGTCGCCAGTAGTGACACCATCTGCCACCAAGTTAAGAAATATCACAACCAGGAATCCCATAATGAGAATCAAAGCCATGACGTAAAGATGCCATGATGTATTTAAGTACGGTGCAGATTCAGTTTTGGGAAGCAAGGTTGATGCATTTCCGATTCTGTCACTGCTTTCCACTATTCCGACTTGAATTCCTTTACTACCCCTAATGTAAGCACGATCTTTACTTCTTCTCAAGAATAAATCATCCAAAGTAGTCTTCAGCTTACTTCTGACTGTGTTGTGAACATTACCATCGCCAAGGCCAGCAATTAAATGCCCTGTACGAGATCGCTTCGCCATGGACGAAACACTTAAGTTGAATGAAAATTCGGATTCTTATGTTGCAAGTAAAATAGCAACAAGGACACAAATGTATAATCCAATGATTCCAGGCAATGATGGCAACAAAACAATTTTTGGAACGGAATTCGGTGTCGCATCTTGGGAACGACTCGTTAACTTGATCCTTAATACAAAAAATAAATCAATTTTCAGCTCTTCGAAGAAAGCGTCATGCATGTCATACCTGAAAGTAAGTGATTGCCCTAATGTATGAGGAAGGTTCTGACTTCTCTACAATATGTCATGAGGCTAGCGTGAAGTTGCTTAATTTCGGCTTGACGGAAAAATACTGATCAGTTCTTACTAGAATTAAAAGATATCAGATCATGTCTACAAAATTTGACTTTCAATTCACAACTAACATCATTGTCAATTCCTTTTCCTTTTTGGATGCGCATCTTCCACCTTAAGGATATGGCATGTAGTAAAATAATCTCAATTGAACTTTTTTCTTGAACCGGTTCCAATGTTCTTGCCAAGCTACGTAATCGTATAATTAGATTGAATATTGTCCTTTACGACAGGCTGAGCTGGAAGCACTGAAATGACTGATTAACGTACACACGCTCTTCTTAGAGTTAATTACTGCTTCGAGCTTTATCATTTCTCATAATATCGGTTTATACATTTCTTTGAGAGTAATATTCAGAGTCACAGATTCAATATTTCCATTTATGTATTGACTTATTCACGCCAATAAAATTTCTTCAAAATATATTCTGTTTTCTTGACACGACTGTGCCAAACAAGAGAGTGACAACACAAACTTAATGTTGTTAATTTCATGTGAAAGAAAGTAGAGAAAAGGTGATTTTTAATGATTCTCCCGTTCGTGATGCAAATTTTGCAAGTCAATTTGTTACGATGATCTCTGTATCTTTCTAGAGTTTTACAGCCTTTGTGTTCAATGATGAGAGAGCACATAATTCTTGATCTAATGTAGATTGCCAACTCATATCTGGTATTCTTTGAAAGTACTGCGCATACTTTCCATTCTCAAGCAATTATTCATCATCTCTAGATTTGGATGATCAAACAATATGTATTATCCAAATTTGTGCTAAGAATGGACAGTTATGCCAAAACTGTCTGTGACAAGATGTGAAGATACTAGGACATGTTTATTCTCTATACTTACTTGCATTTATAGTAAGGTATCTATAGCCTTTCATCTATATAGAACCATTGTTGCTCATAACTTACTTGATGCGTCATAAAAAATAGCGTCTCCTTGTTTTATACCTTAACTTATGTCGCATTGGATGGAGAGATTATCTGTAGCTTAAAGGTATCTGGCAGAATGTATCTAGTGTTTCATTTTCTTGATGCATTTGAGTGCAGTGGGAACTTGAAAGATTTCCCCATGAATTGTTGCGTTTGAAGGATGTTCCATACTTTGCTGATAATAAACGAAAAACTTCGTAGGCTTTGATTTCAGTGAAGCGTGAAGCAAGATAACGATATGAACGTTTAAATAATTATTCCAGTGATTCCTCCATTGCTTGATGTTTTCTCTCGTAAGGATCAAGCAGCTTGTAAATCAGTCATTGAGTTTGATCCAGAATTGCATGCCTCGATTTTTCTCTACTGTACTTTTACTATTTATCAGCGGTAAAGCTTCTAAAAGGGGAATCGACAAAAACATGACTTCATAAATTCATAAGATATGATAACTTCACTTGTGAAATTCCCTATTTTGAGGACTTCGAAATATTTCGCCATCAGGACCATGAGTACATCTTCAAACGCTCCAATTCTTCAGAAACGTCGATGGACAAAGAAAGAGAAAAGATGCCCTGATAAGCGCAACTCGAAGCGTCAAATAAACGATGATCAGAATTCATCCAACCATTTGCTGCATTGTGCTGAGAAAGTATCGTCAACCAATTGCGTTCTAATCAAGCGCTCTTCTACCGATAGTACCGAAGCCGAAGATGAATGTCGAGTGATCACGACATCTCAATTCGAAGATGCTTTAGAGCTCCCTCTCGACCCTAAATCATCATGGGTTATTGTGAAGCCTCTGGTAATTTTGGATTTGAACGGAATACTTTGCCACCGAATTCGAAAAGAGCGCGTTGATGCAAATCCACATCTTCCGTATCGACCTTCTATTGCGCGTATTTCAAGCACTCCTGTAATTCCTAGAGAGGACATTATTCCTTTCCTGGAAGCCTTGAACAGACATTACATGATTGCCGTATGGACGTCAGCAAAGCGAGAAACTGCTAAAGTTTTAATTGACTCTTTATTCCCGATTCCACTACGTGATCGCCTTCTATTTGTCTGGGCACAAAGTGAATGCGAACGTGTGTATACCGATGAACCTCACAAACGGAAATTTGAGCGGGAAATATTTCGTAAGCCACTACTCAAAGTATGGAAAGCTTACCCTTTGTGGAATTCATCCAATACACTTCTTATGGACGATTCACCCAATAAGTGCCCTGACATACAGAACACGCTCCACCCTCCTTCCCTCCATGGAAAGATTTGCGAAGGCCAAAGCGAGCATATGCCAATGAGCGATGAAGATAATTGTATGTTACAGAGATCTTTTTTCAATAATCTTGCTTCGCAGCACTTTATTAATCCACGAGAAACTTTCCCTTCAACTAAGGTACCTACACTCGATCTTTCTAAAGCTTTGAGTCAACTGGCCAAGATCCATATGGGATGGAGAGGGGTCGACTTATCGGAACAGGTGAGAATATCTCAACACGAAAATATGTGTTGTCCATAAACAAACTACATCATCTATCTTGCATCTAGAGTTATCCGAAGCAACGGACAAATTGTAAAAGTCATCAAATTTTCTTTCGCATCACCAAGCACTTTTTGACAATGTTTAAAACTTAACATCAATCAATATTTGCTATTTTATAAACGATTTCTACCCCTCAGTTCACTATATTTTTTCCTGAAAATCATAATTTAATTCAGTGATGACTTTGTGCGAATAATATAGTTGGGGTTCCATGCCTATTTTCTTGGCAATCGTGTTCTTGTTACCAAATAAAGCAACACTTCATCCGAGCATGCAAGGAAAGAAGGTCACAAAAAATAAAAAAATCAGTCTAATGAAACAAACGACAAGAATGCTTGTTGGTAAATCAAAGTGACAAATTGAACCAGTTCAAATTAATTAGGAGTGAGATAATTCAATACATGCTAATTGGTCCAAGTTACTTGACCTGGATTTTCGTTTATTGTGCTTAGAATAAGATACAGGTTCTTTTATTAACTTCTTTGATGAGGTTCCCACAGCATCCCAAGCGCACACTTTACTTTGTGCTATATAGTGGATGTCATATTGCTGTAGGGAGCATGATCCTCATGGAAATCATCGCCAAACAAAAAGTGTAATACAATTTTCGTGTCAATGAATTGAACAATAAGAAAATGGCGATGATAAACATTTCAAGATTGAAAATGTCATAACAACTGTGTTTCATACGAAGTAAGAATAGTTTGATTAAATAGATTCAAAGTTATGAAATGTTTTTGCTAAGGTTGTGAATATTCAGGAATATCGTATCACAAGGAATTCTCAAAATATTATTGTTAGGGAATTATATCGTATCGCAAAGAATTCTCAAAATATTTGTGTTAGTGAATGGTATATTTTGAGAGTTAGTAGTGGGAAGTCATCTATAGAAAAGTAACGTCCTTACGCCATTAGACAATACCAGTAGGATATAGAAAAGATGGCAATTATATATAAATCTATATTGAATGTGCCATTTCTCATATCCGCCTCTCTAGCGGATTGATCCAGCGAGAAAATCCAACAGGATTTAATAAAGAGATCATTGTGGACAACAGATTTAACTATATCCCGCCTCGGGATACACCATGGGGTTGCATAAGCACTTTGCCGTTTCTTGCTTAAAACTTGTTTATTATATTTTTCTGTAACGGTGTAAGCTTAAAGTGGATTTTAAAGGACATTTTACAGAGGCCTACACCTGATCTTGATATCGGCACGACATGGAGCTTCCTTCTGCATTACAGGGACATTTTTCACCCGTGGGATAAGTGTATTTCAACTTTTCCAAACCAGAATGTACAGAATAAGTTGAATGACATTGAAATTCTATTGTTTAAGCGTTCTTCTCTTCGTTGGCCTCTGGTTTGGATTTATAACGCAACGAACTCACACTGATCAGAATATTTCATTACATGAAGCTGCAAAAAGTGGTTTCTTTTTTCTTGACCTTTGTGAATTTTCTTTTCAAATAATCTGTCAAACCTTTTTTACTTTTCATCAAAAGTCATTAAGGCGGACATAAAAGTAGATTGCAACCACCACAATTCCATACAGTGTTAACCCTTTAACGCCGGTTTTTTTTATCCCAGATATAACTGGGATAATGAAGACAAATGATTTACTCGATATTCAATACTTACATCGGTTTGGAGTTGGCAATGTCAATTGTGCATCTCAATGATGTGCATGATTATTGGAGCACAAAAAAGTTTCTTGGAAATGATGATATGAAGCGAATTATGTCCCGAGATAGATTCACTGAAATTTGATCAAGTCTAAAATTTTATCCTGAATACGATCATGCTGTTGCTGTTGTAGACCCTGATTAAAAATGATGATATGGAGGGGCTTGGTGAAATTCTATCATTCCACAAGATTCTGGAAAATATCAACAGTAAGAGTACACAATGTTACCTTTGCAACATTATGACTGAAGATTCTAAAGAAAATACGACAATATGCAGTCGCAAAGGGTTTCACGTTAATTGCTTTACACTCTACCATTCTAGAGAGGCTATGAAGGTCCATAGACCGCTACTTCGAACAATAATTCAAGATCGGGGTGGTGTCAAATACCAAAAGCACTGAAGAAAAAGAGCAAACTTATGCTTTTCAACCTTGGCCAATGCTCGTTTACCATTTGATTTATGAACTTCTATATCCCATATAATTTCCATCACTCTCAGGCCACTTTTCTCTTATACGGTCAAGAACGCACGAGGGAATTTGAATTCGGTCCCCTTTCCTAAAAATCCATGCATTTCATATATATAATATCGGTAGGCAGATTTTCTAATACATCTATTCTCTATATTGCCTTGTCCCTTCTGAGGGTCTTCGTCGTACATCAACTCTACTTCAGAAATTATTTCATCTCCATAAACAATCCAATCACAAGGGGTTCCACAACATACAGCACACATAATACTTTCAGAATTATCATCTTCTTTGGTAGCTTTCTTTTCAAGTTCCCCATTTTTGTCTGTAACTTTTCTTTCCTTTGCCATGTCCAATGAAAAAAAGTATGCTCAGTGAACAAAATAGCTTTTGATTGGCTGATAATATCCCAGATATATCTGGGATAAAAAATTCAGGCGTTAAAGGGTTAATTTCCGGTTACTGCTGACTCCTGTCATACTAACTCTTACGCCACTGTCTATTTGTAGTAGTTGTACGACGAATGACTGATGATTTTTGGTTCTCTACTGTGATAGGTTGACTCTCTCTATTTCTTTTATAAAACTATACTTTAAAATAGTATTTTGTATAAATTGTGTGACGAATAAATTGCTTTTCTAAAGCAAAAGTAATCTTTTCTTGGCGACCTTCCTATCGCTTTAATTGCCGTTCCAAGAAATATTTTCAACTTTAAGATGGGCCAAAGATATTCAAATATATATACCTTTAGTTCTCAAACATGGCAAAGATTTAATAACCAATATGCAAATCCTTGTCTTCATCAGCTTGGAAAACGCCTATGAAAGATTAATTTAACTGAAAACTAGATGTTTAGCATCAGTGAATAAAAATATCTATAAAACAAGGAATTGAACCCAAGATGACTTTGATCAAGAATGTTCCTTACTCAGTCCACCTGCTAAAGTTAAAGTTAAAGTTAAAGTATCTAAACAGTCATCATGTCCTACTAAAACGTGTTCGTACACAAGGATGGGATGCAGCATCTAAGGAAATGAAGTAATTGAGTGATAAGGAAAGTATTCGAACCTATCTATGGTTCCAGGTTACGTGTTACGAACTAGAGAAGAGCATCAGAAAGTCTAATCTTCTTGGTTGATAAAAGTTAATTCTATCAAGGACAGGACTTGTGAAAATGGTAGGCCTCAAAGTAGGTGTGACAATCAGGAAGATGTAACAAGTCCAGCAGTAGTTACCAACTCACGACTTCTAGCAGCTACCATTGACGCTAAATAACGTAGAGACATTATGACAGTGGATTCTCCAATGCATTTGCAAAGACTTAACTGAATTTATTATAAGAATCTTTTGTAATGAAAATTCAAGGAACTTTAGTCAATATGCTAATTGATACGGACTATTTCGTTCATGAATGGAAGCATAAGGTAACCTTTTCAAGCATGCTCTGGAAAGATACATTCGATCTAAAATAAAATTATCTGCCTCACTGTTTGAAAGAGTTACTCCTCTCTAAGCTTTAGTCCTCCAACAAACAGGAACATTCATCAGGTACACAATTAAGCCGGTCAAACTGATTCTTGAGTCAGAATCTCCCGCCCAATCGCTATCGCAAATGCGTCGAGACTCGAATTTGGGAATTTTTACCTGGTTGAATTCTGAGAAAAATTTATTTGGTGTCAAACAACACATTTTATCACCCTCAGCATTTCAAGATAAGTATCATTGTTGCCTTGTCCCCATGAATTCAGACAATTCTCTAACTTCATTGCATAAATCAGCTCTAGAGTACTTTGTAAGATACAGAAGCATTCCAACTCCAGAATGGTATCGGCAATGTAGATTTGACTCAATGAGAGTGGCCTCATCACCTGGGCAAACAATTTTGAACCTTGAAGTCCCAGGAGTTCAATAAAACCTTTGTTTCCAACTTCCTCTCCAGACTTGGCCTGTAAATTGTTCATGAAATGAGGATAATGTATCCAAATTCGATTCAACTTAACATCCTCAATCACACGACAACTCAAATAATCTTTAAGATTATATTCAATCTTTAAGTTGAAGCCATTCTCCTTCAACACAACTATTAACTACTCAATTTGCAACTCCTGTCCGACAAACAAGCAATCATCATCGTAAATGCCAATAATTAAAATCCCATCTTGATTCCACTTTGACAATAAACATGGACCTGCAATCCAGTCTTTATGTACGTCATTTAAACAGATAATATCGCGGAAATCGATGATCACTTCAGTTTCCATGTTCAACATTCTATATACATCATGTGCATTATGTATAGAATAGCCCACAAACATACAGGGTGTTCCTCTATTATTCAATTTGCTTTGAACTTTGTTTTTGTACTTACAACTTCAATTTTACCAAAGGACTTTAAAATTGCTTGTAGCCTTGGCTTGCATCCAAATAGTCACTAGTACGGACAAATCTCCTGATTCTTGAATGATGTAATATTAGAGAGATACGTGACAGTCATTGCTCATTCTGCCCAAACTTCATATCTAAGGTGACCTTTCAATCCAGCGCAATTCAACATAGCTCTAATCCTCCCAAAGAGTTTTGAGACTTACTTTCAACCTTATCATTACGCCGGGGAGTTCAAGGACCAGAAAAATAAAATTGATCCCATAACCCTTGTTCGGCATTCTTCAAATAAAGCCATATTTTCACCCGTATCGACACACCTTATGGACTTAACATTGACTACTGCAATCTTTAAGTTGGTGAGAAAAGACATCACCTTGACCTTTAAGTCACTTTTTGCCCTCAAAAGATGCTGCAGCAATAGCCGATGAAGTCATCTACAATTAAGACCCAGAAGCTAGACCCACCTTTCCTTTTTCTTTATTGGAGCTTATGTCTAGATAAACTCTTTCACCTGGTGCTTGACTCCTTTCCTTCCAGTCTCAATAAACATTCTTTTGTCTTGCTTTAGCCGCAGTGAAATCTTCACAATGCACATGATTTCGTAGCCAGAAGGTCTATCACAGGTCTATTTATGATGTTGAATAATACGCCAATTAGATGGGTATCTAAACGTCAATATATAAAATTTGCTAAACAAGCTCATGGATTGTCAAATCTTTGGTATGTGAGAAAAGTAAAGATATATGTTAGAATATCTTTGGCAGATCTTAACGGTTCGGAAAAGAGTTTGCAACATTAGTTATAGCAATCCCATTATTGCTAAGAAAGAATGTAGCAAGTTAAATTATAGGCTCACAGTTTAAAAACAATAATGTTATGTAGCATACATGTATTTTCGAACTAGTTTATCTTTTCAAAAGGCTCCACCGTACATTTAATTGATTGGCCTCAAGATACTATTCAGAATCCCTATTGGTTAACCCTAAACAAATACAAAATGAAATTTGTACTGAACGTGACGATATTTCCAATGCAAGTCAAAGTATTCTTCAGAAATTATTACTGTAATATTGCAAGTATCTTTGCCAGCTAAATATTGCAAATATCTTTGCCAGCTAAATCTTTCAAATCTATTCTTATCAGCCTTTATGGTAAGATAAATGAGTGATAAATTTTGAGCTTTACAAAATTGCAGTTCCCAAATGTGATGGATTTAACTCGCCTGACTTTAGTAAACCTCCGGGAACATAAACATCAAGAAGAACAAATATATACGCTCCCGTAAAAAAACTAGTGAAAAAGATTTAGGCAAGTAAAGAATCAACTTCCTAATTTAGGTAAAATAATTCATCAAAAGTAATTCCTGTCATTTCATTCAACATTCATTAAGACTAGCCTTCCGTACGCGTTTTTGAAACAGGAATAGGACGGAAAATAATATTCTCACTGAAGGCAAATTGATCTCGAGCGTAAGGGCTCTCGATGGAAAATGTATGATCGAAATTAATATCTATGTTCTGTAGGATATCAATGTCTTCATAGCAAATGAACTTGTCTGAGCAACAAAGAGTACAGCAAGTGCAGTTATATTCACCAGGACAATCAGCCGACATGACTGTAGGTGTTTTCCTCACAGAGTCTGTATCACCGCATACATGCTGCGCTCCTCCATCAATATCATTGTCCTCCAACAACAAGAGCTCTAAAAATAGGAATGAGTTAAGACATTATTGCAATTCAAACTCAACAACAGTGTCAGTACTCACCAATATTTTCTAGTTTTTTAAAGCCCACAGTGAGAGTTCCTGTGAGAAAGTTTTCGTTGAGCATTACGTAACGTAAATTCGAAAGCTCTCCAATCGTTTTAGGGATTTTCCCTTTTATTTCATTGCGAGCCAGGTTAAACAAAACCAGATTTTCCATGAGACCGATTTCAGTTGGTATGGAACCAGTTAGTTGAATTTTTTTCATGGAAAGTTCCTTCAGGTTTGGAAGATTCCAAACTGGCAATAAGTTACCACTCGAAAAACGATTGTAAGATAAATACAAATACGTCAATTCTGATAATGTAGTGATTTCTTCCGGAATAGAACCGCCTAACTGATTGTATGAGAGATCAAGGTGTCTTAACTGACTCAAGTTTGATATGGAAACTGGGATGCTTTGTGAAAGCTTATTGTCATAAAGGGATAGAAATATAAGTCTTCCGTTATCCTCAAAATCAGGTAATGTCCCTGTAATCTCATTACCATGTAGATCAAGAATTTCAAAATTACTTTCAGCACTAAAAAAGTGAGAAGGTAATGTACCTTTTAGTTTTGTGCCACCAAGATCAAGCTCTTTAATTCTTGAACCTGCTAGGAAATCATCATTGATCTCATTCCCAAACGGATTTCCTGCAGCATAGAGGCGATGCAATTTCTCCATGTCACTGAAAAAATCGAGATTTCCAGTTAAATCATTGTTACTCAAAGAAATCTCAACCAAATGTTGTAAGCTGAAAAGTGAAGATGGGAGTGATCCTTGAAGCAAGTTTGATCCAAGAGCAAGATATTTCAAATTGGACCATTTGCCAATCCATTCTGGAATACTGCTTGAAATATTGTTATTTTCAATGGCGAAAAAGGTTAATCCAGTTAATGATTCGAAAGTGCTTGGAATTGAACCAGAAATCTCGTTGTTGGACAAGGAAATATGCGTCAATGATGTCAGGAGACCCATCTCAGCTGGCAGAGTACCAGTAAGGTTGTTACCAGCTTGGAGGTATGTTGGTTAGTATTCTCAAAATTAAGTGAAAAAGTTTAGCTCCCACTTACGCATAAATATTGAAGAAATAAATTGAGAATCCTCAAGACAGTGCAATCCAAACGTATAGGAGGTGCCTTCCACAAGAATTTCTCGATTCCAATAGCAAACATCTTCTCCTTTCAAAAAATCGTCGTGGAACATCCAGTTGTCACCGTCCAGAGAATGATAAAGGAGAGCAGAAACGAAGCGCTGAATGAAGATATCGCTATCTACCGAAGTAATATTTTGCGGCACAGGAAGCATCAAACCATCACTATTGGATATCCAGTTACAAGCTAAGTTAGCGGGGCTTCCGCTTTCTCTCAGTTTACCTTCAGTAGATACCTCTTTAAGGAAATTTACAACATCATTGTAACGATCAGCAGAACCTTTGCCATCAAATCCCGTGCTGTCAGGCACTGAATCACTGGAAGTAGGATTATTGGTCTTATTGTTCTCCTGTTTACCATTACTGATATCTGATGTTTTGTCTACCGAATCCCCTTGAGCATTTGTCACACCACTGCTATCAACCTTACTATTTGAGGAGACACTTCTGCCACTTAGCCATACAGCTATACCAATTACAATCGCTACAACACAAATGACGATGACGGTTACTTTGTAAGGGAAAGCCTTGCGAGGGGATAAATCAACGTTGACCTCCTCTGGAGATAGAGAAATTTTGTCGCCGTCCTTATCGCTTTTTGGAGCATCCTCCTGATCTAATTTTAACTTTGGATCTGGATTATTCTCGGAATACATCCTATTGATGCTTGACTTATCACTATTAAGAGCATCCTCCTGATCAAAGTTTATCTCACCTTCAGGGTCTGGTTCTATCTCGGAATTCATGCTTTTGATTTGATTGAAGAGAATATTGTATTTTTAAAAGCGGTTGAGCAAGGCGTAAGGGCATATCTTTATTTCTTGAACTAATTAAGTTCTCGATGAATCTAATAAATTTCATTCATACTAAGTTTTCACTACTATCTAAGGTAACTCACAAAAATTGAGTTTCACACATGTTTGATGCTGTTTCAAGTGCGAATGGGAATGTGGTAAACTTCTTAGGATTTGTAGTCAACGTTGACACTACTGTTAGTGGACAATAACTAATCAAGATCCTAAAATTTGACTTGAAAAATACTGACTCACTGGTCACAGCCGTTTACTGCATTATTCCACACAAACCTAGAAGATGATATCCTTTACTTGCTGTACAGTTATTCTCCTCTCTTTCTGGATCACATCTGTGATATCCTTTGTACCTGGATCTCGATGTTGCAATACTCATCCTTCAGTATCACATTATGCCACAGCCGATGTCCTCGATGGTGTTTCGAATGCTTGGAATTCTTACAATGAAGCCTTAGAATTACATCCGCTTTGGGTAAAATCTGCCACAGCAGGTGTTATATTGGGTGCGGCGGATTGGACTGGTCAGATCTTAGAGCAGCAGAATAAGGACTCCTTAGAAACTGCTGAGACTCCTAATCGTTCGATTGATGTGGGTCGAGTATTGCGATTCGCGATTTTTGGCCTTGTCCTTCAAGCGCCCTGGAATCATTTTTATTATCTATGGTTGGATGGAGTCTTGCCACCGACTCCGGAACCGTTTACAACAACGACTGGAATTAAGGTGTTCATAGATCAATTCGTACAAGCACCCATATTTACAATTCTCATATTTTACTTCTTGGGGACCCTGGAAGGTAAGACCCCCCAACAAGTGCAACGGCAGCTGCAATCAGATTATCAAGATACCATGTTGGCGAATTGGAAGCTTTGGGTGCCCGCTACAGCGCTGAATATTGCATTTTGTCCTCCAGCCTTGCGAGTGTTATTTCTCAATGGGGTCTTTTTCTTTTGGAGTATATTTCTATCACTCAAATTAAATAAGAATAGCGCATCTGAGGATGACATCCCATAAAACTCTGGAGTATTTTAATTCCACAGTTATGAAGAATCAAATTTATTCGAGAATGCGGTAAGCTTCATAGGTATATTTCAAAGGATGTAACAATATGCTATGAAATCATTCCATGCTAATTTAATGAGTTACATTACAACACAGGATTCTAATTTAACATTAATAGATAGATGTGTGAATGTATTTGAAATAAAGTTTAGTATGCATCTGATTATGTACCTGCATTGTGATGTCTCTCCTTCACAATTTTCTCCCAAACATCTTTGTATCGATAAGCTAAAGTTCGACACAAGTCACTTCGGTTGAACTCCTCCTCCGTTGCCTCTCGATAAGATTCAATCCGAGCTGGAACTCCGCGCACCCTTGCAAGAGGAGGCACCGCCTTGGTGACAATTGATTTCGGTGAAACGATTGCACCATCTCCGACGACTATATTTCCTAGTACCGAACATCCTGGATGGAGGATTACACCGTTTCCTACCTTGGGATGGCGATCTCCAGTTTCCTTTCCGGTTCCACCTAACGTGACACCTTGCAGGATACAAGTGTCATTACCAACAACTGCCGTTTCTCCGATGACAATTCCTCCACCTATCACAAGGTAGATACCGGATCCAATTTGAGCCGCTGGATGAATGTCTGCAGAAAACTTGCGCGATACAGTCGATTGAAGGTAGTAAGCAAGCCCAGTTCGTCCAGCCTCCCACAAACGATGTCCCACTCGATGACAAACTAACGCATGAAGTCCTTTGTGGAATAGGACAGCCGTCATAATGCTCCCATCGCTAGTACACATCGCAACAGACGCAACATCTCGATGAATGGCACTTTCGTCTTTCTTTGTTAAAGATTCCATAAAGAGATTCTTAAAAACAGTTGCTGGCATGAGTTCAGTTTCGATTTCATGCGCGACAATTGTCACTATAGCCTCAAGGAGCGAAGTATGAGATAATATTCCTTGATAAAGCTGAGATCCTACAGCTGGCTCCATCGAAACGGCATGATTGGCTTCTTTTTGAACTTGATCCCATAGAAGTGATGTGGAACCATCCGAAGATTCGACTGAATTCAAGAAATCCTGCCATTGCAATGGAGAATCATCCAACGAAATGGATGAGACCATTGCCAGGGCTGATTGAGAAAACCCAAGGCTTGGCCGGTATTTTTGTAGAAGAATGTTATTTCTTTTTGGATTCTTTACGCTATACCATGCTGACACTAATGAAGGAATAACTACTATCGTGATGATAAGGCTGCCAAGTCGGTGCATGGCGTCGACCACATTTTTGCCATTTTGGGAAGAAGCGTGAAAAAGAATTAAGGGTAGAGTTACACCAAAATTGTTACGTTATTTCCTGATTCATTATTGTCAACATCGTTCATATGTTGCACAAAAATGTACTTTGTGTCCACAGTTTCAAAATCTTTGCCCTCATTTTCATCATCAATCTTATCATTCCTCATCATGAGCATGCTCATCTTCTCCAATAGCTAGGCTTGAACTCTTTGGTAACATAAGACAATTTCAGCCTATGCCAATCCCAGCAATTGGAGGACTTTTTGACTCAGCTGAAAAGCTTCTACATATTACTTTAGTCTTTATTGGATATAACACAGCAAGATTTTTCTTTCCCTCAGCGCCTTGATGAAGCTTGTCTTGACAAGAATCAGGATGTTGGAACTATATTTGAATATTCATTTTCAGCAAGGTATCCTTTTGCACAATTGATCCTACTGACTAATGATTAACTTCAACAACTTTATTCAGATTTTAAGCAAATTGGGTAAGATCAATTAAAAATATAAATTGCTGAACTTTATGTTGCCTAAAGTTGATTCTACAAGAGTTTCTGTATCCACTTTAGTCTATAAGGATAAGGTGTCTATTGAAAAAAGGAATTTTACTAGTTAGCAAGTCAAGTATTTGAACGCAGCGCCGAAATATCATTGTGAGGAGTGCAAAGTTATTTCATTCGTCCTACATATGCTCGACATAGCCGATGAAAGTTATTTACCAATTAAGTTTGATTCTTTCTTCATTAGCACCAATTGTGCTTTCATTTGCATCCTTGTCATCGCACACATCATGCTCTGTTGCACCTATACATGCGACGGCTTCGCCGATGTTATGGTCACGGCGAGATGTCCTCTATTTTGTATCGACTTTGCCCCCAGCAAATGCGTTCATGATTGACTCGGAAACTTACGATGGATCCAGAGACTCCAAAAGTTCACAAGACTTTTCCGTTGGAGTTAATGTTAACTCTGGTACAGTTTCTAAAGAATCGACGAGTAATATTCAAAGGTTGAGGGAGGGTAAGTACCTGTGCTTCGGATTCGTCATGACACAAAATCGCAGATTCTTGCGTTTTACGTCATCAGGTATTCGTCACCTTTTGAGATTTAGCAAAATACCGAGGATGAGAACCCATGGTGTCACGTGACAACTTGGAAAGTATGCTCACTTTTTCTCCAGACACGATCGAAATCAAGAACTCACAGCGTTCCCAGAATCCCGTCGATCATCCTCTCATAAATCACTTTCTATAATGGCTTTCGAACAACAATTTGAAAAAGTAAGAGATCAAGATGGTTTTCTCGCCGCCTTAGATCAATCTGGTGGATCTACACCCAAAGCTCTCGAACTGTATGGTATTGATAAGAACACTTATCATTCTGATGAAGATATGTACGATATTGTCCATGCGATGAGAAGTCGCATCATTACGTCTCCTGCCTTTAATGGCGATCGCATATTGGGGGCAATCCTATTCGAAGATACAATTCATCGTAAAGTCTGTGGTCTTCCGACGTCACGTTACTTGTGGGAAGAAAAAAGAATTGTTCCTTTCCTCAAGGTTGACAAGGGTTTAGCGCCAGAGGAGAAGGGTGTACAGCTTATGAAGCCCATGCCAGAGTTAGAGTCTCTCCTTAAGACTGCCAAGCAAGCAGGAATTTTCGGAACTAAGATGCGATCTGTAATTTTGCATGCCAACCCAGTGGGCATTGCCAATGTTGTTGAGCAGCAATTCCAAATTGCGAAAAAGATCATCGCTGCAGGTCTTCTGCCAATCTTGGAACCAGAAGTAGATATTCATGCTTCGAATAAGGCACAGATAGAACTTCTATTGAAGCAGTCTATTCTAGATCACATGTACAAACTTCAACAAGGGGAAGTAATTATGCTAAAATTAACTCTTCCAGAAATTCCCGACCTTTACACGGACTTGATAAAGCACCCAAAATGTCTCCGTGTTGTGGCACTTTCAGGTGGATACAGCCGTGAACAAGCTAATAGCATTTTGCACAAACAGCACAGGATGATTGCCAGCTTTTCCCGAGCTCTAACAGAAGGTCTAAAATATCAAATGACAGATGATGAATTCAATGAAAAGCTTGATGAGTCAATTGGGAGTATTTTCGAGGCATCACGAACCTAAAGATATTTTCTTTCTAACGCGAGGAGAGTATGCGCTTTAGGTTGGTCAATTTACTTTACACCCTCTTCGTTTTAGCGCATCACGAAAGTAACCAAAAGGAGATTGTTCCTCATTGCATTAACCGTACTTTAGCCATATTGAGTATTTTAGTTGACATTAAGAAAATTATATTGCATATTCTTCATTGAATATTGAATCATACATTTATGTTTGAAAGCAGTCCAATAGTGAGCTATAAAATTTCTTAGTTTATCCAAAGCTTCGTGGCATAATGCTTTCAAGATTGCCAATATGTATCATGCAACTAATGCGCTTGAAGCTGTTTTTCCTTCTTCTTCCTTGTGAAACGAACACAGAGTAATGGTTTTAATGTTTTCAAATTGCTTTTACCGATAGAAACATTGATATAAGTGTTCATTTCATCAACCAACATTTTGGGACTTCTATAATAAAATCAAGAAGCAATTTAGATCTACAGAAAGAGAGTTGATATCAATCATAGAGACCTACAATGAATGCTAGCCTCTTGCTGCAATATCCAATCATATTGACACAATCGTAAAAAAGTGTATTGCAGTCTAATTCGATGCATAGTATATTCAAGATGAAGGAGATAAAAGTACGTAATTAATTTTCTTTCCTTTTTCGTTATGATTAAGCCAACTAAGTTTTAGAGCATCTACATTGTTATTCTAACTATCCTAAACAATGCAGATAAACTATAGTTAGTACAAGTCTGCTCACGGACGAAAAGTTGTTGACATATTTTCTCAAGCTGTACTACTTTTTGTGACATTTTCTAGCCTTTTTTCTAGGGAACCTTCCTCGATCGTTTGACTTTGGAGAAGATATTTGATCCGCAAAAATTTATTGGCATAAATTGATGTCAGTGTCATAATTGGCTGACTATAATTCGTGACGATGCAGTCTGTTTCATAAAAGAATGCCACAAATTTGTCTTTGTAACTGAACTACTTGCATTGTACAAGTAGCACTAATTTTTACAAGAATGCTGACGTCAAGTCTCATCTTTTAAATCACGAGTCTTCAAAATTCTACATGGGTGTCACTTTTTCAGCTGCTAGTCCTACGCGATCTCTTTCGAAAAAATTTCTCATATGACGTTGACGACACAAAATCAGTAACACCATAGTAACGAAAGTAGTACATCATTTAGCTGGAATACAAATCTCAATAATTTGAATCAGAACAGCTCAAGATTTCAGGGTTTCCAGTTTCCACATTATCTGAGGTAATATATAGAGTGATCCTTACCAAAAATTCAATTATCGAAACCGAAAAAGAGTTGAAGTGGAGATTTTTACAAAGCTTGATCTTCAAAACACAAAATTTTATTTTACTTAGTGAGCTCAGTTCTGTATCAAGTGAGATTTTGATCAAGGCACGCTAGGGGTAAATCTTCCGTCACGTAATGAAGGAGGAGTTTAGTGTTGTCGAACACGGTTCAGTTGAAGAGAATACGGCGTTTTCCTGGAATAGTACTAGATATCTGCTTATAAACATTATTAGGAAACTAAGATTTAGCAATGGCACGTTCTAAATTGCTTTGATCAATATAGCAATAGTTTAAAACTGGTTAAACCATCTTGCCTTATGCGCGTGCATCAATCAGTAACAAAAATCCTACCCTTAATCCTTCATTCAAAGTGAAAGCAGATACTAGATTTTGATCTAAGGAAATGGAGCGTAGTTCTCTGAAAAGGTCGTATAGCTTCACGAGAAATGCAAAGGCTGATTGTTAGCAAAAGTGAAATATCTTCCATAAGAGAGAAATAATAATGAGAAAGTAATGACTATGATTAGGGGTACGGGTTGGTTGCATTCCACTTTGGGTATAAGCAAATCATATGTATTGTTGCTTTTTATTTATTTACTTCTTCAAACAGCCAACTTCGTGTGTACGACAAATTGATGTATCAATGTGCCTACCTTGATGGTAGACCCTGGTAAAACAAATCTGTATGATGGTAAATTGAACGGATTGAGGGTTTTAACTGTATGGCAATAGCAAGCAGTGGTATAGCAGTACATTGTTTCAAAGTGAATACTATAACTACATGCAGCTTGATCCAAAATCAAAAATTGTTCAGACATTGCACAATGTTCATCTCGTTACGTGGGATGTAGTTCCGATGGCTTTGAGATTTGCTAATAGAGGCTGTTGATAAACAGCGCAAGATGCTTTGGGAAATATTGATCCATTTGGAAATCAAGTGGTGCTATTCGGAGGTGACTTCAGTCGGATTCTTCCCATTTTTCTTGGTGTATATATATGTCTCAGACTGTTTGTAAGTGTTTCAAATGTCGCGATTGTCAAATCAGATTACGCAACTTCAACTTACAATAAATATACGACTACAGTCTTATCCAAGTTTTCAAGACTTCTTACTTTAAACTAGTGAAGGTGACACATGAGTTTATGTTTAGATGCCATATAGTGTGGTGGCTACTGGAAATAACATGAAGTTCTTATTCATGACATAAATGGATATTTCTTATTGTCAGAAATGAGGATGAATAGACGGTAAACAGTAAGATTTTGAATCATGTGCCTGGAGATTTAATTCATTCCTTTAGTGCTGATATTGTTAGCCACGAAGAAGCTGGTGCTCTTAAACACATCATTTCTTATAGGCATTCCACCAGATGATCGTGAACTAAAGTTATGCTCCATAGAAATCGAAAAATTCATCAAGACAATCAAATGGAAATAGAATGCAGATTTAAAGTATGTCCAGAAATCGTTTGAGATGCAAGCCTACCATATATATAAAATAAAAACATTGCATGGAACTGCATGGCAAAGCAATAGTTGTGATTTAAAGAATTCAGTTGTATCTTGTTTCTAGACACAAATTATAATTCAGAGTGGAGGAAAGGTCTAGCATATTAATGCAAAAGATTTCAAAGTAGTCCTTTACTTTTTCCATTCAGCATAGGCTTCCATGACTTCTTCAACATCATTTTTGGAACCCATAATTACAGGAACACGTTGGTGCACTACAGTTGGAACAATTTCCATAACTCGCTGAGTTCCAGTGGTAGACAACCCTCCTGCTTGTTCCATGAGGAAGGACATTGGAGCACCTTCATACAACAATCGCAATTTTCCGTTTGGATTTTTTTGGTCTCCTGGATAACCAAAAACTCCTCCGTACAAAAGAGTTCTGTGTACATCGCCTACCATGGATTCAATATAACGCGAAGAAAATACCTTCCCAGATTTACCAGCCCCATCCCGCCACTTCTTAACAGTGTCTCGCATTGGAGGGTCCCAGCGTTCCATGTTGGCCTCATTAAAAGACATGATACTGGAAGTTTCCGGTATTTTGATGTTTGGCTTCGAAAGCACGAATTCTCCTATCTGTTCATCCAAAGTGAACATGTAAACACCATTACCGAGTGTGAGTACTAGAAAGGTCGATGAGGAGTATAAACAATAAGCGGATGCTACGAGATTTGTGCCTGGCTGCAGAGTATTTGCAAGGCATTGAGCTTCTTGTTCACTGCACTCATCTCCAATGCAATCAGCATCTATATTACAAGATTCATCATGTTCGTAAATCCAATGATTGTTCCGGTCGGTATCCCGGCATCCACATTGGAGGAACCATCCAAAGGATCAAAGACGCAGACGTACTTATCAGTGTCGTCAATGACGACTTCACGGCTTTCGGATTTTTCCTGTCCCATGAGATCGACAGGAGCATCTTCTTCTTCTGAGCCAGTACTCCAATTTTACCCGTAAAGCGAAGGGCTCGTTTCAACAAGTTATTAGTAATTACATCTAGCTTCTTCTGATCCTCACCTTGCACGTTGATATTCCCTTGGTATCCAAGAGTTTCTGATGATGGTAGCTGAGATCGCTTTACAAGGTTGGATATGGCTTTGCAGGCGGTGTCAATTGCACCAAATAGAGTAGTGAGCTCTTTCAACTCTGGATTTAGCATTGCCACTTCGACCATAAATCGAGTTAAGGTAACACCAGTAGTCTCGCATACTTCATCAAATACTGGAGCCTTGGTTCGAGGGCGATTCATGGTGAGGGTATCTGCAAACGTACTGGATGCTAAACTTGACTTGGATAGGGAAGTCGACCATGTTTTTGACATGATTGACGGTGCAAATGCACTACCGGCATTAAAGACGCATGGTAGGCTTAATAGGGCATACACAAACCACCTCATCTTAATTTTCTAGAAGAATAGGGTGCAAAGCAGACAATTAAAAGGTTGTCATCGCTTCCGTAAAGAATGATACATTA
>CAAAJI010000025.1:325581-337851 GCA_900642245.1 Fragilaria radians
CCCAATATGATACTGTTACATTTTTTCTTTCGAATCTTCCTATTTGCATAAGATGAAATTCTTTCTTCTTCTCTTCTTTTCGTCCGTTTCGGCCTTCACCTATCCCAAAACCTTTTATTCACGGCCAACATCAACGACTCTCTTTGGGGAATATGGTGCCTCCTCGACATCATTTTACACCACAGCTAAAAAAGAGTCTTCATACAGTTCGTTAGATGAAGTTTTGGACACCAAGATGGCAGATCCAAAAGTTCGTCAGGTCATCAAAGATATGCTGGATGCTTGTGCTAGTATTACCGACGCCCTTAGAACTGCCCTTGTGACTGTGGAAGGATCATCGAATACCTTTGGTGATGCTCAACTTTCTGTTGATGTAAGCTAAAAGGGACTTTCGTTTCCAGTTATACTCATGCTTTCTCACTCTATTTCATACTCTTGCTTTTCAACTTAATTCAGGTAATTGCAGATAATATCATGTGGGATTCTTGTCGTATGTCCTCTGTTGTTCGGGAAGGTGCCTCTGAAGAAGATCCCATTGTCCAAGACGTCTCCAACAACGATGAGGACACAGAGTTTACTGTCTGTTGGGATCCCCTTGATGGCTCGTCTATAGTTGATAATAATTGGGCTGTAGGAACGATGATTGGAATCTGGCCAAAGTCGACAGGATTAATTGGAGCAACAGGTCGAGATCAAGCAACATCACTCGTCGCTTTGTATGGCCCTCGAACAACCGTACTTGTAGCCTTAGATGATGGAACGTACGAGTTTACCTATGGATGCACTCCTGAAGGCTGTCAGCTAGAAGACGGAACGTTTGAACCTTGGATCTGCTCTCGAAAGAAAATTCAGATTGGTGCAGATTGCAAAATATTTTCTCCTGCGAATCTTCGTGCCACTCAAGATTTACCAGGCTACAAAAAACTAGTTGACCACTTCCTTGAAAACAGATATACGTTACGATATTCGGGTGGATTAGTTCCTGATGTATACCAACAATTTACAAAGGAACAGGGGATCTTTGTCAATCCTACCTCACAGAGCTCTCCTGCTAAGATCCGTTTGGCATTTGAGGCAGCTCCTTTTGGTCTCTTGGTGGAAAAAGCAGGGGGGAAGACTTCGGATGGAATCTCAGGAGCTTCCATTCTAGATATTCCAATTAAAAGTGTGGATCAACGCACTGCCATTTGCATTGGATCCGCAAACGAAGTCGATCGCTTCAATAAAATGGTTTGTTTTCTAGAATGATGGAGCTACGCGTATGTCTTATCATTCGTGTCCGAAAAGCTTGTTTTCAACCTGTTATCGGGGTCTTGAATATATTCTAGAAATACAATTAGAGTCTGGCAAGACTAAAGTATAAGAAGAATGTTGTATCTTACATCTATGGCAAAGTACAATGCCAACGCTAAGTTAACATGGAGTATTTCGTTTTATCCATCTATTCTAATCGCTTAATTCATCTGACAGGATACAAGCCTTTTGAAATCAAATGAAATGAAATTTGAAACATCCAGCTTAGTCCTGATTTTTCAGTCAATAATTCCTTAAATCGAGGTATAGAACTAGAGTCAAAAGTAAGACAAGTAAGGGCTACAGAATCTATATAAAATTGATGGTCAACAAACGGATGATTGAATATCTACCCTTTGTCTGATGAGAGAACTTTCATTTACGTAGAAGATATATTTGCTATAGCATGAAAAGTTATAAGTGTTTGGTCCCTGATTATCAGGCACTTTACTATTCGAAAAGCAACCATGTTGAAATCTGTTCCAAGATGCCAGTAAGATTCGAAAGGAACATGACTATAACTCAATTTCCTCGTTTGTTTTGGTACGTTCAAGCCAGAATGCTTGTAGCTTGGCCATTGCCTTGGCACGATGACTGACTGTATTCTTTTCTTCCATCGACATTTCTGCATAGGTTTTATCGGTCCCATTGACTTGAAAGATAGGGTCCCACCCAAAATCGTTAGAGCCTCGAGGTCGAACGATAGTTCCATCGGTTCTACCATCCAAGATATGAATATCTTGACCTGGTCCCAATGATATGGCTAAGATGGTTTGGGCGACAGCTGAATGATCGACAAATCCTTTAAGCATGTCATTGAGTCCGTCGTGTCCACACTTTTGAAGGAACCACTTGATGTAGGGACCGGGAAGACCACCCAAAGCCGTAAAGCACAGAGACGTATCCTCAGTCATGACTGCTCCACCAATAACTTCAGACGCTATGCGACATTTTTCTCTCGCAATTTCGTGGGGTTCACCTTGCAATTCGGGTAAATCAATATCACGATGCACTAATGTATATGGAAAACTGGAATTCTGTACTAAACGTTGGATTTCCTGTAACTTCTTAGGATTTCCAGTGACAAAGGTTAAGGTCGGGAGGTTTTTCGTTTTTTCAAGCCCAGTTTCAAAGGAAGGGATTCGCAACATATCAGGGACCTCGTGTTTTTTCAAATAGGATGATTGGGCTCCTCGCCTTCGAACGGACCAACTGGCCATACCACATGCCTTTTGAACACATTGAACTAGAAGGGAGGTATCGAGTGCCGACGATAGATCAGATGATGCCGACAAGTAGGCTGCGAGAGTTCCGCAAAAACAATCTCCAGCCCCAACTGTGTCAACAACCGGTGGAATAGGATTGTTTCCCCATATTCCATCCGGTGAACCGACCAGAATTGGTTCCTTTGTATCTCGAGTTACTACCAGGGCTCCGCGAGCGCCCAATGTAACGATGACTGCTTTTCGGATACCGCGGTCAAGTAACTTATGTGCCATTGATGACTCATCGTCAGCGTTGGCAAGTGTTTTATCTTCATGAAGGTTAACCAAGGATCTTAATTCTGTTTCATTCGGGATGAGGATATCTACCAAACTGTACCAATCATCACCCATTGCATCCGAATCTGGTGCCGGAGCCGGATTCAATATTGTACACGATCCAACCTCAGATCCGATTTTCATCGCTTCCAAGGCCACATTGTGCGGAACTTCCAACTGCGTGAGTACTACACGGGGTCGATACTGCCGTATTGCGCGACTAACGTGGTCTTTCGATAGTACATGATTCGCCCCTGGTACTACGATGATAGCATTGTCTCCTGTTGTGACATCGACAACAATAGAAGCCACACCAGTTGGAACCTTAGGTGGTGCTAGTTCTATATCACATAAGACTCCAGATTCTTCCAAAGATGCTCTTAATCCATAGCGATCGTTATCATCGCCACAACATGCAACAAATCGCGGAGAGGTCAAAAGAGAAGACGAGGCAAGGGCTTGATTTGCCCCCTTTCCGCCTCCTGATGTACCAAAGTCCAATCCCAAAACAGTCTGCCCACAAAGAGGGATCTGATTTGTATAGGTTGTCAAATCTTGATTAATTGAGCCCACAATCAATACAGGACAATTACTTTCTGTGGAATGATTGGGAGAAGATGTAAAAGATGATGAATCACTGTCAAGATTCAATGTAGACATCATTATTCTCCTAATTCTTGGATTCAGAGTTCGGCTAACTGCGAATGAGGAAGATAATGGAAGGAAAGACGATACTAAAGGGATTAACTTCCAACTTTGTAAACTAATTGTCATTCCACAAGAAACCGAACCGAATCCCAAGGCCTTGACAGCAAAGGATGATATTTCACGATAATTTTATCGTACTAAATTTTTTAATTCTACTGTAGTACTACTAACCACTTGCAACAAAGGATAAAACACTTTTTTTTTACACTTCTAAACAATTTCATTTCCACCTAACTTGTGAGCAAACAGGCTTTTCGTACTTGATTTATATACAATTTTGAGGAGATTAGTGATCCATGATTTACTAATTGATTTGTACACAACTCCAAGAAAATGAGTCGTCCATGCTCTACTACTTGCTTAAGCTACCAAAACTTCAAAAAGCAAAGAGATTTCTTAGATTTACCAATTGCAAGCAGTTGTAGTTTTCCCACATCAACACTTTGTGCCAAAATAAGTAGTTGTCACTCTAACCCTTGCTTATTTTGTTCCTTTTGGGAAAATAGATGCGTGATGAAGGTTTCAACTCTTTGGAAAGAATCCGATGATGTATGTCCGTTCCATAGTGACCCCTAATAACGCTTTCAAGTCTTCACCCTTGTCAATATCATCATTCCTTCCTAAATTCTCCACATGTTGCATAGAATTTGATAGTGTATTTACTCAGTCAGTTTCTGCTTGGCGATTGACAAAGCATTATTCTCAAGGATTATCAGATGTCCATTTCCTTGAAGAGGATAAAGCCATTGTCACAACACTCTATTGAGTCTAGCAATTTTCATTGATCTCATTGACGTCAACAAATAAAGCTTCTTCTTAAAGGACTTTTCAGCAAGAACCAAAATATTTTTAAGCATACCTTGGATCATCAAAAAAAGAATTTGCGAAAAAGATTGATACGTGCTACTACCAACACTTTTGGAAATAAGAAATGTTCTATGCTTCAATTTCATTTGTCTTCATGGATGTTTCTAATAAGGATTATTCTTCTTTGACGAGTAAGCAACGATGAACTGGAACTTGATTTCGGATACAAGCCACTTCCGTTTCGGTTCGACCCATTGTTGAATGAGGAGGAAGAAGTGATGTGCGACTCCATTCGGACCCTATCGCACGATAGTGTGCTTTTTCATCGCTGCTTTCTCGAAGTGCGATCCAATTCATGGTACGTTTCGTTGGTTGACTTGATCCTGGTTGTTCTATTCCAATCGTTTTGTTGTCACTTTGACTTGCAGTCATGGCAGTAGTAGCAGGTGTAGATGCAGTGTCGTTCTCGGAGTCGGGTGGAGTAGATTCCCAACGGCATACCTGAAATTGGCAACGAGATACTGCAAGGTGTTTCATCCACAAGGCAACATCTTCACAATTGGATTGCAACAATAGCTTTCCTCCGGGAGTTAGTACTCGATGTATCAAGTGCAATAACTCCTCTGTGACCATAAATCCATCATGGGGATTGGAGGGTAATTGTGAGTTTCCTCCCAAAGATTCTTCCATGTCACTACTTTGTGATAATCGATAGGGGGTGGGAAATTGAATCATACAAAGTTTGACCGGGCCTGGATAGGTGTCAATGATACTTCGAAGCGCATTTTCTGCTGAATCCAATCGAAAATGTGCGTTCAATGACCACAGTTGACTGAGACTTTGAGCGTAGTTGATTCCTAAACTCGAAAGGTCAACTCCCGCAAAGTTACAATCCTTCCATGAAATTCCGATCGGACCGTTGTCCTCCAACATCCGTTTTTGGACGAGTTGTGAAAGTCCGAGTATACTTATACCCATCCCACATCCAATATCTAGCACTAGTGGCTTTCTGGGATCCTCAAATGCAAATGCCCAATCTGTGGGAATATTACTGCTCTGGATTTCCAGTGATTGATTCAAAATTGTCGATGTTGCTGAAGATGTCATTTCTGGTTGATATTTCATCCAATGATTCTTGGCATTTGTCCGTAACGTCCGTGCTTGCGCTGACGAGTTGAAAATTTCCACAAGAGAGTAAGACAGTCATCAGAAAAGAAGTCTAATCCCTGCCAATTGTTAGTGGGGTTGCTACTCCTGGCATTCTTTGTTGGTTCCTTACTTTGCAGTGCTTTTTGGGCAGCATCTTGCAAATTTTCATGTTTTTGTAATCCTGCTGCAGCAAATCGTTCTAAAATTTGCCAAACATCCTTGGAACGACAAGATTTTCGAGAACCAAATCGACGTAATTCATTCGCTGCGATATCCGCCAATCGATGGAGTAATGACTCATATTGTTGTTGTCGAAAGTAGTAGTCGCCAGAGGAAGAAGACATGGACGATATCATGGATGGCAACACTCCTGCTTCTCCTCCTCCAGCCATGGCAAACCAAAATGCTGCATCGGCAGCTTTTCGGCCCGATAATTCCAAGTGATAGTAGGGAAGACGACTGGGAATATCTATGGTACTATTATTTTGAGACGATACATCAATATCTGTCTTGAATGATATAGAATCCAAATAATTTAATCTTTGCAGTGCTTGTTCTATCAATATTTGTAGCTGTTGTCGCTGTACTTGTTGTTTCTGGGTGTTTGTTGGAATGAATGGCTCGGATGAAGTAGCAACCGCCAATCCCAGCGCAGTATGCGCCAATTGTAAGACTGTTGGTCCTTCATGAATTTGTTGTGTAGGAGAAATTGATGCAGAATTTTGAATGACGCGTAAAGACCAGAGAGATTTACCTCCGGTTGTACTGTCATCTTCGAGTTGTTGATTTGTAGATTGAGGATGTTGTCGTCGTCGTGGTAAATCTTGAAGAATGACAGCTGCCGAAAATGATGGCTGAGAAAGAAAGCTTAGAGATTGAATTTGATCACGCAAGTTATCTGCTTCATCGTACTTTCCCTCCCATCGTGCGACTGCACGAAGTTGAACTAATTTCGTAATTTCTTCAATTTGATTATCTGTCAAGTACGATAAGACTGACGAAGGATTTATCGATAAATTACTACCAACCTCCATAGGATTATCCTCTGAATCCTTCCAATCTGGATCGTACGTATTTGGTTCATTACGGAACGATGTCGTAACGTCATCGAATGATGATGATAATTCATGATTTGCGAAAGAAAAATAGGGAAGGTTGAATTTCGAGTTCACGATCCTGGAATGGAAATGATGAAGATTGACTGTGATATGATGGAAGCTTAAACATCTCGTTAATGCACAACCGAAACAAGTCACCAAGAAACCCCTTCGATATTTTATCATCTTTTTTGGTAATGAATGAAAATCAATATCCAGAAAGACACAGGTACAAATTTTACGGTTACTAAAAATATGGAATTGAAATGGTGTCAGTGAAACAGCAAATTCAAAGAGTGAAATTTTGAGAAAAATCCTTTTTCTAGCGTCGCAAATATAATTGTAATTCATTTGTTTAGCTGTATGGACGCCACATCATTAGCGTACAAGATGCTACAATCTCATCTTAATTTGGTTTACATGAGTCAATACCAATAGCATGCCAACCGCTTGATCCCATTTTCCAATATCTAGTGTATAACTTTGCAGTACCTGAAATACTTAAGAGAAGCATTCATTAGAGATGATGAAAATGCCCAACTTGATTTGCTATGGTCTGCTTTGTGTGACCAAAGTCTGATTTTTGACCAACCTTCACTGGAAAAAGTAAATATTGCTGTTTTCAGTTGGGGTGCCATTGGTTAACCGTAGCCCTACAGAGGTTTCGATAAGGGATCAAGGGTTGGTTGGTGAGTAAAAATTACTCAACATCGTCAAGCCGAGGACTTCATCATGTCGAATGAACAACTCCAAGAGTATGAGTCGCAGTTAAGTGAAATTGAAGAACTTTTGCATGACGACCCCACTGATGAATCTTTGCTTAAACTAAAATCTGACCTTGTCGAGCTCATCGCCTTAACAAAGAATGATATTTCAGACATGACCCATAACAGAGAATCGATCGTAGAAACTGATTCTTCTGGCAAAGACCCACTATCTTCTAACTTAGCGGTCAATAATCCAATAAGTCAATCCACAGGTAAAGTAGATTCGGAAGTGACGTCTCAAGATGTCAACTCATTGCCAACTGCATCCGGCGAGGAGCCAGCTCGCAAAAAACTCAAGAAACTAAAGGAATTTGAAATTCCACCTCACTTACAAATCTTGGATACCGATACAGAACAAGAAAAGAATAAGAAGAGACGGACGCTTAAGACTCTCAAATCAAAGCATCGAGAGAAACAAAAGGAGTATGAATCAACCAAGAAGCAAACCAGTTGGCAGAATTTTGCCAAGAAAGGGAAGAAGATCGGAGCTAGCAGTATATTTGCCACTCAAGATGGAGTCCATTCCAAAGTTGGCGTAGTATCCGGTGGAAGTGGGATGACGGAGTTTCAAGAGAGGAAGCGTCATAAATATTAAGCAGCTCTCCGGGAATGCTACTGGGGATTTGGGATTACAAGTAGATAACGATTTATATATATATATTTTGAGCAACGTCGAATAGGTATTCACCTGATTCATTACTGCTTAAAAGGTTATCTTCCATTTAGGAAGTATTCAATTATACGTCGTGTTCTCTAGGATATATTCAATTCACAAAGATTTCCAAAGACTAATGGAACTATAATTATAAATGAAAGGAAAATAGATTAACGAATTCCCACTAACAGAATCGAGCTCAAGAAGTATTCCTTCCCTCCTTGGATTTGAGAATGATGGGAGACCAGAGGAAAGAAATGGAGCTACTTTACAGTCTTCATACAATAACGTTTTACAACAACAATGATGACAAATACATAAAGATGATCTTGCTACTCGCATCACACTGGTGGATCTGCATGTATGGCGTTTACAAATTCGCGAATCAAAATATGGGCTCCATTGTTCTTCCACTCTCCTGTATTTACCAAGGCGGCCAAGTAAACTCCATCCTTGGGAAGGAGGACAACCTGTGAATGAGCTCCGAGGTCCAATCCCTCATGATTTCCTCCATCGGTCCAATCGTAACGATTTAATGGGGTTGTCCAGGAACCGAGATCCTTCATCCAATTTCCTAGTATACCCCAATTCACCCCAAATTCACAATTTTTATTCGAAACTTTTTTACCGGATGCATCCTTTTCTTGACAAAGAAGGCTTGCACGACCTATAGACTCATCCCAAAGAGTAGGAGAGCCATATCGTAACATTGAATCAAGAAATATCGACAAATCTACCGTTGTGGAATATAGTTGTCCAGAAGCATAATCGATGAAACAATAATGTTTCTCATCAATAAATCGACGGCCATCGTAGTAAATTGGAGTAGCTAAAGGAGTGTCAGTTGGAAGCGAGCTACGAAACCAAGAAGTACTAGACATCCCAAGAGGTTTGAATATTCTCCTTTGACTGAAATCCTCAAAGCTTTCCCCCGTGGCTAGTTCTACCAAAGCTGCAATATACCCAACAGCCAAATTGGAATATTGTCTTCGTGCTCCCGGCTTTCTCTTTGCCCATGCTCCACCTTCACTTTTTTGAACTTCGTACCAATCAATTGGAAGTCCATCAAAGAGGGCCTTGGATCCAACACTAGTACTCGATACTACATCTGAAAGGTAATCACGATAAAAGCCAGTTACATCTTCCAGTGGACATGTTGGGTTTCCAAATGCAAAACCTTGATAGGCATTATTTGGACCGTAAGACGGTAAAACAAAATCGTCGTCATCGTCATATGTGCCCGAGATACTTTCAACAAGGCTGGACCTATGAGTTACCAACATTCGCCAAGTGATTGGAATATTCGGATAATTGGGATTCCTACAGGTACTTAATTTCCATGTTTCTGGAATGACATCGCATATATCATCATCAAGTCCAGTGATGAAGCCATCTGCAATCAAGGCAGAGACCGCTGCACCAGCAAAAATCTTGGAAACCGAGGCTACCGTAAAGGCGGTATCTTTGGTAATTTTGGCCGAAACATTAGAGCTGCCAGATCTACCATAGGATCGGAAGATTGGAGTATTGGATATGCTCTTTTGTGACGAGAAAGATTGCTCAGTTAGATGAACAAAAAGTACATCACAAAGGTTTACAATTGCTGTACAACAAACTTTACCTTGTCAAAGAAAACAATACTGACACCTCGGATTTTCCATTTTTTCAGTGCAGCTTCCATCTTCACATCAATGGAATCCGCAAGAGATGAACGGAAAAGCGTGATGAACAAAACACATTTTAATAGGTAATGCATATCTTCTTTTGCGAACAAAATGAAAGAAAGTTGTCCCGCATGAAACAACACGAGAAATCAATTTTGGGCGGACTTTAAGATCAGTCGGATGTGTGAAACTGGGATCTATTTAACGGTAATCCGCTACTCAAAAATTAATTTAGAGGCCAGGCGCTATTGGATGACGTAGCAGCTTTTGGCATGTGAAGATCAAATTAGAAGATGAAGTGTATGCCTTCCATAGCAATTGTGTCAGAGGCCTATTTGCTCTATGATAGAATGAGTGGAATAAGGCCACAAGAGACAATGACAAATCTGGATGGCTATAATAAATAAATATTGAGAAAATTCTCATGTGGAAGCATATTTTGCAAGGAAATAGTTGTATTGGAAGTTTAGGCCTATATTGAGAAAACTAGAGTGATCAACAAGGTAATTAGGACAATGATGTTGCAACAATTAAGACCTTGATCAGAGGACAAAAGAATCACTAGATAAAGATGCTGTGGGTGACTTCAATTTCATCAAAATACAATCACCCAAAGCACATAAAGCTTACCACTCAAGTGTGTTTTAAGAGAGCATCCTAGATCATCATGTGGTTGACTTCAATTTCATCATAATCTAGAGAACAACCCACATATGGCACATAAAGCTTACCACTCAAATGTGCTTTAAGAGAACATCCTAGTTGCTGATGAAGTAGAAAGTGTTATACTTCCTACAGCTAGTGGGAAATAGACTATGGGAACGTGGCAAAATGAAAAGGAAGTATTCTTAACGTAATTGAGAACACAAAGATTAAACTTAAGGCTTTACTTTATGGTTTGCTCATTGTTGAAGTGAATAGTACTAAGATACTCTTTAAGGGCACTAGATTGGTCTACGGCGCAATGGGTTGAACATTCAATGCAACTAATACAGGTTTAACTTGATTGATATGTATCTTTAGTATTTGTCTCCTAAAAACTACGAGACAAAAAGCGCATTTTAATTGACCTAACATAATGCAATTAGCTCGGTTACATGCTAATAGTGTTTCATGATACATATATGTAACTCACTTTGACTGCTCTATGACTGATTCAAATTTCATATTTTCTTTTAGAAATGCAACACGTCGGCTTTAATCATATCACATAAGGTACCTACTTTTGAAATGAGTATAAGATAGTGCGTACTGCTCTTGGAGCCATTTTTAATACTCAATTGTAGCAGTTGTGTTAGGCTATTGATGCCCCAAATTGGAAGTATTGATGATTTTTTGCTTGTTAGTATCACGTAGACGATAAATGTTTAGATGCTACCCCGAATGGCTATAATTGGAACCCTTACTAAAAAAGCAGATGCTTAAGTTCAAGGTGTATCGTATCTTCAATCATCGAAAGTTTTAAAGTAATTCTAGGAAATTTCTGGCTGTTTTCATCCTTAGGCTTTTGTAAACGTCGGTTCAAGATTTGAAAAATTGAACAATGAGACCATGTAAATGTTATAAAATTGAGCGAAGTAATTATTTACCTCTTTAGGTTTTGCACATGTATAAAGTCTCCGTAATTGGAAAGGCAAAAGTAGATCTTATCGCATGGAATCAAATCAAAGGCGATGTAAATGAAGTTGTTGATTGAGCTCCCTCATCAAGTCGCTTAAGTATTTCTTGAATGCAAACACGGAATCAAATAGTAAGTAAGTGAAGGGGAATAAAAGAGTACTTTTTAATGTTACGTTTACATACGCTTAAATTCTAACGTTAGCTTTCTCATTTTTGCGTACCTTCTAGCTTCTAAAACAATATATCTTTCAAAATGCTAAATTGCGTTGCTTAATGATTGTGAAGTTAGTAGTGGTTCCGTGACAATAGTTGCTCTGTTTTAATGGAATTCAAGCGGCAATGTTAATCCAGAGTAAACCCTTCTGAGGAGAGAAAGTTCTAAAGCATCTGAACTCAAGTGTTTAGTACTCCTTGTTCTGATTTCTCATATTTAATTTGATTGGAATGCCATCACAAATATTACATCAAAGTGGTTACGGAGGAGTGTTCGTGATAAAGTTTTGCCTTTCCATGTCGTCAATTGCCAGCACTGAAGATTACGATGCTATCATAATTCTATACGTTGCATTACGTGTTGCAGCATATTTGTCTTCAATGCAAAGACACAAGACAATCTTCAGAGGTTGCTAAGTATCTGATGCATAATAGTCAGACCCAATAGATGCATATGGAATCGTTGATTGCGAACAAATATATTCCATGTGTTAACGAAATGATGCAAGTTTAAATTGCCTACTGTAGTTTTATTTTCCAACATCCTGATGAACTCAGTCTAGTGACAAAAAGATTTCTAGTACATTGTTGTATGACTTTAAACGTGTGGTGACAAAGTTTCCCGTGTTTTAAATTATATAGTCTTGACTTCAACAAAAGAGTTCAATGAAAAATAGGCCTTTAAGTTATCTAGACGTTCCTCATTAGAAGCACTTTTGCATCATAACTGAGCAAGGGGAGCTACTTGCTCTAAGC
>CAAAJI010000025.1:342752-395061 GCA_900642245.1 Fragilaria radians
ATTCTATAGCATTTTATTAGATTTCTCATGGTTTCCTGCTGTGGTCTAATGTCTTGTATATACATATACATGTATATATATATAATGAAGCTCGTTATTGATTAATGTCTCTTAGTTTTCTTGGTGTCTTGGGTGACTGGGTGACTGACCGACATTACACTCCAATGTTTTCACAATATTTATCAAGGTATCCTCGTTTGGAGGTTACTCAACGATAACGCTGACATCATCATCACCGTCGTCGTTTGAAACGACAGCACCGACAGGTTCTCCATCGTATTCGCCAAGCCCCACGATATATTCGTGGATGATGATCCTTCCGGAGGATCCGTGGATGCCACTTTACTTATCCTGCATAGCAGGTGCCTCGACTTGCTTAGGAGCAGCAGTTGTGTTTTGTCATGCAGTGGATCAAAATGGAAATCGCAGTGTATCGTCAAATACATTAAGTTTTTCGCTAGCCCTGGCAGGATCTGTGATGATAACTGTGTCTGTCATTTCGCTTGGACCAGAATGTCTCATTGCGGATGATGGTGTCTTTGTATCATTAGGTGAATTTATCCAACGACTTGTATCATTCTTGATTGGATCTGCTCTTTACATGGCCATGAGTTCATTTGCATTTCCGGAACCGGAAGAAGTATTGGAAGAACACTTTCGTAACACGAATGCTGGAGAGAAAGCACTGAAAGAAGATTCGGAAACTCAACCACTCACACGAATGTCAAGTGTCGAAGATTCTGTCGAGGGGGGAACTGTGGACGGCACAGAGCATTCCGTATCAATTCCAGATACTGCTACAACTATGAAAGCAGTTCGGAGTCGGAAAAAGGAAGAAAGGACGCTTTTTCCAATACTAGTCGATGTCGAAATGATGTCTCAAGTAGATGACGAAGGCAAGAATCGAAAAAAATTTGAACGCTTTGAATCGGATCTGACGAGGATGATAACTATGAATTCAGAGCTAACACAAAATAATGTCTCATCAATCCCTCATCAATCAGCGCCCTCATTATGGGTGTCTTGGACACAATGGTTCTCTGGGAATGATCTTGTAGCCTTAGAACAAAAACGTGCCTGGCGAGTGGCCATGCTTCTCTTCGTTTCCCTTATGTTACATAATTTTCCCGAGGGTCTCGCTGTGGCAGCCTCGGCGATGGAATCTCGGAAGCTTGGCATTACAGTCACTGTGGGGATTATGATCCACAACATCCCCGAGGGGATTGCTATATCCATCCCATGTTTGGCAGCTCGTCCTGACAGTCCCTGGTGGGGATTTGCCCTGGCTAGTCTATCGGGATTGGCAGAACCTGCCGGAGCCTTTGTGGCTATGGGGCTTCTACGGACGATAGATACTAATTCTACAGAAGAATCCAGCTCCTCATGGTGGAATATGCAGAACGTTTTAGCCTTTGTCGCAGGAATCATGATCATGGTAGCTCTTTATGAGCTATTCCCCGAAGCACGACGCCATACCGCAAACGGCAAGGAATATATGATTATGGGTACTCTGTCTGGTGTACTTGTTATGGTGGTGACAGAGTATTATGCGTAAGAGACGCTGGAAAACATAAAATGTGTTCTTGTAACTACAATACTTATCAATCTTTCACTATTTTGGGAGTTAGGGTCAAGGAACATCTCGACCGCATTCGAAGAATGACATATGTTCTTGGCAAATACCAATTGTACAATTTAGCTTCTTGAGATCAATATTGTCCTTTCCTTTTGAACTTGAGGATAAACTCAGCCAAGCCATACTGTAAAATGAATGTAGAACGTCTGGGTAGGTTCCAGGAGATTTACTAAAACCGCCTAATTGTGTTTGGCATCCAAGGACAAAATCATTCAGAGCGTCGTGATCTAGTATATCTTCCCGACCCAACAAGCACAAAGTGGCCCCGATCCAGTAAGAATAACAAGTATCTTCCGCCTTGTTCGGGCGTCCTTGCATACCCCGCATTTGACGATTGACACACCAATGTATCAATAAGTCACGATCCAAGACATCCATTCGATCCAACAATATGAGCGCGGCGACGCCACAAAACGTAGATCCACCATGTCCCTCCTGTCCTGGAAGGAGTGCGATTCCTCCATCGTATGCGATGCACGATTGTACAAAGCTGACGGCTGCCTCACGATCTACTGCAGACCAATCGTTCAAAAGATGCGATATCGCACAGGCACAATACAAAAATCGTAGATCGTGTTCAGACCCCACCGGCACGGACTGGAAAGACCCATCCGGCCGCTGTAGGGGACGTATCGATGAGATCGTGCGGGGAATGTCCACACGAGATAAATCATCACCCAATGCCACTAGGGTACAAAGAGCAGTATAGGTCATGGCGATATGTCCTTGGGACAAGGAACTTTCAGTTGGACCCAGAAATGTTCCTCCAACAAAGCCTCCTTCGTCTTCAGATGATACTAGTTGCAAGGAATAAATCCAATTCACAATGGCCTCTCGATCGACAAGTGTTTGTTGGTTAAGTTCTGATTCCGTCCAACAACGATCATGATTGGGTGGTTCCTTCGGAAGAACACCCAATAAGTCCAGGGAATGAACAGCAAAATGAACCAAAGTTAAACGATTTGTATCTAAACGATCATATGCGCTTGGTAGAGATCGAAGACAAGAGCTGAAGTACTTGATATGACGTTTTCGTTGAAAGGAAGGCATGCTCATTATTATTTGTAATTATCGACAGTGTTCGTTCGATCAATTGGCATGTTTCGTACCCACTAGTGTATCGTACTACTGTAATCGTATTACTGAAATCGATTTAGTTACTCCACCTTCAAAACTACTTCATGTACAATACTTAAAGATGTCAACTATCACCTCAAAAGCCAAACTGCCCATCAGGCAGTTTGTTGAGAAAAAGTACTACTATCAAACTATCACAAACTGCCATCACATAACTCCCTTATTGTTATGAATGAATACTTGATTTTCAATGGATTTTCCACTCAATCTAGAACGTTTAGCTGCATTGACAATCCCACAAATTGAAAAGATGCACTCACTAGGTGTGGATGTAGCTGGTACGCTTAAACATTTTCGTGCAACAACTGCGACATTTGGATACCTGACCTAGTTCACTCTCCACCATTCTAAGGGATCAAACTTTGGCCTTTCAATCGATTCAGTATCAATCAAATACAATAAGACTTCTTGTTCTCCCTGTGTTTTCACTTGTTCTATAGCAGTTGTTGCAGATAAGCTCAAATCCACCGCAGATAGCGTTTTTGTCATCAGACTTATCACTGGAGCTTGAATAACTTGGCATGCTGATGTTCTGTGTGGCAACATTTGCTATACAACAAACAACTTCTTCAACACTGTTCATCAATAATTTTTGGCATTTGACTTCTTGGCTTCATCTTTTCAATGCTTTGATTTCAGGTTGAACCTTGGATCAAGCAGTGCCATCCACATTATGTTTGCATTCATGCTTTGGAATCATACATTGAATTCATTCAAAAGAAACACCCTACATGAGTTCAAATCACGTACAACTTCTTCAAAAAATGGATTGTTTCCATATTGGCCATAGAAATTCCTTTTGAACTTAGAGCGCTCAAGGTCACTGCTTTGGAATTGAAATAGATATTTGCTCCCTATCTTCTGCTTGATGAATTGCAAAACAGGAAATGCTGTTACAAATGAAGCGTATGTTTCTCTGCTCAGATACTTTGTTGAGGAGTCAAAACTGCCCAGTAGATAGCAAATCCCATGTAAAGTGGCGCATTCTTTTTCCTCAATAGCGTCCAGTTTTGTTTTTGCACCTTTAAATTCTTGCTTTCCTAATGGAGATTTGTAGAACTTGAGAAACTTAATAATAGTTTCTTTAAGTTACAATGTACTTATCACCATTTTTAGAGTCAAGTTCCATCTTATGTGTACGTCCAGCGACACCTGTAGTAGTTGTTGACAACCCTTGGCAACCGGAAGCTTATCCAGAATTTCTCTGCATTTTGTTGAATTCTCATATTTTACCCACTATTGCATAACATCATGGTGAGTCTATGCTCTGGTAGGCACCATTCATTCAGAATATCCTGCATATATTGTAGGATCATGCCACCTATATGCTTTCCCTCGGTTGGCTTCACAGCCAAAGTATAATTGAACCTATGAAAGTCATCACAAAGGAAATGGACTGTGAATGCCAGGAAGGCCTTCATTTATCTTGATGACCGCATGTCTGAGGTGCTACTGAAAAAGTCACACTTTTGAGCTATAACTTTCATCACTTTGGTACGAATTTCTTTGGCTAAATCATCAATTTTGATTTGTTTGTATTCCTTGATGGAAGCGCTAAAGTCTCATTTACTTGCGTTGCAAAATTGATGACATCTTGAAGCTCCACATCCTCTGATATGGCAAAGGGTCTTAAGCAACATGCTGTCCATTGTGCAATCAGTTTTGTAAAGTGATCCTCATCTGCTTTGGTGCCAACTTTCACTTTTTCACTTCCTTGGGAAAGAAAGCCTCTATCTTTCCATTCAATTTACACTTCTTTTTATTGTTCCTCTCCAAAGACTCCAGCAAATCCTTGTGAAACCTATCCATATGGCGGCTAACTGCTCTTGGATTTTTCTTCGCGACATATGGTATGATTATCTTGCACTCTTTGCAATATGTCCCAACAGCATCACTGGGTTTCCACTCCGTTTGCCCATTGTTTGGAGCAATATAAATTATGCATTGCCAACACGCAGGATTCTTGACCCCAACAGCCTTAAACAGATTCAACGGCTGACTCCTCCCCTCCACAGATGCTTGAGATGCTTCTTGTTCCCTTTTCCCTTCTTCCCTTGCTTCCTTGCGTATCCCTATTGATTTTATTTCTCTCAGATCAGTCTGTAAACTTTCTCGAGTATTACTGACAAAACGCACAAGGGTTAAGGGGTAGCACCGGCTAGTGTAGATCTATGTATGAAGTTAAGAAAAAAACATTATATTCATCTCACCAATTCTGACGGAAAATATTGAAGCCTTACTATAGTTGTATTTGTTCCTGCAATTGGCTAGAAGAGAATGATTCCCTTTGACATACATCACTACATGAAGTAATAAGTAATAAATAAGGAATTATGGTTTTCAAAGGTCTGGTAGGGGACATTCAGATTTAGGGATTACCTTTTCAACTAACTAAGTATAGTCAGGAGTTGGACATACATATTCATCTTGTTTCGGGAGTCTCCTCCAGAATTCGTCTTCATCTCGTAGGTAGGGATAAATATAGGCTAGAGCATCCAGTGCACTAGCACCTAATTGTTTGGCTCGAGCCGGTGACCACCCACGAGAAGGATCAGGATGGGTGGCACAATCTTTGAATGGCATCTCCAATGTTGCCGAGAAGCAATCAAATCGCTTTGCAATTTGATTGGATGCGATCCTCTCCATTGCAACTGCTGCATCATTGTTATCATCATCATGGATTGAATCAGAAGGTGGTGCGTAGCCATAGACAGCTTGCATATCCATATTTGCCCTTGCATAGGATGCGACGAAAAGCCCCGTGCAATGCACGAAGACGAGGACCCCAAACACCGGCTACTCCCTCAGAACCAGCAAGAAAATTGAAGGGCAGTTCTTCATCACCATGAACGTCTAAGAAGGCATCAACGCCAGTTTCCGTCATTTTGTTCCACACATGGTATACTTCTGGTGACCGTTGAAGTGTGGGTGCGTCGTAAGTTCCGGAGGGAGCCCATTCGCGATTTAAATTCTGACCTCCAGCATTCGTTCGTAGATATCCATGAACGCTGCCATCAGGACACATATTTGGGACTATGTAAAATGTGTACTGTGCAAGAAGGGTTGTTGCCAAGCCATCACGACTGCCGTTGATACCTAAAAGTCTTTCTAGCAAACCTTCTGCAAAATATTCAGCCATGGATTCACCCGGATGCTGCCGGTGAATAATCCAGCAAATTTTTTCCCCTTTTCCAATTCTAATGCAGTCTATATCCCTGCCTTCCAGGGATCTGCCCAAAGATATGACGTGATTGCCACACTTGGCCACTAAATCCAAGTGCCGATTGTAAGAATATGGAGGAAAGTATGCAAAGAATCCACTTCTAGAGAATTTCCATGTCAGCCTTCCACTCTTTTCATCGTAAATCGTTGATTGTACGCGTTCCCAAGCAAATGGATCGTTTAAAGTTGGAGCCGAAAACACTGTAAAGCCCAACCAAGCCTTTGGGAATGATGAGCTTCCGGCATTTGTGATCACATATGTGATCTCCTCCTCCTCCTCTAATTCATCATCATCATCATCATCTCTAGAGCATAAGGACCGAAAGCAAAAATACTGAGAGTGCCTTTGGTTCTCTAACTTCGTAAAAGGATCGGATTTAATTTCCAGCATAACTGTGGACTCTTTCTGACCCTGAAAAAGAATGTTCCCGCCGTCGAAGGAATCCGAAATAGACACGCTCGTTGCCATTGATCTCCATGATCTTCGTACTAGCTTTTGCGTAAACGCATAAGACATTGCTTCATGCGTTGCAACTATCAAAAGCCAAGTCCAGACAACGGAAGAACCAAATGCACACATTGAGGTCTCTTACCAGTTGTCGAATTCTCTACTTGTACTGGACATGACTACTTTAACCTTAACCTTTATTTGACGAGTACATTTTTTACAAAATTTAAAATTTCACCACCTGCCTCAATGAAAGAGATAGTCAATGGTTCTAAATGTGAATACAAATTTTAAATGGGAGTCAAGCAACATCCTGATTTCTAGAGATTCTCATTCAACTTTGGATGACGATGGCGCACGAACTATCGCTGTACGACAAGCTCCATCTTGACGTCAGCATGCTTGGTGAAACGTTGCTTATTGTATTGATATTTAAAGGAGTTTACTGCGAAGGTGCAGCTATCCCTTGGAGGTCATATGGACTGCCAAATCATTCAGTAGACATGTTGGATTTGATTCAATGAATATGGGACCCCTTTCATCAGACATTTTTATTGGCACAAAGATTGAGAGATGCTTATATAATAGAGTATATTCAGAATTCTAGAAAGGAACAATAATAAGATATCTTTACTTATCATGTTTACTCCTTTGTCTGAGTATGTTGCTCAAAATCTCCGGTGTTGAATTCAAAAAAGTGTGCATTACAGAGGGGAAAAATATTCATTGGACCACCCTACTCCGATGAAACCAAGGTTAAGTATTTGTTGCGGTCATGCGGTATACCATGGTGTAAAGATAAAAGCTATATTTAAACATAGTTTTAAGGTTATGGGTTGGAAAATATCTAATTATAAATAATGAAATAAGATTCGCTAGGTTGTCTACACTGGAATTGCAACAAGAATACTTAATAGCTTCACACACATGATTTCCACATTTTGAAAGATAAGGTCTTAATGCAAGATGCAGTTACAGGAAAAGATTAAAGTAGATCGGGACTCCGCATGGTGTCCTCTCAACATAGAGTGTTGTAGCAAAAATATCTGCTGAACTACAAATCAATCAGATGTGTGGCCATAAATTGTTGATCTTTTAAATGGTGTGCAGTGACAAAAGAATGAGTGAGTACATACCAAGCAAGTAAAAATATTAGTGAATTAAATGGGTGGAAACTAAATGGCAATTATAACTTCAGCCTATTCATAAAAAAGTAGGTAAATTCGTCCTTAAACTGCTTTTGCATAGACCAATCAAGTTGTCCGTCCAGGATTATCCTCTAGGATCGTTGAAGTTGGTACACTATTGCGTTTTCCCAATCTTCATGGACACGATCTTCCTCAGAGATACCACCAATGGTTTCGGGGCAATTGCTAAAATGCGTTCTGACTTGGTGGATGGAAAATCCTTTGTCACGGGCTATTTCTTCAACTAATTCGTGTGTAACCGACGATCTCGGAACATGACACAGCCATAGAACTCCCGTTGTCGGTGCCAAGTACCGTGTCACGGTATCAAAAAAGGCATTAGGAAGTTCCGGTTTATACAAAACATCACCTGCTAAGATGATATCAAAGTAAACAGGATCACTAGGTGAATTTGAAATCTCGATTTCATCTGGAAAGATTTCCAGGTTCTCCGGAGATGTTGCTGTCGAAGAATTCAAATTCTTATAGTAAGAATTATGTTTTCGACACCACTTGTCAAAATCTTCCATGTTTTCGTTCCATCGAAGACAGGTCGCCTGAACTTTATGAAAATCGATTTGATTTTTCGGGTCTTGCAGATTTCGCTGTAGTAAAGTTAAGGATTCATCATCTCCATCCGTCAAGACAACTATAGATTCCGGAAGGATTTTAGAAATTACCATTCCCACCAATCCAGTTCCGCAACCGAGTTCCAAGATTCTAATTTAGATTATTCCCATTTTGTGAGAGATTTTCTTGAATGAAATAGGTTATATCCCCCTGCCTCATTTCTAATGATGCGATTTCGAAAATTCGATCATAAATGTATTTCCTACCTTAGAGGCTTTTGATAAAAGGTCGAATTGTTCTTCACTATTTCCACCAAGGTTTCAATCAATCGTAGTGAACCACACCAAACATTTTGTCCTGAAATTTCGTGTTGGTTCGAATGCAATGATACCATGTATTCCAAAGGAGGGGGTATTACCACTAAAACTCGAACTGCATATTGATTGGCAACCATCAAATCACAAGTCTCATATTCTGGTTCATACGAATCGTCCTCAGTAGGATTATTTTGTTCCATCATCTCCCTGCAAAAGTTATCACCAATATTTAAAACATTCGAGTGGCTCGAAGGACCTCATCAGCAGAATCACCATTAAGGATAAAAACGTTTTACACCTTGAAATTTTGTTTTTACCAAAACCAGTCACATATTTATGATCACTTCAACCTAATCAATGATTCTTAATTTTTCGTGAAAATGAGTCACTTCATTACGTCATAAGTTGCTCTATTCCCACGCCGTGAGGTGGCCTTGTCCTACCCCTTGTAGCCCTTGTCAAGTATTGTGGCAACTGATGCTTCTAATGGGGGCAATGTCGGGACAACTTGTAAAGTACTTGAGCATCCCTGCAAGCAATCAAGAGTTTCAATAGATACCAAACATTTAAGAGTCAGTATCCAACCTTAGTGTTTTGATACAAGTGAAAGTAAATTTCATATAATTCCTTAAAGTCTGTCAATATGGTGATAACTTCATAGGCTAACATTGGGAGTCTAGTTGCCCAAATACCTGTCTAATCAATTTTAGAGCTTTCTTCTAAATGGATTCTCTGTCCCCACAAAATTTAACTCCCGTCTTATTTTATCAGCAAAGAGAACATGATTAGACTACCTACTCAGTAAAAGACATAAGTCATAAACATTAGGCAAAGCCATTAAGCCAGTGTTGCGAAGGTTTCCTTGAAAACTAGAGAATTCATTGCTGCTTATGATTTGTCCGTTTTTACTGCCTCATATAAAATGAAGTTGAACCAATTTTAGCTTATATTTAACATCATTCAAAGTAACAACCTAGGTAGAACTGTCAATTTTCTCACACTTGAGACTTATACATCTGACTGAAGTCATAGACTTTCGGTTGCCAATATTGTATCTTCGTAATTATCTTGAGCAATGCACAACCCTTCCACAAAATAAAAGTAGTGTCCACACAACCTCCACTATCACAAATCCAAATTTCCTTCTTAAGTTTCCCATTCTCGGAAGTCATAGGTTATAAAATGTACAGAGCATAATTTCATCTTTCACGGTTATTTTGGCTACTCGTTCCACTGTTGATGCTTTTTATGATGTTTCTTCTTGACTTTCAGCCATTTTTTCCTAATTGTATGATCACGTGAAATCATGTGCAATAATTGTAGCGGAATTATTGCCGTTTTTGATTCAATCATTTTGAACTTTTATTTTTGTATTGGTGAAGTTAATGTCCGATCCCTCTGAAATGTTGACATTTTACTTAAACGGAACCTAAAGTCATGCCAGCTCTTCTAATACAACTACTTTGATGTTATTTCTTGAGTTGGTTTCAGTAACAATCAAGGACCATAACTTGGATCTTCCAAAGCTCGCAGCTGAAATGGAGCTCACGTCAACATAAAACTCTTCTCCAGGATTCATATTTCTCTCTATCCGAGAATTATCAACTATTGAAGTCATGGTTACAAAGATCTTCCTAAAAGATATCAAGTTTTACCAGTCAAAATCATATAAATGATCAGAATATAGGCGATTGTTAGTAACACGGGATACTTTAAGGAAAATATTACCAATCCACCTACAGAGTTTGATATCATGCAACATTTTTTGTAGTCCATTTGATGATATTTATTTGCTTCAATCCCTTTGCATCTTAGAATTGTTTTTATGATACTGTTATGAGACTTAATTGGATCTTACATTGGGAGGAAGGCAACAAGAAAGAGATATGAATAATACTGCGATCGCATAGTGCTGGGATGTTAATATTAAATTTTGAAAAAATATGGAATTTCAATGAAAGAGTATTTCCTTCAGGCTTCTGTACCTGCTGTCGGAAAGGTAAAACCTTACAATATTTCTTGTTCATTGAAGGCTAGTAAGGAGGAAGCTTACGCTAATGTGTGGATGAGGCAAAAACTGTCACACTTTATGGAATTTTTGAGTTATTGCCTTGAATGTCCAGCTTCGCTTCCTCATATGTCTGAAATACTGTGACGTGGTGGTGAATTTTATGGAAGTTTGAGTTGGATTTTTTTTGTACATTTTTCATGGATAACCAATGAGCGCAAAGGAGTGAAAAAATGAGTAGTCTTGTTGTAGATCCCCTGGATTTTTCCATTCTCACCTAATGCGTCCTAATCCTCTCAGATAATTTTTCTTTCACAAATTCTATTCTCAAAACTACGGCATCGCTGAGTGTGTTGTATGTGACCAATTAAAGTTTCTAAGGAAACAGAACAATCGTCAAAGGCAAGGGTTTATTTTTTGAAAAATATTTAATTTAAAACATCCAACCTGGTGATATGGCTTACTTTAAAATTTAAACCAATTGCACCGAGCATATTTCCTTTTTTATTTACCAGCTTTCATTATTTGTCTGAAACGCTAGGCAAATCTTGTTTGTCAATCATTTTCATTCAGTACTGAAAAGATGTGAGCGTCGCAACTCCAATGGAAGACATTGCTGTGCGATTTGGCATATTGAAATTTAGAAAAGTCATTCCAATTTGAAACCTAAGCATTTAGGAAATTGGACTATATGGCTTCTAATCGTGCTTTACTTGTCCCTCAGAAACAGTGGAATGTTCTACGCTCCTGAAGCTTTCTTTTGAAAGCCTGCATAGTAATCGTCACATTCTCTGTTCAGGATGGCAAATGAAACTTAATACCAAAAGTTGATATTTAGGGTGATGATATGTTACAGTACATTTTCGTCGCCAAGGGTCAAATTTGGAAAGTGAACTTAGTCAATTATTTTTTCCGCACGATATTGGAATAGCTTATGACAACAATGCCAACAATGGCAATGATGGTAGTCAAAGTCTGCATCTTTTTGGTGTCTAAGCGCCTACGCCGATTATCGTCAGAAACACTAGGAAATACATCAGGTTTCATCCATAGTACTCCTTCCTGGCCCACAGATGATCGTAAGCAAGAAAATTTCCAAGGCTTAGTGTAGCTTCTTGATTCCAACTTATTCTGAATCGTCTTAGCCAAGGCTTTGCATTTATCGTCTGGTTTTAATAAAATCATGGCACATCCTCCACCACCTGCACCTGTTAATTTTACGGCGGCATCATCAAAAGATGCAACGTCAGCTACGATTTCACTTATCCGATTCAAGCTTCCGTGGGAAACGCCTAAAGCTTGCAGCATCTGTTGATTCAAGCGGATTAGTGTGAGAACTTGTTCAATTTCTGCTCCGCAAGTATACTGTTGATCTTGCTCTTTGAAAGAAATTTGGCGAAACTGATAGGCAATGTTACCTATGCATGTCAATATCGCTTCGATAATTGCAGGATATTTTTCGAAACTTTCTCGGACTTTGGCTACCATTGCCTTAGTTGAGCGGGGTACATGCGTATTTGCAAGAATCATCTCAAGTTTGAATGATGTACAAAATTGTTCCATTGTTGTAGTCCCATCTTTGTTTTTGGTGTAATCAATGGCACCTCCAAAAGTCGAAACTGCATTATCGATTCCAGAAGGTGTCCCATGAAGCAATATTTCCGAATAAAAAGAATACGTCCGTACGATTTCAAGCTGATCTGAATTAGGTCTTCCAATAGGCGGTAATTTTATGGATGATGATGAACTCCTAGCGAATGGTAGCAATGCTGCAGCGCATGCTACTCCAAAGGCCGCACTGGATCCCAAACCAGCACCAACTGGTAAATCTTGAGATCTTACTTCAATATCTAATCCATTTTTCAATGTATCTGATGCCAGACGAAGAATCAAATAAAGCAGAGGCACCATGGCTGTTACATGTAAGTCTAGCATTGCACCCACTGGTCGAGCAGATTTTGGGCAATACGGTACTGCAGAACGGAGAATTTCTTGAAGTAAGTCGGCATCGCCCTTTGTCGGTGGCTCATGCAATGTAGATGATAGCTGAAGTTCTGAAGAATCAAACATAACATCCATGGGGGAGGGTAAATCTGGCATTTGGACACGTAAATGTCGAGTGTCATTGGGCGTCACTTTCACCCAAATGCGAAGATCTGATAGAGAAGCTGCAATGGCCTGTTTACCGTATACCACTGCATGTTCCCCAAACAAGATCACTTTTCCTGGAGCGGAGGCGCAAACGCAAGGTTGGGAAGGCATTTCCGAAGTACCAAACCACAGAAAGCCGAATGTAATGTATGGAATCTTTCCTGTACTGATTATTCCAGTTGCAGTAAAAAACGTGGCCATAATTTTGGCAAGAGTTTGCATGACTGATCTAGACCATGTAAATGCACCCTTCTTCCAAAGCCATAGGAATTTCCTAAACATGATGTAGAATCTGACTCCATATCTGAAGGAAACTGAATATATCATACTCAACCTTTGCATTCAAAAATGTAGCTCCAAATCAATTAGCTCGGTTACCCAACTAGAATATGATTCATCAGAAGCATTAAAGATCAATTCTGCTGGTAGAAGGATTGAATGGAAAATGTCCTCAAGAGATAATTATTCATCTACGGAAAAAGAAATGATATCTTCTTATCTTTGGTTGCATTGGGTTTTCACTTCCAAAATAGATCATATCAAGTTGCAGGTATCAAAAACTGTGATGGTGAGAATACAATTAAGTTTCTAATATACTTAGCCTCACACTTTGAGCCGCCTTCCTCTGTAGTTTTTCGTTGTGATCCTTGAACCCACATGAACCATGTGCCCTGATACTCCGCAACTGGGAACATTTACCTTTTGCCTTCTTGAGCCCTTCGTGATCTTCCCATATTTTTGGAAAAATAAACTCAAGTGCACTACAATCACTTTCTTGACATTTTCAAGGGGAGTAATTGCAATTGTTACAGATCATCACATGCTTTGTCCATCAAAGACAGTACAACTTATGCGAGACGTACAGTGCATCAATACGCCTTACATCTTGGTTCAATATTAGTCTTCAAACTGTTTACATATCTATCTCAATCTCATTAAGTCCGAGTTACCTATCACGTATTACACCATACATCTATGATTGTTATGTGCAATGTAGGTTAGATTATTCTTCATACACAAGCTACATAGATTGGAGAATTGACCAAGTGTTAAATGCCTAATTAGTGCTCCATTGTAACAAAGGCGTTGCCCTTACAGCTTGAAGAAACAACAGAAGCCAAGGAATTTAGGGTGGATTCTGTGTATGGCAGAAGAAGACACTCCTCTTCTGGCATTTTGTTGAAAAAACTACCAAACGCGTATTATTGATATGAGATTGTAGGACCAAAATCAGGCAGCATAGAAATCTTAGTTTTTGCGAATGCCTTGAAAATATGTGTATGACACAATCAAATTCTAATTGTACGAAAAAATCCAATTGCTTCATACAATTTGGAAGACAATGAATGAGTGATTTAGCCTGAAACTTCTCAGGGAAGCTTTTTTCTCATACATTTAATTATAGCTTAGTTTGTTGAACAATTCTTGTAAAAATATCTTCAAGTCATTTGACTTGATTTTTTTTCTTTTATGGCGTTTGTACTGGTAGAACTCAATATTATTTGTAAGTGCTTAAATGAACTAATTCTTGGTTTGCGTACAGTGAAAGTTGTGGATGTTGTGAACGCGAATATTCAGTAATGTTTACAATTTTGCATGTGTCAATAAAATCCAGGGATGCTCCAAGTGTTCACATCAGATAGGTTCTCATTATCATTCCAAAATGATTTTAGACTCTCGATTTGATTCAACTACTACGTAGTAGATCCAAGTACATGATTTTCCTATTCAATAAAGTTAACTTCAATCAATTGACGGAAATAATACTTGGGTGGGCTATTATTTACTGATCCAATTCGATTTTTCTCTGTACGATGTTGTTTTGGATAAAGACATTCGATGTTGTCAGAAAAGATATGGGGGTGTGTGAAATCAGTTGTTTTTGAAATCAAAAAGGAATCTATGATGTCAGTGATTAACACAGGAGGCTTCCACGTGTATGGTGGCATGTATCCTGACCACCCGATCCAGTACATCATGACATCAACTAAAATATTACAGCCAAAACTAAATATTGGGGTAGTAAGCGTGAGACTGAAGGTTCGCAAGAAGCTCTTAACTTGCCGCACGATATTCTTGACCACAATCCTTGACATCTCTTGAGAAATGTTTGGTCAATTGCACCTGCAAATTTTTATTTCTCTGTTAATGCAGTTGACATATGTGGTGTCATTCAATATTCCCAGAGTGCCAGTATCGGCAAATAGAATGCATTCACCGAGGGGGATGTCTTTAGACCCATTGGATTTTTCAACTTCTATCAACCAAATATCCAGTCATTCCACACTGGAGGCTATTATCTCAACGCTCTACACTTCTGCCATTAAATTACAACCAGCGCATGGTCATACTCAGTCTTTATTCGGACCACTAGACCCCTATTTGTTGAAAATCCAATCGATTGCACCCATTTCAAATGCTGGTGTCGAAACTCTTGGCTCGCCAGTATGGGACGAATCGTCAGTTCCAGAGAGCTTGCGCGGTGCCATAGATTATGCTCGACGAGGAGACTTCGTGGATCCTACAACAGTCCTCCGTGTCGATGGTGCTGCTCCACCTGGATTTACGGCACCACCAACAACGATATTTTCTCCTCTCACCAATAACTACTCGGGATTACCGTCATCATCTTCTCTAGATTATCAGTTAGGTGTCCTTGATGCAGAAGTCGGTAATCTTCGTGCCTTGCAAAAGATCCCACTTGCGGCTTTCCTGACAGTATTGGTTGATTTCTTCCTCGTCACACCGGGGATGGATGTTTTCAAAGAGGAGATTGAAGAAAATGGTGACGAGATAAACAGAGAGTCAGCCGTGTTAGGCATTGCACGGGTTGTCGTTTTGGCAGGTGTGGCAGCGCTAACATTAGCTCTATCAGGGTAAAAAGGATTTGAAATAATTGGAGAATTCAGAGTTTCCATTTTCTATTAGAGTGATCACTGGAGTGAAATCGATCAGCACATGCAGCGTAATTTAAGTCATTATCTTTTCAATTAGTCTTTCTTTAAGAGATTGCAATCTGCGAGATTGTTGCGCTATGGACAACCTGCGTTCAAAGTCTCAAGAATTCTGTGGTTTTAGTTTAGAACCAGTCGGTGTGTCAGTCATGGTGGCTCAATAGGACACCATAGAGAACGGCATAATCGTCAACCTACCTCCAGAAAATATTTTTTTGGACGCTTGAAATGCGTTTGTTGAATTTTTCACTGAATATTCCTGGATAATTCTTTCTGACGAGAAGTGGGGCTCAGTCAAAAATAAGCGTATTCCCAGAACTGGGGCAGACGAAGTTCATTTACCTTTGTAAGATATGACATTAAAGTAGCATCCTGCGTTTTGACCCTTGCCGTTTCTCAATCACAACTACAAATGACGAATAAGTGATGTAGAGTTATTTGAGAATAAACTAGTCTTACTTGATTATCCTAGTTTGGGATTCTAATGACACTAAAATGTGTAAAGAAATCATGCAGCACGGAACTCTCCATGAGTTCCGTTAAACAACAGGGAAATAGATAATTATGTTCATCAATAAGACCAATCATATAATTTCGAAATTTGTTAGCATTATCCTGCCACATGTGATGTTGACACTCCTCGAGGAAATGAATCTTGGGAAAGGCGACCAAAATGCCGTCATACACCCAAACGTATTCGCTCTCATTCGGTCAGCAAGGAAATACAGGACTCAGTTATTACAAGAGACTTCTTTCCGAAATAAATGTATCCTAGACATGTTAAATCTCAAGAAAGACTTTCGACCGCATAAGTATTTGCAACGTGTGAAGTTATAGTATCTGAGTTTCGTTAGTTCCTACTTTGCTTTGCCATGAAATGGAGTGAGATTATTTGAAAGTTTGACCTGTCTTCATTCCCTTGTTAATTTTGGCTTTGAATTATTGATAATAACCACTTATTGCTAAGCGACTCAATTTCCCCAGATAGTAAAGTTTGATTTTGCCGACATTTTTACTCAAGGATTAGTGTGATAGTTGATGACGATACATATTTATGAGAAGTCAGGCTGGATAGCCTTGATGAATTAATCGCTCACATTATGTGGAGGTTGATGACTAATCGCTCACATTATGTGGAGGTTGATGACTAATCGCTCACATTTTGTGAAGGATCATGAGCTTACCCCAAAGAGAGAAAAAGATCTTAAACAGATATTCTCGTTTAATCAATAGGTAATCGATTCTACGTTCGATGAAACTTGACAAAGAACCATTCAGATTGGAGTCAGAACACGACTTTCGAAAAGCATTTGGCCTGTGTGTACAATTTTGCCACATCAGCGCTGTTGAATCCCAAAAGTCAAGCCATACTTGCAACGTAAGCTCTTTCCAGCTGCTATGTACAAACGTGGTGCACTAGGCCATGCACAAATCCAGATGGGGCAATAGATCACCAGGTGATATTTGCACATGTGTCGGAATTATACAATATGTATACTTAAAGCGTCAGATCAGTCGACGGGACTATGTGGGCAAGAATTAATACGCAAGAAAATTGAAAACTTAATTTGATTGGCTGTAGGATTTATTTGTCACGGATGGGCAATAGAAGAGTAATCTTATTTAAGGGCGCAAACGCTTAGGTCAGATTCTTGCGACATCGACTGTTTTTAATGATGCGTCCACAAATTTCAAGTTCAATTCGGATTCCGAAACCACCTCAGTTCATAAAGTATTACGATTCGATGAGGAAATCAACTTTGGTAGACATTGCCTTCATGATTAAGTCTCCTTCAGTAGAGAAGCTTCATGGACTCGGAAATAGACTTTATGCATCTGGAAGGGCCACTGAAGCTATTGAAAGTTTTGACTCTGCTTTGCTAATGATGCAAGCTGGTGATCGGCTTAAGTTGAATCATCTCCCTAGGAAGACGAAAAAATCTTTCTTGACCCATCCTTATCAGGACTTGAATATTCACCTTCAATCTCTCGATTCGAATGGCCATAGTGACTCATTCTTTGAAGGTGAATGCGATATCGGCCCGAGACCTATTTTATTTCCTTTGCATATTGATTACAATACCGAAGTTTCCATTAACCCTTCAATTATTATTTCAGTGCTTTTGTACAACAAAGGTCTTGCACATCATTCAGAAGGTAATCATGAAAGTGCGTCAGACTCTTATGGGCGTGCATTAACTGCGATATCACAAGTGACGACTGGAAAGAATGTATTGTCCAAGTCATTATTCAGTGGCATATCACACATTGGATCTTTAATACATAACAATCTTGGTTACATTGCTTACCATGAAGGAGACGAGCATAGCGCTCTCTTTCACTTTCAGAATTCGCTAGCTTTATGCAAGCAAGTGACTCAGTTCATTGACGAAAAAGAGTGGACATTAACAGTTGCAACCATCGCTTCAAACTTTGCCCGTACTCAGTGGATGTTTGGAGATTTAAGGAACCAAACGCTATCCTCCCTATTACTCGAGATTTTGCGACTGAGATCCCTTTGGCTTCCCACTGATCACTCGGATGTTTTATGTTGCCATCTCAATTTAGGATTATACTTTTTCCATCAAAATGACAAGAAGAAAGCAAAGGATCATCTTTTGGAGTATATGAAACACGCTCCCAGAGATGGAAGCTGTATGGGTCCAACGCATGCATTGTCATTCCTACTTATAATTGAGCACGAATGTGAGACGGATGAAAATTCAAAGGAGATCGTTCGCACATTATGGGACTTGATAACATCCAGGGAGGATCTTGGAGATGTAACTGTCGAATCAGCAACCCAACTGAACTATTTGGGTAGTCTCCTCTTCCGCCGTCGTCAATATGAGGGAGCTTTGTTATTTTACATGCACGAGCTTGATGTCGAGAAAAAGTTGCAAGACAACATAGGTGAAATCGACATAACCGTCACTTACAACAATATTGCTCGTATCTTACAGGAGCTGAATAGATTTGAGGAAGCAATTGTATACTACCAAAAAGCATTACAGAGTGATAAATCAGGGACTTTCTCTTCATGTGAAAAAGCTGTTCGTTTTCTTTCAGATGTGTCGCCTTCTTTCAATGAGAAGGAATCCCGGTATTATTTGAATTTGTATTCGACAATTTGGTACAATCTCGGTATCATCCGTGCTCGCTCAAGCCTGATTTCTGAGGCATTGACAGCGTTTCGTATCTCGCTAAAACTTCGGGAATTCTACTGTGGCAAAATCCATCCAGATGTTGCTTGTCTTTGGTACAATATTGGGAATCTTCAATTGGATTGTAATGAGTTCCGCGAAGCTAGTATTTCGTTTCAGACTGCATTGTCAATTCGAAAGAGTTGCGCCCAAGATAAAGAGAGCACTCATGGTGATCAAGATTATCAGCTCATCTTCACTAAACTTTTTAAGGTAGCTGAGATGCAAACAAGTTCTGGCAAGTTAGAGGATGCTATCTCATCGTATGAGGCCATTCTACAGCACCAGGACGAGGAATTTTGGGCAAAGAAGGATGTCCAAAACAATCAGCGATCTTGTATTCGCACGATTCTTCAAATTAGTGAACTTAGATATGCTCAGGGAAATGTTGACTTTGCTTTGCAGCTGGCCCAACAAGCTCTTTTGAGATGTACATTGGTTGGAGATATTTCGTTTAGCAATTTTCATGGAGATTTATCAGATGCCTTGATGATTTCAAATTTACTCATGTGGATTGGGTGTCTTCATCACGAAAAATGCGAGGTTTCTTCCGCTTGCGTTGCTTTTCGAACGGCTTACGACCTCCTTACAAATTCGCATCGCAAAGAAAGCAAGACGATATCCCAGCTCGAACCTTGGATTGAGGTATTGAGCATGTTACAGAATCAGACATGCGCTCCCCAGGCTTAGGAGCTAGCTAAACACATTCATATCTTTACATTTAGTAAAAATGCTACACGCAAATCTTTAAATTCAGCAAACTACTGCTTTTTTTTATTTTCCAATACTAGGGAACAATCATATTTAGTTGATTTGACTGAAACTTTGATTGAAGACAGGTTTAATTTAGTTCGTTGATTATGCGTCGCATCTTCTTCAAGTCAAGAGTTGGTTTCCAGTTGTATCAAGAGAAAGTTGGATTTATCGATAAATCAAGACCGTTACATTGTAACATTGACATGTTTTTAAATGTATGCGTGTTTGTGATGATGGAAAACTCTAGTTAAATCCATTCACTAACTAGAGATTTACCATATCCATGGCATCAAATACAGCCGGATCTCGTAAGTTGTCCAAAAAGTTTAGAAATAGGAGCAGCAATCCTATATCCCACCAAAACTGCCGATCGGAAAATAGTTCTCCCACACGTTCTGCAGATCCTTCTGGATCTATATTATCTAATATTGGATTTGGAATAATACCTTGGTAATCTAAGTCGAATTCTTCATCTTCGAATTCAAACTCTTCTTCTTCACGTCGTGACTTCGTTTTGGCAGTATTCCATTCTTGAGAGGTTTCATCCTCGGGCTCGATATTGTTACGACGGCGTCCCATTGGCTTACGAACTCGAGCATAAACAGGCTCCTCTTCTTCTTCATCCTCAAAATAAGAATGGAATAACTTCGATTTTGAGCATGACTTGAAGATAGGTTGTTGTACTATTGTTAGCCACCTTAAGGGCAATGGTGATTTGTTGGAAGGTTTGGTGTCAGTGATCGAAAAATGGATATCTCTTGGAGAAATAAAGCCATTTGTTAATCCAATCGAAGTGGCAAAGGCGATGCCATATATCCACTTTAGCTTTTGGGTAATGAGTGATGATGTTTTCATGCCGTAAAATAAGATTGAGACAAATATTGAATGGGAGACATCAGAAAAATAGTAGTAAGTGTCAAGACTAAACATTCGTGTCCAGTGAGCAATACTAGTAGTACTAGGATACTTACATGTACGAGGTACGAGGTACGAAGTCAACTCCTTGGTTATTCGATTCTCTTCGTTGCCATTCGCCGATATCAACAACTACTACTGCACGATATTTGTGTCTCCGTTCAGAATTTGAGTGAAAGAAAACTTGACTTACATCCTTTGATCATAACTCTATCAGAACAACATGAGTTCAGACGACTTAGAGGGAGACGACATTTGGGGCGATAGTGGTGGTTCCAGTGCTGGGGCAGGGGAGTCGAAGCAGGCCGATGAGTCACTTGCTTTGGCTCGACCAGAATCCATGGAGGACGACGAAACCCGTCACATGACCATCGGTGAGCTTAGACAGCGAATTCATCTTATCAATAATGATATCCGAATCATGAAATCGGATGTTCAGCGTATTACTCATGAGTCTCGTGGTCAGAGAGAAGCGATTCGAGACAATCAAGAGAAAGTGAAGTTGAACAAGCAATTACCATATCTAGTGGCAAATGTTGTAGAAATATTGGAACCCGATGCCGAGGATGGTACGTGTTAAGAAGCACTATTTGAAACTTCTTGTGATTTCATCTACTAAATCTTACCCGATTTCTCATCCTATTAGGCTTAGAAGACGAAGAAAAAGAATCAGGCGATGCCACAGATGTGGATGCAAATCGCAAAACAAGATCGGCAGTTGTTCGTACATCCACACGTCAGACCATTTTTCTTCCGATTCCCGGTCTTATAGATCCCAAGGAATTGAAACCATCGGATTTGGTTGGAACCAATAAGGATTCTTATCTAATTCTAGAACGCCTTCCAGATGAATTCGACTCCAGAGTTCAAGCCATGGAAGTAGACGAACGCCCCACTGAAGAATACAGCGATATTGGTGGAGCAGATGCACAAATTCAGGAATTGATCGAAGCTGTTGTGTTACCGATGACTCATAAGGATATGTTTGACACAATTGGAATTCGTCCCCCTAAAGGAGTCTTGTTGCATGGACCGCCTGGTACGGGAAAGACATTGCTGGCACGTGCGTGTGCAAATCAAACGAATGCCATATTCCTAAAAATTGCGGGTCCCCAACTTGTACAAATGTTTATCGGAGATGGTGCGAAGCTGATACGAGATGCGTTTGAGCTAGCCAAGTCTAAAATCAAATTGGGAACTTCAAAAGGTGCTATTATATTCATTGATGAAATTGATGCGATTGGCACAAAGCGTTTTGGTGGTGACCAAAGTGGCGATCGTGAAGTGCAACGTACAATGCTTGAGCTCCTATCCCAGTTGGATGGCTTTGGCTCAAATGAGATGATCAAAGTCATTGCGGCGACTAACAGGCCAGATGTCTTAGATCCAGCTTTGCTGCGATCCGGACGACTGGATCGTAAAATTGAATTGCCACATCCTAGCGAGGATGCTAGAACCAAAATTCTCAAGATCCATTCTCGTAAAATGACTGTTTCACCGGAAGTGGTTTTTGAAGAACTTTCTCGAGGGTGCGAAGATTTTAACGGTGCACAGCTTAAAGCCGTCTGTGTGGAGGCCGGTATGTTGGCTTTGCGAAGAGACAGTGCTGAGATAATGCATGAAGACTTCGTTGAAGCCATAACAGTTGTTGCGGCAAAGAAGAAAGGAAGTCTAGATTATTTCGCATAGACGATAGAATTGCTGAACTAAACCTCTATAATGGAAAAAATTCTCTCTAGTGACTTTTGCACACGGGCATCTCAAAACTAAGGAATGAGTTGTAATTAATTGAGACAGAAACCAAATTTTCCTTTTGAAGTAGAAGTAAATGAATTTCGAACTTTTCGTTTTAAGATAGTGATCATCCTTGTTTTAAATTCGTACGATAGCTATACTACAATTGAGTTACTGGACAATTGTAAAGAAAGTAACTCATACGATATTCTCTCTCTTAGATAGAGATGGTTTCAAGCAAACTTTCAACAAACCTAAGATACAACTTCATATTGATAATGCTGTAAAGATTCAGAACACGTGTGAAATTAAGGTAACTTACTGAATTCCATGAAGAATTGAGGAATCTTTGATAGTTTCATTGAGCAATGGTACTTTTCAGTAAGAGTGGTTATGTCCATCGGTCAGTAATAACCTACCGCACTCAATTTGAGTGACTTGCTGATACAAAAAATTAATCTACAATTATTTACAAGGAGTTAAAGCTAGATACAATCCAGGAAACCTTTTAAAGCCTATGCCATACATGCCTCAGAGAGCGACTATGACGTGTGTTTCCTAAACAATCTCTAACGATTCCTTGTTCAAGTACGACTCGTAAGGGGCTTTGAAATTTCAAGCTTGTCACGCATACTTTTGCCCGTGAAAGCAATTGAACATTACTGTTTACCGTTGATAGCGACGTGAAGGGTTACCATGCCCAGAGTTTTCCAGATGTTATTCAAGGGGTTGAGATTTCGCATAGCTTTCTTGGCTAGAGTGACGATCTCTGTGCGCCATGAAACTCACAATGCCATCCCAAATGATATCTGTTATACTCATTGCCACCGTCCGCCAAGTCAAAGGTAAACAACGAAAACAAAGAAATCCAACAGGCATAAGAATGATGCTTGTGATCCAGCTGGCTCTAACAGTCGATACATAATCTCTCTTAAGTTGAGGAATGATGAATTTTCTCACATCGTAGCCTTCCATGATGCCTGTGATGACGAAAGTGAGGGCCACAGACAGAGAATCTAGAAAAATCATGTCTGCCAACAAATGAACTAAAGCAGCAAAAGATCCATTGACGGGTAACAAGTGCTCGAACCAGTTGTACCCTACATGCATCAAAGGACCTGAAACAAACAATCCGCCGGTTAGGATAGAGACTCCTCGCCTCAAGTCGTAGGTGAATGGAGACTTCTTTGAAATTTCTTTTCTTGATTGAAAACGTTCTTTAAACATTAACCAATTTTCAACGCGCTGGGCTAGGAAATCACCAAAGAAACCAATGATAGCCACACTTACGGATTTTGTAATAATTGGTGACGACACCATGTACATCACATATAGGGAGAGGGATTGCTGCAATAAGCTCTGTAGTTTACTAACAAGTATGACACCATAGCCTTGAAAAATCATGAATCCAATAGCTAGTATCCAGCTAAGGTGTAATTGCCGACATATACTTGCAATTTTAGACGCGATGGTGACGCGAAATTGCCTTTTCCAGGAGAGCGTAACAGTCCGAAAAAAAGATGCCAATAGGAGGAAAGAAAGCGGCTCCCACCGAGGATACGATTTTCTGGATATAAGTGGTGATGACTCAGTCAAGGATCGGTTTTGTTCATGCAAGTGACTGTCGATTTTTGTGAAAAGGTGGTCCTTGAATGGATTACATAAGACACGGGATGTCTGACAACATCTTGGATTAGTAAAGCCCACCACGGGATATACTAAAAGAAGCGAGAAACATAGTAGACGGCATATTTGTGATTCTTTGTGAAAGGGAATCCGAAATTCCAACATCGTCAGATTGAAATGCCACGGAAAAAAGTGTGGATTTGAGGTACTGCGTGTTCGAGTTTTGATCAAGGAAAAATTTCGCCTTGTACGTCAGGAACGGAAACCCACGTTGACAAAAAACTATGGACTTGAATCCCGATTCCGAATTCCATATCCACGACTCAAATTTTATAAAAATGTGTTTATTGAAGCGATTGTAGAATAGTTAAAATCACATATCTTCTACCTATAATTGTTAGCAAGTTATTGACAGCAAAATCATTAACATGTTAATTACCAAATAACGATTCTCTCGTTTCGTGCAAAGTAAGCGGTATATAATTGAGGAGAGCAGAATTATTCACCAATTGATCACGCAATTTTGTAATCCAAGCAAACGATTCTGACTGACACAATTATACGCTGAGAAGCTTCCCATATATGTTATTTTGGTAATCCCCTCCTTAAAACAGGGGGAAATCAGGACACTCATGAATCAATATGCAAAGAATTCATTAAAAATCTAAAATTCAAGCAAAAGTAATTAGGAGAGATGCCAAATTTCCCGTAGGTTGTCTACACCTTTATCTGAGCATATCCTATCACGCATGTGCATTGAAGATCTTCGCATCTAATTTTAGGAGGATGCAAAAGGCATAAATATCGAATTATATTAATGGGGTGATGACTTATGTACCATGGTGTATGAAAATAAGATTATCCTGTAAATTAAGGAGATAGAAGACGTTGACTCAATTTTATACTGGTAAATACCCATTCACTGTTTTGACTCAATTTAGCTTGGATCTAGCGTTAGTACATAAAACATTGTAAGTCACTGTACCCATTCACTGTTTTGACTCAATTTAGCTTGGATCACTGTATCCCCCCTAAAAACATTAAACTTGTATCTATTATAATGGGGTGAATTTATGGATTTACCGTTGTGTAATAACATTTCTAGTTGTGAATTCGAGTCTATCATGTTTATGAAAGTTTTAAATGTGTGATTATGTTTAGGATGACGATTCCTTTAGGATTATTCAGGGAGACCTGTTACCTTCAATTAAGTCTGCTACGCACTGAGATCAAAGGAGGCTGTCTGCACCTAAACTCAGATTCGCCATCTAGAAGAACGCTTGCCTTTAACATGCTGTTTAGCATGTTGAAGTGAAGTTCTTTAGGAATGTACCTGCTTTGCATTTCTCTGTTGTTGCATGCAAAAGAAATGTCAAAGTAGTTTCCTTGAAACTTGTTAAAAGTGTTGCAATAATTCCAATTTCTTCAATACATCTTAACCAAACTCGAATGGTGTTACACAGCTGACCTCTGACAATGAGCAACGTAACATGGTTATTTAGGTCACAAAAGCAGTGACATACCTTAAGCTAAGTTCATTAAGATAATACTTAACACTATAGGTTGTAAGCAATACAGTCAAATAATACTATGGAAGATTACAAAGGCTAAGAGATGTGTATGTGTGTGTATCGATACTGGAGACGTCCAAAGTTATCGTTAGTACATAGTAAATAATGCTAGATTTAATATTCTTATATCTACTCATCTAAATTTAAAGTATGATACATAGGTAACCATTCTTTCTATACAAGCCACAAATGCAATTAAGGCATAGTCTTAAATGAATTTAGTGGTGCTTAATATTGCTTATAAATGAAGAGCATATACTTTTAGAGAATCTGTTGGTTGAGTGTTATGATGAGAGATCGTAATGGAATCCATTGCGTTGGATTTAAGGACACACCTTCCATTAACTGCCTTGTGTCGCCAATTCAAAAAAGAAATCTCGTACAGAGTTGTTGCTGGCTTTAGAGGGATAAAGCTAAAATCAATATATGAATTCAATATATATAATACTATTCAATTTTTCCTAGCAATCTTCTTGAGGATAATTCCTGCAGCATCGCCATGTAAAATATACTTTTAGTACTATATCTCATTAGATGTACTGAGAATATTCTGACCTTTTCCCAACAAAAGCAGGACCGATATTTCCCAATATCATGCTGCCTCAATAAAAAAGTATACTCTGGTGTCTTTCCAAAAAAGGTATTAGTTGTCCCGAATCGCCACATCCTGCAATATTCTTTGTATTTTTTGTGATATTATCGTGTATGAATTGTACTTTTACAATCCCACAATTTGAACAAAAATGGCTTGCACAACCAAATCAAGCTGGTGAGCACCACACCAAATTCGATGAAAATTCTCTGAGCACACTTCATTGAGGCATGTAACAGCACCTTGGTGTCTTCCTTGCATGTTTGATGCTCCATCCATTGAAACATTAATCATTTTCTTTTTCCAATTTGGACAGATTGCATCAAGAAATTTACTTATAAGTAGGAATATGTTTTCTCCAGTGTGACTCTCGTACATGGGTAACGCAATAAGGTGAATATTGAAAAGCTGACGACGCAAAACAAGACGTAATCGTACATCCAGGTATGGAACTGATGCTTTTGTCCCTCCATCCGTAGCAATAGAAAACGCCCATATGTGATCCAATACATTTTGGATAGTTTCAAAGTTGAATGCACATGTGTATTGTACAACCTGAATCACTTTTCCAACACTGATGTTGCCAATTTCCCCCAAACCCGTGATTTCTTTCGAATGGAGCAACAGCTGAGAGCATTGGCGAAACGAGATCCCAACTGATATGTGCGAAACAATCATAGCAAATTGAAGTTTGTTGGACGATGATGCTTCATAATATTCTTCTGCTTCATTGTCCCCATTAGCTAAAGTAAAAATATCTTCAACATTTTCTGTGGTCCTATTGTCATCTTCAGCAGAATCATCTGGATCATAATCCAATAGCAGTTGATGGATAATGACTTTCACAATATCTCTGGAAATGTTAAAGACAATCATCACTTTAGCCATTGACTAACCTGGACTATTACGTATCAGTGCAGCAAGAGATCTCGACTCTTCCATTTCCTTAAAGTAATCCAGTTTACTTTGTCTATTCAGTTTCTTGTATTCAAGATAACGCACTGAGTGCTGCTCTTCAGCATGGCGCTTCATATTATCTGAACGCCAAGTCTTCTTGAAAAACTTGAAATTCTTTGTTTTTTTTCTTTGCCTTTCTTCACCATCCACTTCATCTCCGCCAAATTCACAAAAACGACACTGGACATTTAATACTTCGGTCGTATTGATGTCTGGAGCTGTTATTTGTAGCCCATAAAGCTTCAACCAGTCGCTCTTGAATGCAATTTCCTTTTTTGATGTTGTTGGCGCCATTTAAAAAAGTTGGTATTTGAGGGAATTTTGGAATGACTGGATTTGTATAACATAAAATTGGACTGCAACGAAAATACGTCTCGTAGCCTTTTACTCACGAACATACTGACTAAATAGCATAAACGTATTGAAAAATTTGGCATCTTGCTTCATCAAATGCAGCATGTCAAGGTTTTTTTATTTCTTGTTAGCTACTTGTTCTATCAACATTTACTAGTAGTACTAGCACATAGTGAGCTAGAGAATCGGAGGGTCTTCGAAGGAGGGCTAACATTTATTTTGCATTATTTTCATTCACACAATGACTTCTTACAGCTCTAATAATGGAGAGAGTTATTCAAGCTATGCTGGGGATCCGACCTATAGCTACAGTGGCTACTATAACTCAACTTCCAGCTCTTCAACTCCAACTATAGGTGGCGCATCGAAACAGGATGGCTTGAGAAGACGAACTCCAAATACTGCTGTTTCTTCCTCCAATCATGTCGCCCCAGCGCCCTCATCATCTTCCTTGGTGAAGAATTTGGATTTCATGTTTCCAAAGATCGATCATGAGTTTCGAGTTCAAACTGAGAAAGGCGGTATGACAACAATGGTGGCAATTTTTGTCATATTTATATTGTCAATGGCCGAAATTATCTCTTACGTGTCTCAAAACTCTACTACTATGGAGCACATTGTGGTCAATACAGAGCTTAATAAGAGGATGCGTATCAATATGAACATTACTTTCCCCGCTCTTGCGTGTGAGGATCTGCATGTCGATGTCATGGACGTGGCTGGAGATTCCCAGCTAAATGTGGAAGATACGCTTGTAAAGAAACAGCTACGTTCAGATGGCAGTATCCGTTCGATGGAGGAAATCAAGGTGGAAATGAACGCGCATCAGCTTGAGCAGGAGAAGAAAGAAAAGGTTCTCCGGTCTCAACTTCCTGAAAACTACTGTGGACCTTGTTACGGAGCTCAGAAATCAGATGATCAGTGTTGTCAAACATGTGATGAGGTTGTGAATGCGTATAAAGAGAAAAGATGGAAATCCGATCTACTCATCTACACAGCTGAGCAATGTATCCGAGAGGGACGTGATCGAAAAGAGCCAAAAAAGATGCGCAAGGGTCAGGGTTGCAACTTAAGCGGGTACATGACAGTGAATCGAGTCGCTGGGAATTTCCATATCGCAATGGGAGAAGGTATTGAAAAGGATGGTCGTCATATTCATACTTTCCTACCCGAAGACTCTCCTAATTTCAATTGTAGCCATTTCATTCATCAACTCAGTTTTGGACCAGGCGAAGAAGACAGAGCTCCTCTCAATGGTGTAAAGCAAGTTATCGGTCCAGAGCATGGAACATCTGGCTTATTTCAATATTTTATAAAAATAGTTCCGACAACATTCAAAGGAGCTACGCTTATGCCTAAGAACTTCGATGCAGCTAAGGCGCTGCCTTCCTTGTACGATGAGGTTGAGAAGAAAGGCATCGCTGAGAAGAATATTTTGGAAACAAATCGTTATTTCTTTACAGAAAGGTTTAGGCCTTTGATGAGAGAATATATTAAGGAGGAGCATCTTGATGACAGTACGGACGGTAAAGATCAAGCAACAGTAACTGCATTTCACAAAGGGAGCCATTCAAACAAGGATCATCATCATATTCAAAATGCCATACTACCTGGAGTGTTTTTTATGTACGAGATTTATCCTTTCGCTGTTGAGATTACAAAAAACAGTGTTCCTTTTACTCACTTGTGGATTCGACTGATTGCAATCATTGGGGGTGTTTTCACCTGTGCAAGTTGGTTGGATACTGTTTCCAATAGATTTGGTGAACCGAATAGGCGAATATCAGGAATACGAGTGTAGGATTAAAATTCAGCAATGAATCACACAAGATAACTTTATCTAAGATGTTTTAAGCATTTGTGTAGCATGGAGTTGTGAAAGGGATTGTAGTATAGTGTGGCACAGATGGAATGCTAGTGATCAACAAATGAAAATGTTGAGCTTCAAGATTCATTCGAATTTGCTCACTTGTAGTAAGCGTATGTTTCAAAAATGATGTTAACAAAGTTGAAAATATATTGAAAGCAAAACGTTAAAAATATAATGGAGTGAGAATAAAGAAAAGGAACTACGACTACGTAAGTTACTTTGCCATGGGGTGTCCAACAATATACTCCACAGCGTCGGTTACACTGGCCATTTTGTCCGCTTCCGCATCAGGAATTTCTACTGCGAATTCATCCTCGATTGCCATAACGACTTCGACGGAATCTAGAGAGTCAAGTCCCAAATCTTCTGCAAATTTGGATTCTGGAGTTACCTTGGAGGCATCCACCTTGTCAAAGTTTTTGATAACGGCAACAATTCGATCCGTTACTTCAGTGCGGTCCAAAAAGGTCGATCCTGCACCGAAAAATCGAGTCGGAAATGTGCCAACTGATTTCAATGACAAAGATGACGACGACGATAAACCAAGATTACTTGTTGCCCGTACAACAGCGACGCGAGAAATTAGCACCCGAGCAGAAGAAAGCATGATCGAATCTAAGTAATGATAAGAATTGCATGAGAAATTGTGAGTTGTGTAAAGTGAGCATAAAGAAATTTTCATGATTTCATGTCGAGTAAGGAATTTCACAAAAACTGCCTAGTGACCATCAAGTACCCTCGTTACTACGTCAAAAAGGAAGCACTAGGATTCCAACGCCAATAGGTCTGCTGATCTAAATCAAGAAAGACATCGCATCATCCATCTTTCTCTCCTACTATCCAATTTCCGTTATTTCTAATTACACGTGGTTACAGCGCTTTCGAAAGTCAAAGTGTATCCTGTGCCTACCTAGTGTTTTGACGGTGATATGTTGTTGTGTGAAGGTGGATAATTGTAGTCAGGAATTTTGGCACGGGTGTACTAGTACTGCATTTCTAGGCCTCTACTTCCTTTATAAACTACTGTACTCACCAATTAGAACACACAGCAGAAATCGTTCGTCTTCCGCACGATATCCAAACATGAGACGAAAATGATTAAAAAAATTAAAAATGGACATGTATGAAGGTTCTTTAATTCCATTCTCTAAAATGCTTTTATGAAGTATTGACAGTGCAAATATCAAATCATCCTCTTCAATGTTTCGTGCACTAAAAAGGTAAGCAGGTAAAGCTTAACATTCATCAGCAAGTTGAACAATGACAAAAGAACACAAAATGCCCCCTCATAAAACATAACAACATCCTTCAGTTGACACAACAGCATCCAAAAGATCACTTCACCAAAACAACAACATCCCTTTCATTCTACAGATCAAAATGTGAATTTTCAATTTTGCCAATACCATTGCTTCGTGTCACTCTGCAGGATCCAGTTTTGTCTTGATCTAACTGCTTAGTATGCTTCATTGAAAATCTTCAGGGCATTTCTAAAGGGATTTTTAATTGAAAATGACTTAACAATAGCAGATTCAAATCCGCCTTTAGGAAACAAGATGAACACCATAAGGGTGATATACCTCTTATTCATATGGTATAAGGAAAGAGAGGCGTAACTTGCGGTGGAAAGCATATAGAACTCAATGCACCAAAACGGAGGTCAGTACTCGGATGAAATAAGTAATCAGAAAAGAATTAAATCTAGATTGAGCAGATTAATCATAGTTAGACACACTTTGTCACAGACCGAAAAATGGTGGAAAGAACAGCGAAACGTTATCGCAAAAGAATATTTGTATCTCTCTCCATACGTTTCACCACATTAGATAAGTAGTCTATGATTTAAGAGAAGTATTTTATATTTAGTATATTTTGATTGATTGAAATCGAAGTACTGCAGTAGAGAGAACTCCTTTTTAAAGATAGTTTCGTGTGTCATTGTGTCAATTCAGATGTAGAGATAACTCTAGGTTACGAATGGAAAGACGTTCTAATTTCCTCACAACTTGAAACTGTTTGTCATCGTTCAATGCCGCGTGTGCAACATCATCGTGTAGAATGAATAAACTTTAAAATGTAATATCGAATGGAATTAATAAAGTGTTAAATTAATCGAATGCACCTGGTTCAGTAAAGCTTGTAGTATCAGACTCTGCTTTCATCGATCCTAATAGGGAGTTTTTCATCTCTTCCCTAACCTCAAGCTCACGGAGATTATATCCCACTACCAACTGCCACATGCACAATTGAGCCATAGATTCACCACTTTGTTCCGTGATGGTATCAGCTGATATATTCCCGTCTCCAATACCTGACATTACCACACTCACCAAACCTTTCATGGCAAGGAGAACATCTTGACTTATCGTGCCTGTAAGCGATCGAAGCTGCTGTTCAGGGAGCGTTCTAATGTACAACAAAAGATCCTTGCGAATAGCCTCTTCCTTCTCCTTTCGCCTTTGCATCAATTCATCACGAAGATTGGAAACCTCAGTTCGGAGTTCAGACATGTAGGCTGCAGCATCTACTTCCAATTCCAATGGAGCAACAAGGTTTCCTTGACCTTCAAGATCTCCAAGGGTGGCTGAACTAGTGTCATCCCTTACTTCCGATTCTGGAGTGTAACGAATCTTAAGCTTTCCTTTTATTTTTCCTTTCAATGGATCTAATGTCCCACTTTCATCTTCATCGTCATCGTCGTGTCCGGCATCTCCTGGCAACCGTAATAGACTTTCCGATCCAAAAATCGGAATGCTTGATAAAGATTCAAGGCTTTGCGACAGACTAAGCCTATATTCGGCATTCTTAAAAAGGTATCCTGTCATTTGTAATTGAAACATAAGTGATGCTAGCCTTTGTCCTGTCGTTATTGTTGTTGTTTCAAATGCCATCTTTGGCAAGCCACCTATGAGTCCGAGAATCGTTGATCGAACAGCATTTTGAACACGTGGATGTGCTGTAGAAGTAAATTTCGAAATAAGCTCTGGAGGAGTCAAGGATGATACAACCTTAATATAGGGGTTAGTTTGAAGTAAATCCTCAGACGGAGGTTCGAAAAATTCTTGAAGTTGGCCGAGTGATGAATTTGGAGCTTCTGATGCCAAGGTAAGCTCTCCACTTTTCGCAGTCTCAGGTTGTAGTTTGCTTGGATTCTTGTCGCTGGGACCAGATGTGTAATTTGCACTCTCGTTCACTCCGAATTGAAATGAAATTGGTAGAGCTTCGTCACTGAGATATTCCCTTGCCTTTTGCATGTTATCAGACTCTTCTTTACCGAATCCGTCTAGGAAGTCTCCCGAATTTTTATTCTTCCCACTATCCCTAGGAGGTGATCCACCTGCAAAGGATCGAAGCGCAATAATCTTTGCATGGTTATGATGGCGAAAAGCCGGTGATATTGGAGAAAAAGAACCAACTTCACAAGCTAGAAGCAGTACCACTTGAGAATTTAACGCCAGACGAATTAAAGCCATGGGGACGTAATAACTTTAAAGGTAATTGAAGACTTCGATAAATAGTTTGTAATCAGGAACAAATATGAATGAGGAAGAATGCTTCAGGGCTTAGTGTGACTGCATGGGTACGTGTCACAGAGGCAAAAGATTGGAAAAGCATGGAGTTCCTCGTGGAAGCGAAACCATGAGGAAAAATATTCCTTGTTCCAAACGTAGATGTCACACCCACCTTTCATACACACGTAAAACTGGCGATGCAATTCAATTCAAGTAAGCGAACAAACAACTACCACTGGTTTCGATACTGCAATTTGTTCGGTTAAAGTTACACTTAACTCTCTAATATTATATTATTCCCAAGCAAAAAAAACTTTGAGTTTACATGTACATATTTTCTCTCCTAGTTTCTACAAACTCCAAGAAGGGTGATTTAACCGCTAAGGACAGTGCTTTTAATGTGCTTCTTTGATTTTGGGAAAAAATTGCCGTTGCTTGAGAAATACTGATTTGGCAAGAAAAAAAACCATAAATTTATCAGCATTGTTGGGACTTAATCGCCAGGGACAGAACAGCAGGAAAAGAACGACTCCCCTCTTGCGAATATATACATGGCGACAAAATCCTCAGATTCCCTTTCCCTCAATGCCAACCTCTTTTCAACATCTATGATGGGTTCAAACACAGTTCGAGGAGTCGGAAGACAACTTGAAGATGTTGAATATTGGAGAAAACGCGCTGGATGGTTTGATGACGATGTTACTATGAAGGATTACAACAGCGGCGTTTCAAGTTCGTATTACGCTATGGGAGACGATAGCACCAAACGTTCTTCTTCTTCTGGTTTCCTAAAGGGTCAAAATGGTGCATGGATTATAGCAATCAAGGTAGGGCTAGTCATCATTTCATGTGTCATTTGCGTCTACATCTTTCGAGCCGCGACTCGGAAATCCTCCGATTCTAAGGAACGATCTAGTTCATCTCGACTTGAGCGAGGAGAGGATGCGAGTCGACGTTCTCGTAGTAAGTCGGCTTCTGGAAGGTCTTCTAGATCTAGGTCTTCGTCGAAGCGACCATCGAGCGATTACAACCTGGTCGATGACGACGTCAGTCGAAAATCAGGAAAGTCGTCCAGGTCCCGCAGTCGTCGTAGAAGTCGTAGTAGAACTAGCTCCAGCAGATCAAAGAGGGAAACTGAAGTAGAAATAGTTTGAAAAAACTTGCATCAACCATTGCATTGCAAACAATGTGTCAACAGTATGGAGTTTATCCATTGAATACGGAATAGGCAAAATGTACCACATATTTAAACTTCCAATTTATATTCTTCAAAAATGTAATGTATTGATCTAGCTTAATCATCAAATGGATGGTCATCTCGATGAAAGAATGAAGAAATTGAAAGATATAATCGTTGAAAATATCTTGTACCTTCTTCTTCTTGACAGCCGTGGTCAAAGCCTCGTAGACTTAAGAATACGACAATTTTTCAGCAGATACATCATGCAAGCTAACTATTGTCTCATTGTAAGAAACAAGCATTCATCCCATTCACCGTAAGTTTGAGGTGCGATAGCATGAACAAACACCTTGGAGGTTTTGAATACATTGCAACATTCGTTTATAAAAAAGAATGTTAACCTCACGAGGAATTGAGTTTGGAAGAAGATGTTGAATAAAATAATCTAATCAGGTTTAAATGTTAACTCAGCATGTCTTGGCATTCGAGTATAAAAATGTTCAATCTAAGTTAAGTACTCTTTTATCATATACGTCACAATCAAACTTATGCCTTCACCTCTTCATACGCCCATTTCAACCATGGCATGAGAGCTACTAAATCAGACTTCTCAACTGTTGATCCGCACCAGATACGAATTGATGGAGGAGCGTCACGATATCCTCCGATATCAAATGCCACACCTTGTTTTTCTAGTAGAGAAACTAAGCTTTTGATTTGCTTTGCATCCAGATCTAGGGTAAGACAAACCGAAGTTGAAGAACGTGTTGCAGGATCCTTGGCTAAGAACTGAATCCAACTGTTTGCTGCAACAAACTCCTCGATAACACCAAGATTATCAAGACTTCTTTGGATGAGAGCTGGAACGCCTCCAATGGAGTCTGCCCATTGAAGAGCGTCGATATAATCCTCAACACTAATCATCGATGGCGTATTAATTGTAGCCCCTTCAAAAATGGACACGTCCACTTTCCCCTTCTTTGTCATACGAAAGATCTTGGGTAGAGGCCTATTGGCAGGAGTGTATGTCTCCAAGCGCTCAACAGCGCGAGGACTCAAGATGAGAACACCATGTGCCCCTTCACCTCCTAATACCTTTTGCCACGAGTAAGTTGTCACATCAAGTTTTTCCCAAGGCATTTTCATGGCAAAACAAGCTGACGTGGCATCGCAAAGCGTAAGACCAGTTCTTTGGTCTGAAATAAAATCGCAACCGTCCGGAACCCTTACCCCGGACGTGGTACCGTTAAATGTAAAACAAATATCATGATCTGGATTGGTCTTGGAAAGGTCCGGAAGTTCACCATAATCAGCTGTGAGCTCATTGACTTCAATGGAATCTCGCAACTTTAGATGCGAGATCGCATCACCAAACCATCCCTTCCCAAATGATTCCCAGTGACAAATGTCAACATTTCTTTGACCTAGCATGTTCCACATTGCCATTTCATAGGCACCAGTATCAGAGGCAGGAACGATACCAAGGAGATAGTCATCTGGAACACCCAATAGACGCTTTGACTCTTCAATCGCCAACGCAAGTCGCTCCTTGCCTAGTTTGGAGCGATGAGAGCGTCCGAGAATACGTGTATCTAGAGATGCAAGATTGTAACCAGGACGCTTTTTGCATGGACCCGAGGAGAACTCTGGATTGGTGGGCTAAGAAAAGAAAATTATTAAGATAAACAGATTTTGTCAAGTGTGGATGGCATATCCAACAATGTTGCTCATGCGAAAAAAATCTCATGTCGGATGCGAAGCCGATTTTATAGATCCTACCAATTTGACTTACTTTCACATCGGGTACAGTGCCACTTAACATTCGAATAGCGGATTGAGCATATCCATAACGGGAAGTCAAAACCCTTGGGTTGTATCGGACGGCGACAGCAAATGCAGGAGAAAGTCGCAACATCTTAGATTCAAAACAATATTCAGAAAAAGTAGTGATGGAAAAGTGACCGATACTTCATATTTTTCAATCCACAATTCCTTGACAAAACGGAATTCGGCATCGACATCCAAAAGGCACGTTCTATTATCCATCATGTAATTTCATTCGGAACATTCAAAAAGGTTAAGTAAACGCAGAAACAAATGTGCACCGCTAGTTAACGCATTAGTGACTCATTACCCAAAACGAAAATTGGATAAAAATAAAGGATAAGGTTTTTCCGTTCACAAACATAGGACAGATGACTTGCGCCAGCATACGATGACAGGAAAAACTCAATACAGAATTATACGGATACAGACAACATCAAAAGAGCTGTCACGGTGGTATTGGAACCTAATAGCTTGTCATAATAAATATATTTTCAATAGCTTTCAACCGTAATAAAAGTTGTTAGATGTGAAAAGTAAGGTCACGTGCCTTCATGACTTCAATAAATTTCCAAATCAATATTTGTTAAGTTATCAAGCAACGATGGAACATTTGGAAATTGAACATCCAATTTTTTTAAGCCAAAGTTACTACTAGTCTAAATGTTAAAATGGGTTCTTTTGAAGGAACTCAACCAATTTGTTCTTTTTTGATTGTACTGCTTGGCATATAAAATTTAATTACTGCATTTTTGCATAATACCGCTCTAATTTGAAAGGATACAATGAGAAAATATGATCAAAAGCGGTGATCTCAATTTTGAAAGGATACACCTAGACAGCTAAAGGTTTTCTCTGTGTATATAGATGTGCAAATACTTAGAGTGTCTTGATAATCAATACCTGCTTACGCTAAGAGTAAGGGAGGTCTCTCATAACGGAGAATAGATACAACATTTGATCATCCGGACAAAGACCAGAATACATGTCTGACCATGCTACATGCGGCTACAAGGATGGAAAATATCAAATATCGCGAAACGTCTTTTTGTGTCAAAGTTAGCTTATTTATATATATTGAACTATGTTTTACGTGCTATCCTAAACTATCCTCTACCCACCTACCGTGGAGTGTAGCTTCGACTCACACGGGTCCTTAACTGAAGACCAGTTAATCACTAATTTGATTTACACTAATCCAATAGTCTTTGATTTTCTGCCATAGTCCTTCTTGATGATTGTCAACAAAATGTTTGAAAATGTCACAGTACACATTCATCCATTCAATGACTTCTTGCTGAGGTTGTAAACAATGTTCTTCAAATGTTGGAGCTAGGACCTGTCGAAGGTTTTATGGGAAATTATTTCGTAGACTGTGAATAATTATTTTGTTAGTTCAGTATGTTTGTATTATTTTGATTTTGCGTAGTATATCGGGATAATGGGTCAATTAAGTTATTGCGCTGAGCCCACATCTCTTTCCAAATTTTCTATACGGTCGCAAGAATCAAGCTCATGGTTTCAATCCATTTCCCTTTAGACTCCAAGGATGTAGCAACCACTTCCCATTCGGCAGTAAAGAGACCTCTAAGTATCATGCCCCATCCAATCTGGCTCTGAAGCGTGAAACCAATGTTTAGAGTCATACAATTTTTCCGGTAACCAATAGAGTCAAATATTGTATGCATGAGGGCTTGATTAGACTCATCAATCATAAGGGATTGCTGAAGTTCCTGAATAAAGCGGGATCTAGACAATTGTTCTCTTTTCTGTCAGGTAAGTACATGATGAATATCTTCGGGAGCTTGGGTACAGCGTGGACATATAGAATAGATTGTCTGGTTAAGCTGAACATTGTATGCTTGTGTAGGGCATATATTGTGAACCATTTTTAATAGAGATTAGGTGAAGGAACTTTTCCTCATCGCCATTTGAAAAGCATCCCATAAAATATGAGGATATAGTTCTCCAAACATATCTTGGCAGTATTCTTGAATTATTCGTTTTTGGATGGAAGAGCGAACTGACTTGGTGATATTACTGCGCATACTTTCTCCTTTAATTTCAATGTTTCCGACTGCGGACAGTTTAATTCCCTCGGCGTGAAATATAATTGCTATAGTGTATGGAGTACCGATCCAGCCAAAGTAAGGCAATAACCCGGTTATTGCACTTGACTAGATTGATTATTGCTTTACTCTGCTTCTTAACCTTGGGCATCCTTTCTGATAAAACTTTTATGAGTATAAATTTCACCATTTTTATGCGCATTTGATTATTACAATGCGAGGTAATGATAAAATCTGGAGAATCCCGGGTGATTACAAGGACATATTACTCAGCAACCATGTACGCAAGAAAGAATTCGAGTTTTGTACACTTTTTTGGGACTTTTTAAGTATTTCCTGTTTTTACTTGTTGATTTGATTTCATATTTCCGAATCAACTAGGATGCCAAATCTTGCTAAACCATGATATCAAATCTTGTTGATTAAACCGTGATATCAAACATCCTACGATAGGATATTGCCTGAAGAGGCCGCTACAATGACTGAAGCATTTAGAGTTCTTAAGGCCATTATTCCAGGGCATACCATTTTCTAAGCAATATTGAAAGCAAAGCTAAGCTTGATGGGGCTGAGGATTTGGGAAAACATAAAAGCATAAGGTGGCGGGAACAGCCCATTAGTATTGACCTCTCTGACTAGTGTGTTGTTGAAGTCATTCAATCAATTTTCTATTAGCTCCAGCTACATGTCTATATTCTCAAGAAAACACTCTTGTCTAAAACCTCAGCATTTTTCGGTGACATCAACAGTCATCAAAGCAGTACAAGTAACTTTAGTCTTTCATACCAAGAGACCTTAAGTTATGATCTCCAACCCTGGAGAAATACTCGAAATGACGAACGACGGAGATTGTGAGAGATACTAGCGGAGACATGATGAGTAATGTGAAGGAAGACATAAACATCATCGAGAAGATATTTGGTTCAATGGCGGAAAAGCAATCAGGCAAGAATGAATCGACTATGTGCCAATCAAAGAAAAACTGGTCTCCTATAAAGATTACTGTGCAAAAATGTCACAGCACATTTTAAGGAGTCAAGTAATTTATTGGGTAAGCACAAACCAAGAAAATATAGACCAGTTAGATAGAAAGCAAATTACATGACAACAAGCCCTTGTCATATGCTGTGCACAGGTAACCGAAAACTACATTTCCTGACAAAGAAAGTTGATCCTGGAAGTAACATGGAAATGTGCAAAGAACTCACACATCTCTCTAGCTACCTCCAAGACTCTATTGCTTATTCTCACAACAAATAGATATTGAGAACTTACATAATTAGCGGCTTAAAATACGTTCTTTGAATTAATTGTTAGGCATAAATAGAGTCGGTTAAGTCAAATCTTGAAAAACAATCCTGTAAATGTTTCGCACAGGTGAATTGTTTTTCCCTTCCTTACAAAAGATATCCTTTCGCGACATGAAAATACCTCAGATTCTCACACAGATTACAAATCATCAGATAAATGGAGGGCCAATAGATTCATCTTGAAAGCTAATAGATTCATCGATTTGTCCAAAGAACTCTGCATATTCAACAAGTCCAACAGATTGACAACTCAGGACTTTTACACTTCCTGAAATCTATCCCAAACGTTATCCTGCTTTGTTCAATTTTTGCCATAAGTACCCTTATCGAAATTAGATTACCTTAATTCTAAGTAAAACCATAATTTATTAACATTTATCATCCTTTTAAGCAGGAACAGAATCCTCCGGGATCAACAAAACTACAATCACTCAAGGCAGCAATACTAATTGAGAAGAAGAAAATCTCTGCGTATGGGAAGGGTGTATCTGGTCATTGTTGTCTTTCGAGTGCTAGTGCTACTTGGTGTTAGTACTTTCATGAATATATTACTGTTGGGGCTACGTTGATCGTCATTTGAAATATTTAAAGGCTAAATGAAAAGTGACGATTGAACTTTTGGGATTTGTACGACGTTTTGCACGTAGAAAATTGGGATGATGCTGTTCAAGTTTCCCCCTTTGCATATCCAAACATGATATAGATACAAAAGATTCACTGGGCCAAACATCATCGATTTCTAGTCCCTAACTCCAACTTTCAACATAGCTCTCTTATCGAAGTCGAGCTAAGGCAGCAGAAACGACTTGAAATATTCAATTTCATTTGCTCCGGTAAGTTATGCACTTCAAATTTCTCGTCGGAAGGATTCACAGGCAGGAAAGTGCCATCAGCATTTTCTTGCTCCGAAATTTGGAAGCTTTTCCTACATTACAGTTTCTCGTAAATCGTAATAGTGGATAATCGGTTGTGGTTTCAAACATGTTGCTGAAGTTGGTATTCACCCGACAGTTCTGCATGGTCGCAACTCTGGATTGAAACTAATTGTGGATTTTCTCCATTGTGCGTCATAATGACGTCATACATAAAGTTTTGTTTCACGAGTGGTAAATCTTTTTTTCTTGAATTATCGCGAGCATTTGAATCTTGTTTTCCGGAATGGACTGGTAATATTATTACTAACGCGAATTCAGCATTGACTCCCTAGCAATTTGCAATCGATTTACAAGCAGGTTGCGATCTCACATCGAAAAGAGTTGTGGCGAGTCATGTTGAGCAGTTTTCCCGTTTCGATTCTATCAGATGGAATCGGAGAATCTTTTTTCACTGTACGGGGGATCGACAGACGTGGGACGTGCACCATATCCATCCAGAGTGGAAACACAATCACGAATGATGATGTCACGTCGAGAAATATCATTCGTGAAAGCAAAGGAAACAGCGAACAGCTAGGGAAAGTATCCAAACAAGATCTTGAATCGAGTTGTTTACATAGCACAATCATGTCCTGTCTTCTAGAATCTACTCAATGTGATGAAAATACAACGGACTCAAAAAGCATTTCAATATCAAGTCCACTTCATCATTGCATCTCAGGCTCTATATCGAAACCAAGTTTAACACTTTCAGCATTTCGTAGGTCAGAAGAAATGATAAGAATCGCAGATCCAGATTCTTCCAGAGTTTTAACAGATTTCTACGATGTTCATGGGCGAATCGGTCACGGTGCCATGTCAACCGTCCGCTTAGCCGTTAGGCGATCGGATGGTTTGAAAGTTGCAGTGAAGTCCGTGTCAAAGCATGAGATAATGAGAACAAGGATGATTCGTCGAAGACCTAGGCCGATGGAGTGGGAAATTCTTAAGCAGTTACGAAGTCACCCCAATATAGTAGAATTGATAGATTTATATGAAAGCGACGATGAAGTCCATATGATCCTTGAGTATTGTCCAGGAGGAGAGCTATTCGAGCTTATACAACGAAAGCGAAATACAAATTCTCTCTATCGCGCCAACGAATTGCAGGCGTCCAAAATTACATTTCAAATACTCTCCGCACTGAAAGAAATTCATGATCGAGGAATAATTCATCGGGATGTGAAACCGGAGAACATCCTGTTGATCAATAACGAAACATGTGAAGTTAAAATTTGCGACTTTGGCATTGCTGTTCCTCTCTTTGTTGATTTTGATGCTGATGCAGCCAGTAGTGATGATGAAGGAACATTTTCTTCTAGAAGACGCGCCTATTCACGAGTGGGATCTGATTTCTATTCAGCACCTGAGGTGGGCCTCGGCTACGGATATGGATCTGCAGTTGACATCTATTCCTTAGGTATAACAATATATGTTTTATTGTACGGGTTTCCTCCTGTTCTTGATTTTTCCAAGAATTCTGAATCCGATATCTTGTTTCCAGACATTCAGGGATACTCATTATCTGAAGATGCTAAGGACTTGATTCGACAGATGTTAGTTGCTGATCCCGATCAGCGAATAACTATTTCACAGGCATTATCATCAAAATGGATTAAACGATACAATGAAAGTCACAGACATAGACCCGCTAGATGTGAATCTTCGAGTCAAATTCTCTCCTTTCAATGCAAAACCATTGAAAAACGATGCTTGAAGAAGGCTCTTACCCTCATCAATGGACGATGGCAGGTTTCGTCGACTAATGCCAAGAAGAGGAAGTTTTCATCACAGCTTCTCCTCAAGAAGTGCCGTCTGGCTTGGGTACGGCAACGGCTAGCAAGAAGAGTGTCAAGTGAAAAAAAATGCCCATCGATGATGTCTGATTTATATAGAGGTATCGGATAAGCCATGTCGTGGATTACATTTTAAATTGATTTGAGGAGAATGTTTTCGTGTCGATGACGACAAATAGTGTGATGCCTCAAATATATCCTTATCATTATGATTTACTTGTGATAAATTTAGTATTCAAGTTTTTTGAAATATCATACTAATAACAATGAACAGATATCAGCCATCAGACTCATAAGAATTTATGTTGAACGCTATTGAGATTCGACGACTGTCGTTTGCCAAGTGGTTCAATGGTAGCACGCAATGATGAAGCCAACCTGGAAAGATTATGAAGTGCCCCGGAATGGGGTCAATTTCGACATATTCACATGCACTCTGATCCACAATTAAAGGTTGCGATGAATCACTCAAGACTGCTATTCTATCCCTTTCCCATTTCTTCATTCGGTACGTGTCTTCGCGAAGATGTGCAGTCGGTTTGAGGACAAGACGACCACCATAATGCTGACTTCTTGCATAATAATTGCCATCATCTATGTAATACACTCCGCTCCATACACTCCCTTCATGCGTGTGCAGACGATTCCATGACTCATTCTGGGAAATATTGATCCAACTCTCTACATCGTTGGGTTCCAGTTGAAGACGTGTCGGATTAGGCTGTAATTTTTCGATTTCTTGAATAGTCTGAACACATATGTGATACAACTGCTTTGTGCAATTGCTGCTTGCATATTGATAAAAGAAGGAAGGATTTCCGTGCCAGCCACCACCTGCGTTGCTGACGTCAATTCCCTTTGGGTTGCTACACTGCTCTTGCATAGCTAAGTGTCTCAATTCGTCATTTAGATAGGTTGAATTCTGTATTTGTGCTCGATAGATGAAAAAGGATGCCCTACATAATTTTTCCTGTTGTAAATCATGGATAAACCTTTCCAATTTCATTTGTTCCAGCACTATTGAAGCATTATTTGCATCGGGCGAGAGATATGTTCGAATTGGTTGGAAATCCAGTTGAATGCATTGTAACTTATTTGGATCATAGCGCACTCGTCGCCCCCATCCAATCTGATGACGTAGAACATGCATGGGAGGGATCTCATACAGACCTGCAAGTATGGCAGTCAGAAGATAGCAAGGAGTCATACTTGGGTCAGAGTCTTCAAGGAAAGGATCGTCATCGAATTCAGATTCTTGTGTGACTTCATCGGGAGAATCTTGTTCATGATCACTGAAAAGATTACCAAAGAAGTCAGAATTATTGCAATTTGCATCGCTGCTATTTTCAAAATGACTGCTCATACTACGTTGTTATTATCGCGTTACAGAAAGCCGTGAGAAAAAATGCATGGTTATTCTTTCATGAATTTAATTTTAGTAAGAAAAATGAGACAAAATATGGTCTGGCTACAGTAGTGTGAAACTAGCACAGTAGTCATTTTCTCTTCGCACTTTTGAACGGATAAAGCCCTCACTATGTTACGGGATAAATGGTGTAGTGTGTCATCACGAAAACAACAATAAAAATGCCACCATTACGATTACGGAAATCCACGAAACCATCGCATCGATTCAACGTAATTTACCTTATTTATGGAACCTTGTGCTTAGTTTTTCTATCTTCATTGGTGAGCCTAATTTTAGTGGCAGTGGGGAAATGGAATATTGTTCGCACGAACACAGATACGGCTAAGTCGTCAAATCTTTCGTCGTTGAGTAAAAGCCCTGAGGATGGTAGAACCTTTCATGATATAGCATATAAACTTCCGGAAGGGTTTCAATCTATGTTGAAACGAGCCAAATCTGTTAAGGATCAATGCGATGCAATTCCTATGATATCGTACCAGCCAAATTCAATCGACCTGAAACCATTTGGTATTGTGGAGTCTTTGGAGTTCTACAGACCGCAAACTTTATCCGAAGCGGACCAATGGAATTGTCAAGTACCGCCTCCCACTGAATGCGATGTAGAAAGGTTTAGTGTGGTGTTTCTCGGTTACGGTGCAGACAGATTACACGGGATGAAGACTCAGATTCGAGGAATGTTAGGCAAAAAGCCATACAGTGACATGGTGGAAGAGGTTATCTTAGTATGGAATAATCCCACACCGTTAAATGCATCCGGATCTTCTGGAGAGATTTTGTACCAATGGTCAAACGAAGCCAAAAATCCCTTTCACCCATCTGAACCAAACAGATTTCGTGTTTTTTATCCGATAGACCACGGTTTCTCTAGTAGTCTCTTGAATCGATACCATCCCATGATCCAGCCAAAATCTAAGGCTCTTCTTTATTATGATGACGATGGACCATTCTATTCCGAGCGTGCCATCCGAAGTAACTTTGAACTTTGGAAACGTAATTCGAATATTCAAACAGGTGCGATGGCACGGGCGTTCACGCTGAGCGAGCGACAGCAAGCCGAAAAATCAGAAATTCTTGGGGGTCCGACTGCATTGGATGACAAAAAGTTCATTTCACACTGCCGTAGTCAGGGTGATTCTGTTCGATACGATTACCGTTATTTTGAAAACTTTCATGCCAATATGGTGAGTTTGTACAATTGTTCAATACATTTTCCAAAGTACGTGACTGACTTTTGAGTAAATTTATTTCAGGTACTTCCTTCAGGATCCATGATACATCGCAACTACCTTTGTTTCATTTGGCATCCAGCACTTGCAGATCTTCGTAAGTTTGTATCCGATCATCTAGTTCACCCAGATGACATGACTGTTTCCAGCATAGTGAGTCAGATAAGCGGCAGAGCTCCCAAGCCTTATTCAAGACGAGTAGTAGAAGATCGTCGCCGTCGTCTTCAAGAGGTGAATGAGACATCATCAGAGGGGATGTGGCGGACAAAGGACTGGGGGAAATTGCGTTCTGTTGCTCTTAATTCTGTGATATCTTACTTTGGTTCTATCAACAGCGGAAGCTTTGGTTGGTGTTATAAGACTGAATATCACCAGATGGAGGGAAATCGACATGTATGCAATCCTACAATGGCTCGAGTTGGTACCATTCCTTGGCTGGAGAAAGGTGGAGAGGGCAATAATATTTGTCCTTCTAGTTGACGCTAAATCATTTATCTTGATCGCCTCTTGTCATAGCATTCTTGAATCTCCGCCTAAATAAACCGGAATTTTTGTTGATGGCTCCGATTTTCTGAAATTCCGAGCTTAATCATAATTAAAAATCTACTTTGGTTATCTAGTATGAAAAAAGGTATTATAATAATATTGAATAGTTTATACCAATGATGCAAAGAAAGGTGTAGCAGCTGGTGCTTTCTTTGATTGCGACAACGCCTTTAGTCCGTTTGGTCCATCAGCTCTTGCAATAATTTCATCGGCGACCATCAAACCCGATCGTGTGGCACCTTCCATAGAATCCAAGTAATCCTGGTAGGTATATGAACCTGCCAAGAAAAAGTTGGGAATAGGAGTCGCTTGTTTAGGACGGAATTTATCCTGTCCTGGCTTTTCACGATAAAGGCTCTGCCCAAGCTTCACAACAGAAGACCAAGTGCATTTCAATTTACGTGACGATGGGAATAATGCGTTCAATTGTTTGATACAGTCCTCAACAAGTTTTTCATTCGAACGACTGAAGGCGCGTTCGTCAAATACCACTTGAATGAGACTTCCTTCTCCTTCCTTGTAATAATCACCTGGGCTTGTCAAGGCCAAATCGGCAAAACACGAAAATTCGGCATCTACACTGTAAAGAAGGTTGTCGATACCTGGAGCCCTACCGTTACTTAGATCTCCTGATACATCCATCATACGAGCTTCATCTTGCATTTCTGTGACCCAACCATCGAATCGCACTTGAACTGTCGCAATTGGAACAGTATCAAGGTTGTAAATCTTGTCAAAGGAATCAAACTTACGGAAACTAGCTGGAAGAATCCTTTTGATTCCTGGAACATCACATGCTGCAATGACAGTATCGAAAGCACGGAATTCCTCTTTTGCACCAGTTTTAATTCCATAGACGTGCGTTGGCTTTCCTTCCTCATCTACATCATGGACGATGTCACGAACTGGGGTGCTAAGATTGATCTTCACATTTCGATCTTCTAGGTACTTAATAATAGGGTCATGAAGACCAGTCTGTGGACTTCCATCAAGCATTCTCAAAACGCTGGCTTCAGTTCGAATCGCAAACAACATGAATATAGTCAACATGCAGCGAGCACTAATGCTATCGCAGTCCAAAAAGCCCAAGGCATAGGCAATGGCGTCCCACATTCTATCCAAACTACCACGTTTTCCTCCTAATTGTGTAAACCACTCTGTGAAGGTTATATCATCTAGATCTCGAACCATATCCATACCTCCATCAAAGTCGACAAGAGCACGGACGATTGGAGACGTACCAAGACGAAGTGCGTTGTGAAACTTATCCTCAATTCCCAGTTGCTCAGTTCTAGCGAAAGCTTGAAGACCACTGACAGGAGCTCCAATGGGAAATTTAAAATCCAAGGCTCCAAGCTTCCCGCCTTCATTTACAAAAGTGTGAATATGTTCCTTGATACGGAGGTTTTTATCAAAGCCTCCAGTTCTCTTCATTATTCCAAAGAGATTGTAATAGCATCCAAAGAATACATGAAGACCCATCTCAATATGATTCCCCTCCTTATCTTTCCACGAACTCACTTTCCCTCCAACGTATGGACGTACTTCAAATAGTTCAACATCATGACCAGCATCCGCAAGGTCCATAGCAGCAATCATACCGGCAAGGCCTGCACCAATAATCCCAATCTTCAATCGTTCTTCATTTTTCTTTCCGGGACCATTCTGTGCTCGTGACATGAGATTCTGATTTAAAAAAGAGTCATTACCAATTTGTTGCTTTGCACTTTCGGATGTAAACTCCGGAGCGACAGCACTTTGAAGGACTTGTTGCGATGCCATGTTGGATACATGGAACGCAGATGATGGAACAAAGCCGTATGATACATCCCCACAGAGAAAGAGAACTCCTAAGGCAAGAGCTGAAAAACGAACCATATCTTTTTTTAATGCAATTGTCAATCAGATGTAAAGTACAACAAAGAACAACTTTCAGCGTTTCCAGTTGTTTCTATGATAACAGAGAGAGAGGGGAGTCAGGAAGAAAAAAAACCTACTTGACACACCAAGACAAGACCACGTGCGTGTTGAAGATTTCGAATCGAATCAATCAATTTTCCAATTTGATTTCCACGCGTAATTGAGTACTGAGAATTCAAAGTCACAGCGGTGGTACAATTCCAAATTTTACCTCATATAAATAATAGCACTATAAATGGAATCCTTTGTGATGGAAAATTCCACATATCACAAAAATCTGACCAAAGTTGCGAAATAAGAAAAAATCTAATTGGATTGGATTCCTCCAACATGACCATTAATCCTTTGGCCCTGGGTTACAAAAAGAATTATAGGAAAAGTAAGCAATGTGGGACGCTGGGCTTAGTAAGAATTGAAGGTTACTGTCCTCATGGCAAAGCAAACTGTTTTCAGTAAGCCTTATATCCATGCCGTTCAAGGTTGCAACAAATGGATGATGAATCAATAGAAATTATTTGAGTGATGTAAATGTTTCAGCAAATTGAGAAGAAGCTTTACTCAACTTTATCTCAAAATTTATAATTTTTAACAACATTATTTTAATCATAGATGTCAAAAATATAGCGTGTGCTAGAAAGTTAACGAGAAAGTTATGACAAAAATTCTGTTGACAAAGAAAGATAGGAGACATATTAAATCTATGCATCCTCTTTCTAGTTTTCATTGCGGAGTAACATTATGTCCAGTTATTGAGAAAACTATCAGCCCATCATTAGGTTGGATGGCAAAATCCAATCCCATGACACCGAATGAGGTGCTTGCCAGGTATTCGTCCTTGCGTACCATAGCTCATTTCCTGAGCGTCAATGGAAGAAGCTCCTTCGTCCAATCTCGTGACTTCAAATTTGGCTCCAATAATTTGTTCTGCGACCCATATAGCGGTTTGTGTGTGTTGCGTCAGGGAACCTGTGAGAATTTCGGATATTCCATCCGCAAGTGCCATATATAAGATGAGCTGATCTTGTAACCATTCGTCCACACAACCACCATCCTGAAGAGTATGAAGGAGTTCATCAGCAGCTTCCTTCCCCACAGCAAAGGCTCGTTTTCGAGGATCACCAATCGCTGTTCCTGCCAGTAAACAACCTGTTGTTGTTTGTGCCACAATTAAGATTCCTGAACCAGATCCAACTGCACAATCATGATGTCTGATTTCGATGATAGGTTTGATGGAATGGGAGTCATACAGGGGTTGTAGTAAGTGAAGTGCTGCCTCTGCTGCATCGATTGCGATATGACGAGGCAATGTCCCAGCATAGTAGGAACTGATACGGATATGCGACAATTCTCCGCGATCTGTCCTAATGATGGGGCGTAAGGGTTGGCGTCTTGGATTTACATCGACTCGCACTTCTCCACCACCTCGGGGAAAGTAACCCCGTCGTATAACGCTTGACTTGAGATTTTCTTCTGACATGTCTGGTTGGGATAGTAAAAGGGTAGGGAGGAATACTTCTCTCCAATAATCATAGGATGGAGCTAAACTAGCGTTTGTACCACCCTTTAATGTGAGTGTCATAGGAAAAGTTCGAGGGGAAAAGATTGCCACCGGCAATGAAGCCTGAAGTAAGAGACAAATCGAACCAGCCGTTTGTGTATCCGCAGTAAAATTAACCTTGGGTGGTATTTCACTCCTTGATATCAATCCCGGCGGTGAGTAATATATTTCTGTCGATCCGATCTTACATCCGAGCAAAGTTCCTCCACTAATTTCAGCACAAAGGTTTAACGATGTCATGTGTTGCGCTTGAAGTCCTGGTTTTGGACGTAGAGCTCGAATATTATTGATATGGATCGGCTTATTTAACATCGTAGCATAAGAAATTGAATTCCGTAACAGCTGTCCGCCTCCTTCGCCGAACGATCCATTGATAGTTAAGTAGGACATTTGGTTGTTGGATGACAACAATCGGCTCATAATCTTTTTCTATGAAAAAAAATTGTGCAAAATTTCTGAGAGAATTTTCGAAGATTTTTGAAAAACGTAAAATGATTTTGGGGCGAATGACATACACACTACTGAGCAATTGACAATCTATACATACATTACTTGTCCATGCGAAAAAATGTATCAGATACATCCAATATTGTATTCATGGCCCAGCTGCCCGGGAAAAATCATTCACCCAGTGTTCCATTCACAACAATCACAAGCATTTAGAGCAACAAGATTGCATGTCAGTTGTAACTTACGATAAACCTTCTTATCTTGAGGTTCAACAAAAAGATGATGAGAAGAGAGAATGAAATGCAAAGTACAATCATCAAGAAGGAGCTAAAGAATCTCAACTTGGAAAATCACAGTAAATCAATAAAAGTCACATATAACTGTGTAATTAGCTATTCTTAGATTGTTTGTCTTTATTGTTGTGATTCCATTGTCGATCGACGAGGTAATTGAATCCATCAATCGTGGATAGACGAGGTTATTGAATCGCTCCATCATCGATCAAAAAGCGATACTTCAATCAATGTTGAACGAACAATTGGATCATCAATATTTACATTCGATCTTACATATACATATTCGTGAAACGAAAGTAGCGAAAGTTATGACAATTGACACATAAGCATAATTCTTTTAGCTGATGACAATTCCTGGAGAATTATGCTTCTGACTTGCACCTTTTGATTCCACATTTGGAAATTAATGATTGATCAGTTAATTTGAGTGATGACTGACAATTAGCCAAAAGCAGAATACTTGATAGAAAATGGAATGCATGCAAAAAACTTTCAAGGATAGTAATCGCAATGATAAGATTCAAAATATTTGAATCATCTTACCCTTCCTCTCTTTCCAAGCCTTAAAACATATAACATAGTCCACATTTGATTCCTCTTTTGTTGCTCCCTCCTGGCATACTGCAATTTCAAACATCTAGAAAACAAAATGAAGTGTTTCTTACAAAGGATTTTGGTTTATGCGGCAAACCTTGATTCAAACGGCAATATATTTAATCTTTAGCTCTATATTAGGATGCTTCCTGAGTGAAGTTGTTGTTTGCTTTAAATACAATTTTAGAATATCATAGTGGTACTAATTTCTTTCAGTAATATAAATAGTATATATTGAAAAAATAAAGTAAATGTCTTTGTAAACTATGAATTTCTTTGAATGCTTAGCGTTGATTCATAGATCTCTTACGGTAGATCTGTTGCAGTAGCTATAGGTGTCTTTCTGTGTGATCTTGCATGCTCCTCCTGACTTGAATGCCGTAAGGAACCTGCATGCTAGGCTTTTGGGACTAACAGGTCTACAGAGCAGTAAGAAAATACTGTTCACGCGATTTTGTCTTACTCGACAAGGGCCAATCAACAAGTAAACTAATGGAGAATGAAGGTTAGGTCTTTTTTTTAGTTTAGTCAGTGAATATAATCTAGATTTCTGGATTCTTTAAATTATCTTATGAATGCAATATGTTTGAATAAATAATTTAGAGGATGAAGTACAACTAAGAGAAGAGATTACAATAACTGCTGTCATGAGGGCATTTTGGCTACTCTAATTGTAGATTCGAGTTTAGCGATTAGGGAGACTTGAATATTATTTCAATGTAACCAGTTTTGTTTCTCAAGTTCTTCTTTTCTACATTTGGAAAGGGCCATTACATTTCGCTTACAATATGAAACTCTTGAAATTGCATCGGAATAATTGTTGCGGTTTTGTTGGCATCATCTTATCCCTTTCTTTTTTATACCTTGCTGCCATACATCAACTAACAAAATGATTCCACGGGGGGGATTGGGGGGGAGTCATTGCATTTACGTTACTTTTGGTTAGATTGTTTGCAAGTACTTTTTGGACCCCAAGATTCACTAGCAGACACTTGTGAAACGTCAAAATCAACACGACTTAATATTTGAATTCTCTAGATCAAGAGAGGGACACATCCTGTCAAGACAACTTCTGAGATTTCAAAACATGTGGAGTGGCAAGAGATTCGGATTCCCACCATCGCCCAAGGCCTTGTTGGCATCATTCTTGTCCGATTCCTTGGGAGAATTCATATATATCAATCCTTCCTCCATCGAATCTAATTTATTGTCCAATACCAAGATTGTTTTGAAGGATCTTCGACTGAAGCAACGTACTCTCCGCGAAATCGACACACCTTACAAAAGCGAATGCTCCCCAAAGGTCGATAAGATTGTTGTGGATGGAAGCATATCGAAATTAGAGTTTTCATGGACGTGGGGAGGTGATGAAATGACTCCTTTTGTTCGCGATGTAATCCTTACAGTACAAGGTGTAGCTCTTCGAGTTTATCCTGTAACAACAACTGAACATAAAGTGAAGAATTCTGGCAACCTTGCGGAACCGTCGCAACCTACCAAGTCGAAGGAGCAAGGAAAAGGATACCTTCAAAATGCTATGGATCAAGTGTTGGATCACTTGACGCTTCGTATTTTGGACTTCGAAGTGATCGTTGAGGCGATTCAGCCTGAAGCCTCGCTTTCTATTCAATGCAAGGAGGTCAGGGTAATAACTTACGAGAAAAATGAGAAAGATAAATCGCTCTCGCAGCGCTTGTCATTTGAAAATTTAGCCGCAAGCATTGTATCCCCTGAAATCTCTGAGAAGATCCCGTTATTAGATCCAGTCTGCTACAGTGCATTAGTGACTCGGAGATCCGGACGACGATTCCTGGATGGTATCCAAACCGGGTTAGAGATTCAAGGAGGAAGGATTCCTGGTCATGATTCTGACGAAGTGACACTACATCTGGATCAGGAAATTATTCTTTGCGTGGGGAATCGTTTGATGGAGATGTGGATGCTCCCTACCACCCACTCTCCTACAAAACCTGATGCCACACCAAATAATGAGTGTGAAATTCTCCGTGACGCTTTGGATCAGCAAGCATCTAGTCTTATCGTGCTTCCCCTCCCTTCAGTGATGATTACCCTTCCTCATTTTGCAAAGCTTCACATGCCTCAAGGTGTATTCTCGTATAGAATGGATAATTCACTGTGCGAATTAAGAGGAACAAGTGGCATTCTTATTAATGAACATTTTCCTCTCATCACTATGCATAGCAATCATGAATGGAAAATTGACATGATTGCGTCAACCATATTCCTCCACAATGATAAAGAGCCAGATGAAAGCATCCCCAAGTCTTCTGTCACGAAAAATGTTGATTTCATCGCTTCTATCACGTGGAATGAAGCAGTCATGAATAATTTTATTGCATCTGTGTCACTTTTGATCGAATGGGTGTCCCCAAAGTTAGTCTCTGAAGTAGAGGGTGCGGTCGTTCGCACGTTAGAAGCACGAGTAATATCTCCATGGTCGTTTGGCGCAAAAGGCA